>PVIH01002540.1:0-122993 GCA_004025045.1 Sigmodon hispidus
AGAGGATTGCTGTGAGTTCAAGTACTCAACAGCTTGATAATGGTTTGGACAGACTGCTGAGGACATAAGAAAGCTTATGTCAAGCTTTACCAGTGACAATTCCTTTAAGTTATCGCTATGCCCACATTCCATGATATGGACTTTGTTGCTCATGTTCTCTGGGATTTGTTGTTATTGTCGTTATGCTGGCTTTTTGAGTCTTCACAACTTGGGCTGCCTATGGCCTCGGCCTTCCCAGTACTGGGATTGCAGACATGTTCTCCCATATGTGGGACACATTTTTATTATGAAAATAATGTCTAAATGATTTATCAGGGCTCAAGGTATAGTTCACCTACAGAGAAACTGCTTAGAATATGTGAGTAACTTTTTTCACCAGAGAAAGAGAGAGAGAGAGAGAGTGCCCAGGGAGATGCTCCAGTGACTTAGGTGCATCTTCTATAATGAAACACCAAGTTCACCCAAGATTTGCTAGTTTGAAAAGCTTTGGTTAATGTAGTACCTATGAGGCTAGACTTTTAATAGAAGTGTGTGTACAACCATTTCCATGAGGAGATCTTTGTGTTTTATTTACAGCTAGCTTCCCAGTCTTTAAAATAGGAACATACCCAGCTATCAAAAAGAAATCTCTAGAATAAATGAAGACAAGCAGGTGATAGCCAAGCATTTGAATATGTGTGCACACAAGAATGTGATAAAATATAAAGTATATTTGACCATGTTAGAGATAAGTTCTGAAAACAGCATTTAAATAAATTCCCTGATCCTGATATTGAAACCTGATGTAATTCTTTTAGAAAGCAATAACAAGCAAAATTCATAAATCAAGCACAGCCTTTGATGGATATTTTAATGTAAGAGCAAAATTCAATACGGGGGAAAAATGTGTCTGAATATTTATAGTAGTGTACTTCATTATAACCCCAAGTGAGAAACATTCACACTTAGAAAATGCACAAATTCTATTTGGTATTATTAATAAAAACCTGGAGTCAGATATTAGGGAAAAGCTAAATATCAGAGAGAGAGAGAAACAAGCCACAGCCACTTCTCACCTAGTCAATTCCTCAGGCCCCAAATGAAAGGTCTTGTCTCCAGGAGTCCTCAAACTCAATGCCTCTGAGTCCTTCTAGGAGAAGGTATCCAGTTCCAGGCAAAGGAATGAACTCTGGCCTCCTCTCTCTCTGCCCAGCTATCTCACTTTCTGGTTCAACTTTTTCCTATGCTACTATTAAAGGTGTATGCATCACAACCTGGCTCTATTTGACCTTGAACTCACAGAGATCCAGAGGTTCTCTGCCTCCTGAGTGCTGGATTGAAGGTGTGATTCACGGCTAGGCTCAGTGGGTGACTTGGCTCTGTCCTCTGATATTTCAGCCTATTTTTATTAAATATACAACATATCACCACAGTTTAAAACTGGCTTAAACAATTGTTCAGCCAATAAAAGTCATATACAATTGAGATCCTATTAAGTGGCTTTTCCCAGTCTAAGACCTTTCCCATGATACACATGCATTTGTCTTGGATAATCATAATTTCTTTCATCATAATAACCCTAAAAAGAGTTGGTATTATTTTCATCTGTTTTGTAAATCTGGAAAATTGGACACCCAAAGGTTAGTTTGTCCAAGGGAATACAGTGGCAGACCAGAATGAGAGCTATGCTTCTAGTCTTAATACTTTAGAGTCTATGGGTTCTCAGCTATAAATACAGTGCACATGAGGTATAGAGATAGTAAGGGGTGGTGCAGAGATAGAAATGGGGCTTACAATAAGTATGGTATCATTTTCATAAATAAACATGAATGATGTAATGAGCATATGTCTATCATGCTAGAAAATGGCCTGTGGACTACACAAACTGTTAACAATAAGTATGAAGAAAAAAAAAAACAAATGAAGCAAGAGAGGTTTTAAAGTTTTTGATGTATGTTTTTGTATTATTTGACTCTTAAAACATAAATTTTGGCTGGATTGATGGCTCAGAGATTAAGAGCACTAGCTGCTCTTCCAGAGGTCCTGAGTTTAATCCCCAGCAACCACATGGTGGCTCATAATCATCTGTAATTTGATCTGGTGCCTTCTTCTGGCATGCAGGTAGAACACTATGCATAATAAATAAATAAATCTCTAAAAAAAAACCATTACTTCATATGTTAGGTTTTTATTTTTTAAGATGATATTAAATGCTAAAAATGACTGAAAACCCTAGAAAGAAGTAGCACAGGTCTGATGCCTGTTCTGTGGATCTCTAATGCCCCAAGAGCCCATGTGTGAAAGGTTTGGTCCTAAGAGCAACACGTCAACAGGTGATAGAACCATTCAGAGATGGTTATCGGGAGTATATGCCCTAGGAGATTGTGGGAGTCTGGTCCCTTACTTCTCTTCTCCATTTGTCCTAACTCCTGGTTCTCTCCTGCTGTGATATGCTTCTTCATCATACCCCCAAAGACCAAGGCCATCCAACTATGGACTAGAACCTTCAAACTCTAAGTCATCTTGAGTATTTCATTACTGTGGCAAAAAAAAAAAGCTGATAACAAGATATATATGCTTGTTCTTGCTTCAATAATGCTAAAAAGATGTTCTCCAGCAAAAATGATGAGACTACACATTATATATTTCATCTAAAAACAAAATTCCAGATGAGAACTGGATCTTGGATACAGAAATGTTTGCTCCAACCTGACTCTTTCCCAATATTTTTTACTAATCTCTACATTTGGAGTACTATTTAAAATTCGATGGAGATTATTAACAGAAGTCACATTATCTAAAATAAGCAGATAGAGAATTCTTTTTTAAAAAAACTTTATTTTATTCATTTATTTATTTGCCTTGGTGTTTGCATGGAACTGGAACTACAGACAGTTGTTAGCTGCCATATGGGTGCTGGGAATGGAACCCGTGTCCTCTGGAAGAGCAGAAGGTGCTCTTAACCGCTGAGCCATCTCTCCAGCCTCCAGATAGAGAATTCTTATTCCAGCTTTTAAGTTTAAAAATAAAAGCAGTTGAACTGCAAGAAAAAGTTGCAAGACAGAAACGTTGCAACCCATGTCTCCTCACTGGTTTTGGGGGGAGATGTGATCCCCCAAATCTATTCATGTCCCGATCCCTAGAACTTGTGAATATATTATGTTATGTGCACAAATGATTCTGTTGAAGATCTTGATATGGAGAATTAGTCTGGGTTGGCCCTGCAGGCACTAATCACAGGAAACTTCAATACAACAGGGAAGCAGAAGGACGAGGTTACACTATTGGCTGTAGAAATACAGGGAAGGGTCATGAAGCAAGAAATTCAGGCAACTTCTAGGGACCAGAAAAAAAAAGAAAATAAATTCTCTCCCAGAACTTAAGAAAGGATTAACTCAGTGAGATCCTTTCCTCATTCCTCACCTTCAGAGCCTTAGCAAAATTTGTATCATTTCGAGTCACACATTTGTAGTACCTGGCTGGCTATCGAACCAACAGGAAATTAATTCACAATCTCTGAAAGTTTCAACGTTCTGGCCTGTAGTAATAAAAATCATGCTTTCTCTTCAAAAGGTGTTCTTTCACAGTGTTCATATGTTGGCCCTTATTTGCAACAAGTAATCCTACAACCCAGTATTTGAAAGTGAAAGGCAGAAACTCCAGGCCAGGATTCAAAGCAGAAGTAACTTGCCAGCCTATATCACACCCTCCCTTCAAAGCAAGGTTTCTATCAATCGTTCATAGGAAACATTTCATCTACCAACACGGGAGCATATAGGTTCTCTTAGTGCTTTGGTCCATTCCCACCCTGAATATTGTTACCTTCTACTTTATCTCAGGCAACAATATTTCTTATCTTTTTTTCAGCTTCGTCTTCTCTGTAGATAGAATATCTAGGCATTTCCACAGGGAACAGAGAATTTTAGAAGTTTTAGGGGAAATTGTGACTAATGAATTTAAACTCAAATTTAGTTGTACTGAAGTAGGACTATGTGACTCATATAAAGCTTAAAACAATTCTCCACAAGGAAGAAGTATTCTGTGCTCCATCTAATTTTCAATCAGTAGCCTATGTAGAAAATCTATTTTAATTCTTTAAAAAGAAGATTTATTAAATTATGCATACAACATTCTGACTCTACTATGCCTGTGTGCCAGAAGAGGGAACCAGATCTCAAGTTAGATGGTTGTGATCCACCATGTAGGTTGGTGGGAATTGAACTCAGGACCTGTGGAAGAACAATCGGTGCACTTAACCTCTGAGCCATCTCTCCAGCCCCTATTTTAATTCTTTTTTTTTTTAAGGGATATTTTTAGTCTATATATTATTGTTTTTTTTTATTTTTTTTAAACTTTATTTATTTATTTGCCTTGGTGTTTGCCTGGAACTGGAACTACAGACAGTTGTTAGCTGCCATGTGGGTGTTGGGAATTGAACCTGGGTCCTCTGGAAGAGCAGATGGTGATCTTAACCGCTGAGCCATCTCTCCAGCCCCCCTATTTTAATTCTTTAAGCCAAGACCCTGTCTTCTTTTCACATGTGAATACAAGCTCCTGACAGGATCTTACCTTGTTTAAAAACACATTGGAACAGACTAGCTAGATAACTCACCAGCTAAAAGGGGCTTGCCTCCAAGCTTGATGGGCCACATGGTAGCCATGTGGGAGGAGAGAACGAACTCCCACAAATTGCCCTCTGACCTCCACACATACATGAGTCGTGGTGTACCCACATACGGAAACACAGACCAAAAAACAAGTAGCTAAGTCCATTGAAGAGGCTGGGAACTAGCTCAGTGAAGATTTCCTGTATAAGCCTTAGGACGTGAGTTTGCACTCCAGTACTCAAATAAAATGCAAGCATGGCAGTGCAGACCTGTAATTCCCATGCTGGAGAAGTGGAGATAGGAAGACCCTGGGGTTGTTAGCTAGTTAGTGTAGACAAATTGGTGAGTTCCATGTTCAGCGAGAGAACTTCTGTTTCTTCTCTACATTGTCAGTAAAACGTTGTATTAGTCTCATCTTCTGTTACCATGATGAAATACCTAAGGTTTATTTAATCCAAAGTTCTGGAAGTTCAGAATCCAAGATCAAGCTGAGGAAAGCAGCGATGGTTTGGCCCACAGTATTAGCCTAACTGTAGAGCATCAAAATGCCAAGGCCAACTACAGGAGAATATCACATTAGAAGTCCGCTGCACCTGGCCCAGCAGGAGGTACCATCATGGGTGTTGACATAGGCCACAAAGACCTAAAGGTTCGGCTCCAGGAAGGAGCCCAAGAGCCAGGACATCTATCTGCAGCGGCTAGTCAAGCTGCATAGGTTTCGGGGCAGATGAAGCAACACCACTGTCAATCAGGTTGTGCTGAAATGGTTATTTATGAGTCGCACTAACCGGCCACCTCTGTCCCTGTCCCAAATGATCTGAAAAATGAAGCTTCCTGGCTGAGAAGACACCTGTGATTGTGAGTGGAGACTCTCAAAGTGCCCAGGCTGAAGGTGTGTGCACTGCGGGTGAGCAGCTGGGCCTGAAGCGACCAGCTGGCCCTGAAGTCTCCCAAGGGCTGTGGTACCGAGCTCCTGTCTGGTCCTCGGAAGGAAAGGTGTATTGGCATTTTGGCAAGGCCCCAGGAACCCCACACAGCCATACCAAACCCTATGTCTGCTTCAAGGGCCGGAAGTTCGAACAGGCCAGAGGAAGAAGGGTTAGCCACGGCTACAAAAACTAATTCTGGATCTTACTGCTATTAAAAAAATAAATAAATTAAATAAAATAGCTTTCGGGGGCAGGGGACCCACCAGAAATCCAGAAGACAAGCATCCCAGAAGTATTTCTGAAGACATAGCACAATGATCTAAAGACTTTCTACAAGGCCTCATCTTCCAGCACAGCCACTCTAAGGACCAGACCTCATTGAATGAATCTTTGAAGGACATTATCAAGCATACACAAAACAAGTCAAGAAAGAAAGTGCTTTAAGAAGTTATAAGTAACCTATGGATTGCATTTTAGCCGACCTTGTCTTTACACACCCCTCTTTCTCTTTTTCAGTCAAATTCCTGCACGGTATCTTGATCTCCCTATCAACCTCCCACCCCCTAGCACCCTGACCTTAGCAACACCATCATACTTTTGCAACTGTAGCCCAAATTCTACCATTTTGAATGTTTGGAGAAAATGAATTTCTCTTCATTGTACTTGAAGTTTGTATAGTGTTCAGTTTCATTTGTACTCTATTAGAAATTTATACTCCATTTCAATTTCATTTGTTCTCTATATTTACCTTTGATTTCAGTGTTATCCTGTCTATAGTTTGCAAAGTCTGTTCTGCTCACTCCTCAAAATTCAACATTTCTTTGTTAGCTCTTCTAAATCTACACTTTTATTAGACAATCTCATCCACACTCATGACTTTAGTTATATCCTGTGGTTAATGTCATTTTCTTTTAGTCTCAAACCCATACTTGAACTCTGTATTTCTCCTTCTGAAAGCATCAATACACAAAGTTGCCATGTCCAAAGTAGAACTCACTTCCAACTTACCAATTGTCATTGCTTCTGTGACCTATTCTAAATTAACAGCATGGCCAGCCAGCCTCTCAGATAAGGACCCATTCCTCTGTGTCTTACTCTCTTCCATTATTCCTAGTTCTCCACCTCAACTACCTGTGCATTTGTTCAAGCTTTCTTCTCTCACCCAGTCTTTTAACTGATCTCCCAGCTGGTCCAATCCAATATACCTGCCACGAGTGAGGTACCAGGGGATCTTTCAAAATGTAAATGTTTATCTTCTGCCCTGCTTTTTAAAGCATGTAGAAGAACAAAGAGCAAGTTAACTGCCTAGGGAGAAGGTCCTCAGAAGAAATGGGGAACTAATGGGTACAGCTCTCTTAGCTGATGAGAATGGTCTAAAATTGACTGTAATAGTGGTTGTACAACTGCCTCAACATGTTAATTTAAAAAACCTACCTGCATGCTTTAAATATGTGGGTTATATGACACTGTGGGTTTGTATGCTTTATCTGAAATACTTGGGAAGAAATGTTTCAGAATTAAGAATATTTACATAAATGTAATATCTCAGGGATAAAACTCAAGCTTAAAATTAGATTTGTTTCTTATACATGTAACCTGGATTTAACTTTGTGTGATATTTTTCATCTACCTCTGGTTTACTGTGGCTCATCCCATGGGGTCAGGTGTGTAATTTTCAACCTGTGGTATCACATCAGCCTAAAAAGGTATTATGGAGCATTTTACACCAGACTTTCAGATTCAAAGGTGATTAACCTGTCTTGCTGTACTGTGATAGAGTGATGACAGAGCTGAATTCAAGACAACCGATAGGAGAGATCAATGCATTTACACAGGATAGGAAAAGCTTATTAATATAATCAATTCCCCCTTACAGCTAATCTAAAACATGATACAAGTAGTATTTAAATAATCATGTGAACATGTCCTTTAGGTATGTGACTGTTTTATGTGCCTGGCTTCTGCCAGGGTACAAGTAGACACAGCCATATCCAGCTCCTTACAGGGTGGTGGAGACTCAAGCCTAAATCCTAACACTGGCAGAGTAAGCTCTGACCCACTAAGCCATCTCTCTACACCCTTTTTCTTTATTTACTTGTATTTTAAAAAAGAGTCTTATTATACAGTCCAAACTGACATTGAACTCCTGATCTTCCCGATTCAGCTTCCCTTTTGCTAGATAATACCACCATGCTCAGCTTACAATTTGATTTTCATATCATCTCACTGAACCAAAAATAAATATAACAATGTAACATTTACTAATGAGCCAAATAGCATTTTATAAGAAATACCATATAATGATAGTCTTAAATTGAAAAGGGAGATCCTAACTGAAACTTATGTCAGACATTTAGTTACTAGCCATTGCTTAAGAGAAACAAGAAAAGGTGAGAGATACTGGTGTAGGGCCATACATGAATCTCTATCACCCTTCTATAATCCTTCTTTAATGATGGATAGTCAAAGATAAAAAGAGCTTTCTGGACTAGGGATGTGCCTGGTAGAATGGTTGCCTAACATGCATGAAGTCCTAGATGTAATCCTCCAGCATGACATCAAAAGCAGGTACATGTCTGTAAGCCCATTACACAGGTGGGCTCTCGAGATCAGAAGTTCATGGTCATCCTTGAGTATATAGCCTGAGCTACATGAAGCCCCATTTTAAAAACAATAAAACTGAGGGTTGGGTTCCCAACCCTAATTTGATTCCTGCTTTATGCCTTTGCTTATGTTCTTGGTGAGTTTAATTTAAATACATTGAATATATTTAGTAACGAGATACTTTTTGATTCCAAAGCTCATGTATCTGTGTTTTCATACACTTAGTACAAACTCTCATTATCGGTTAGTATTCTCTTTCCCTAGCAACCATCTTATTACTCATTTACTTATTCATTCTGTGTGTGTGTGTGTGTGTGTGTAGGCCCACACATGCATGGTCCATGTGCCAAGTTCAGAAGACAGTGGGAGTCTATTCTCACCTGCCATGATGACCTCCTGGAATTGAATTCAAATCATCAGGCTAGGTGGTAAGCACCATTTCCAGAGTCTCTGTACCTAGGACTGTATTCTGACGAGCCTTTCAAAATTCTTATCTTTCTCTATTCTTATCCTTTTTCCTCATAGGAAGCACTAAGCCCTACAGTGTGGCTAACATAAGCACCTCACTTAATTTTTTAAAAACACTTAACTGGGGGAGGAGTACACAAGTTTAGTGCCTGGGGAAGGCAGAAGATAGTTGTGAGCCACCCAGTGTGGATGCTGGGAACCAAACTCAAGTTATTCCATATAGTACCTATTCTTAATCTCTGAGACAGCTCTCCATCAATCCCACTTAATTTTGCTTGTTGGGTTGGCCTTGTATATAATTTTTTTTTGGAAGTGTTCAATCTTGATAGTCTGATTTTTAAGTATCCTAATAATTCTATCTCAGCTAACAGATCACTTCAGGAAGCATTCTCTAATCATTAGCAGGTCACCTTCATGATTCCTGCAGCATATATATAACAGCACCCAGTTCTCCTCTATGTCCACTTACTTGTTTTTTTTCCTTCAGTAAAAATGTGAGCATAAAGCAGGGAGTGTGTATTGCTTATAAAAGCTTAATATTCCGTTTTGAGGTTTTTGGGGGTTTTTGTTGTTGTTGTTTTCTTCCAGACCAGTGGTTCTCAACCTGTGGGTCAAAACCCCTTTGGAAAATTTCTATCTCCAAAACTATTTACAATGCATAACAGTAACAAAATTTCAGCTATGAAGCAGCAACAAAAATAATTTTATGGTTTGGGTGGTCATCACACCATGAGGAACTATGTTAAAGGGTCACAGCATTAGGAAGGCTGAGAACCACTGCTCCCGAGAGTCTCATGTGGCCTAAGCTGGCTTCAAATACACAATGCAGCTGATGGGCTTGTACTTGTGATCCTCACCTGCATCTCCTAAGCACCGGGATGGCAGGTGTGTGCACCATGCCTATGTTTATTCCGGGTTAAGCACGGTTAACCCAGTGCTCTGTGCAAGCTAGGTAAGAACTCTACCAACCAATCTACATCCCCAGTCCTATTACTGTTTTGCAAAGTACCTGACATGATTCCACAGGAATTCTAGAAGAGCATAAAGCCCACACTACACTTTATAAGAAACACAACTTTTGGAAACCGCTCCTTGCCAAAGCAAAAGACCTCTCTAGCAGATCAGTAATTATTCTAGGACTTTTGAAATAAGGGTGTTAGACTTTCACCTCACTATCGAGTCTCAAATTTACCCAGATTAGTCATAGGGGAAAATATGAAACCTTTTTCTCTTCAGTACCTCCACATTTGGATGAAAAAAAAAAAAAAAAAAAAAAAAACAAAAAAAAAAAAAAAAAAAAAAAAAAAAAAAAAAAAAAAAAAAAAAAAAAAAAAAAAAAAAAAAAAAAAAAAAAAAGCCAAGTTGAACTTTGAAATAAGTTCAAACTAGATTGGTGAACAGAAAATTAAGCTAGATTTAAATAATGGTCAAAAAGACTTGGGACCATATCTGACTCCTTTGCTAAATTATGTAGTATTATTGAGGTTAAGAGCATAGACTGTGTAGCCATAAATATTTGGATTTATTCCAGATGCTACCCAGTTCTTCCACACAAGACATTTGTGTTTTGTGACTTTTCCTATTCACTCCAAACAGTACCAACAGACCTAGAAAAGGGTTCCACCCAAGTCTAGCTTGGTAAAGAGATTGAGTTTACTTACAGGAACATGGACGAGAGGTTGATTATAGAAGCATGAGCCACTGTATCAATACTTGTGAGGCCCCATCACAGTATCTCAAGAGCTCTTCCTCCACTACAGCCAAAGCTTTGAGACCCATCCAATTTCTGAGGGAGCCAGACTTGTGAGGGTTATTTCAGGAATAGTATTGATTGTGTCACGTCCAGAGACACAGTTCCACAACTCTTTGGTCAACCACCTCATCTATGTAAGCTCGACTGTGTGCTGTTTCAACTATCTGAATCCAGGGAAACGATGCACTGTAATGGCTACAGTGGCTTATCACTGTAAGGACAGTTTAAGTGAGGTCTTCACTTGACTGTACCACCGACTTGACTATAAGCACACAAGAACACATGGAATTTGTCTTTCAGATTGCTTCACCAGTTCCTAGGAAAGTGTGGCTTTTGACAAATCCTTGTTTTGAATGAATGGTTATAATATGAGTACACAATAGCCTGATTCCGTAAACCAAATGTAAAAATTAGTTAATTTTACAGGCAGACCACACCTCATGTTCCTATACATAAAACCAAGACAGAAATAATCATGTGCACACACACAAGTATAAGTGAACAAAGAAAGAGCTGGTTTCATTCCAAAGAGCATCAATTGGAAGAACCAGTTTTTCACTTCCCATGTACCATGGTGTAGAAAATCAATTGACTTCAATTCTTCTCTGTACATTTTTAATTATTAGAAACAATTGAGTATTCAGTCAGATTGTACTTACTGGAGATCGACAGCCAGTCAATAAAAATAAAACCAGTAATGAACTATCATCATAAGTAGAATGTTTATCTTACTTTATTTACTTGAAGTTTTTGAGAGGTCTATCTTGATGGTTTGTGGCCAATGGCATGCACACAGGAGACCTCAGGTCCAAATCTGTGACTATAATTTCAGCATAAAGCAAAGATCATTATTAGTTCACAGCGTCTGTCATCAGCACTGCTCTCAGCCAGTGCACCTATGGTCAGTCAGAGGGACAATGGGAAAACCTCAGTTACAGCACAACTAGGGCCTTTAAAAGCTCCATGGCTCGTGTCTTGGTCACAGCACAGAAAGTCAATTCTCTAGATTCTGAGTAGTTAACAAGATCATAAGCCCCATAGAAATATAAGGATGTAAAAACCACCCAGTTTTCTACTCATTAACATACTACAAATGCAACAAATTCTAAATTAACACATATGCCCTACATGGAGGGCTGCACTGCACTTCAATGACAGCTGAACTCCATCACAACTTTAAACTGTACTAGTCACACTTGCCAGGCATAGTTTTAATGTTCAAGTAGTAACTCATCAATCCTTACAACTCTACAGGTAAATGCCATTGTCATCTTCCCAAGAAGAAACTGAAATAGGTTACAAGGTAGGGAACATGCTAAGACTTGTACCTGGGCCTGGCACCTAAGACAGTTCTAACCACTGAGATGGTCTACTGTGATGCAACAGGAGGTAAATATGCTAAAAGTCAGCAAATGAGTGGAAAATTGACAGGTAAACTATGAAAATAAGAAATTTAGTGCTATCTTCTGTATTTCATTTCCTCATAACTAGTACTTTTTCAAAACCATAAATTCTCTATTAGAACATAGCTTGTTTTGAAATATTTAGTAAGCATTACATGGCCCAACTTTCTAAAGAAACTTTGCTTGTTTTTCTTCTAAGTGGATCCGTTTCCTCTAATATTAAAATCTGCAGTTCCTGTGTAATTCATATGCAGACACTTTAAAGTTGAGAGGGAATCATTAATACATTAACTTAGTTTTATTAATACAAAACTTCAAATACTGTACAGTGAGGTGTGCTCAAAACACTATGCTGTTATACTGTTATGAATTACTCACTCTCAATTGTAATATATACAAACAAATGTGAACTCAGAAAGTGATGTCTACCAGTTAATGTCTATGGATAATATAGTATCTACAATACTTCACTGACAAGTTAAAGTACTTGCTAGTTTTTGTCTAAATATTTACACTATTAATGCTTGAAAGTCTAATTAGCATTTCCCTCCAAAAAGGACTCTCCAATTTTTAGCACGAGTGCTTAAATTCAGACAAACCTGAAAATACTGATAAGTTTTTCAGTCCTTTATTGCTCTACAGCAGGCATAAAGGCTTCCGGAGGGATGTCTGCATTCTAAAGAAAAGTATGCAATAGCTTCAATTTTAAAAGACTAGTAATTGATACAAGCAAATAACATCAACTAAAACTCTTTCTTTACTAGTTTTTCCTTTTCTTTTACAATAGAATAGTCATTGTATTATACTACAAAAACATGTCAACTCCATAATTAAAAACTTTAAATGTCAGATATACAAGTAATGACATCTTATCCAATAATTCACAATTTTTTTTATAGTTTCTGCTATTTTGGAACAAACATTAAAATTTCCACGATTTGAATATCATTAAATACGAACTGAAACACTTGGCATCTCAAAGAATTACAGAACTTGCAATTAATTCTGTGACATTAGTGATCTATCTCCTTTTGTTATTTTAATTTTTAATATATTTTGCTACTATGGCCTATTTTTGTAAGTTGTTGTTTGAAAAAACTAATCCAATTGTGAAAACTCTGTGTTGTAGTTTTGTTAAATAATATAGTATTGAAAAGTAGAACATCTAGCCAACCTAGAATACACGTCTATTTCTGTTATAAAAGATATTTTTAAATCTACATTAAAATGAGTGGAATTTAAACCAGTTTTGCAAGAGCTCTGTTTTTATAAGAATCTTAAGATGGAGACTTTGCTTTTAGATCTATTAAAAAAAAAAAAAAAAAAAAAAAAAAAAGATTTGCACTTGACTATTTTAAGTTTAGGCCAATTAAACTAACTGTTGAAAAATAAGGACAAAACTTTATTAATGTTTGGATATTTAAAAAATTATACTATCACTCTAGTGACAAGATGAGTACAATGACAGAACTTATAAGTTTATTTCATATCTAAATGTTACTTATTAGTAAGATCCTAAATATCTAGACAAATGTTTAGTAGCAGATAGCAGGTAACTACACAAAACAATACTTTTTTGCTTTGGTAGTTAACATGTTATGTCAAAGTAATTCTCCCAAATTGGTCAGTAACAGAAGTTGCTAGTAAACGATCTTCCCTGAGGTAAGAGACCCTATGTAGACACTGTTAATATCCAACGAAGATGATCCTTAAAATAATGGAAATGAAAACCTGTAAGAGCAAGTCCAGGTAAGCCAGGGCTACACATAGAAACCCTGTGCTGAAAAACAAAAACTGAACCAAAAATAAACACCAAAAAAAACCAAACAAAAACTTTAACCAGGCAGTGGTGACACATGCCTTTAATCCTAGCACTTGAGAGTGGATCTCTGAATTCAAGGCCATCCTGGTCTACAGAGTGAGTTCCAGGACAGTCAGGGCTACACAGAAAAACTGTTTAAAAAAAAAAAAAAAAAAAAAAACAGAAGGACCTGTATGACCTGTGGCCTGCACACAGGTACATTCCAGAACGCAATCTCTACTGCAAATAGTAAAGCTTAATTGTAAAAACCAAATTAAAAACCACACAAAACAAATTTCAAATATTAGCATTTGCTAAACTCCTCAGGCCTTTTTCCTAATCATTTCCAATAAACACCTAAAACATCCTTTAAGGGATGGGAGAGGAATAGGCCATGTAGGCTTGCTCTTTAGTTCCTGAGTATCCATTCCCTGGAACTAATTGTATACTAGTCATAATACTTATGGCAGTATCTCATTTCCTTTCCTTTGAACCAACGTTCATTACCAGGTTTCTGGACATACACCACCTAAACTGCCTGGACTTTGGGTCATCAACTTAAACTCGGTATGATTATAGAATTACTGGAGAAAAATATTTACAATATTACTTCAGTGTCCAGTGAAACACTTAAAATATAACTGGATTGGTTTGAATTACAGTTACATCACATCTAGGGCTAAAACACACTTTTACTTGAGACCACAAGCTATTGTGCTCTGACGATACATACAGTGGTATAACAATGTTAAAAATCATCTACACTTACATAAATACAAGGATGCTTAAAACAAACCCTCTCAAAACTTACCCCATGCCAGTAATTATCCCATTCAAATTTCAACTGATTTAAAATATGCTCAAGAATCCTGATGAATTTTCAAGCCTGTTTTTTGTTATTTTTTATCAAGGGAGAACCCAAACTGCTATTTATACCCAGTTAAGTTTCTAACTCTAAATACCACTGCTGTCACTAGAGACAATGAAGTATTATTGTCAGAGATCAAGCCCATCTTCTAATGTTCACAGGTGCATAATTTACACTAAACTCAAGTATTCAATAAAGAGATAAAATCTGTTTCTAGCCAGGCATGGTAGTGTATGCCTCTAGACCCAGAACTTGGGAAGCAGAGGAAGGCAGATCTCTGTGAATTTAAGGCTTGGTCTACATAGTGAGCTCCAGGCCAGCCAGGGCTACATAGTAAAACCATAAAAGCAGAATTTGTTTCTGATATTTTAATGCTTCGAGATCCTGCCAGTTATTAACTAAACATATCAAGCCACAGAAGAGCATCTGTTAAAGCAAGTGATTATATAATTTTACATTTTCTATATTGAACAGTTTTCTTATACTTAAACTAGAGGGAAAATTAAATATTTCAGTGGCTTAATAAGCCAACATAAGGATAATAGTGAGTAAAGTGATGGGGGGATAATTTTTTATTTAAAGCACTGCTAATGGTTAAGAATTTGGTAGCTCTTTTACTTCATGCAAAACTAATATACAATATAAAAGTTCCAAATTTAAATTTTCCTGGTACTTTAGTATAAAGATATATAAAAATAAATTTAGAAATGGACAAATGGAGATAAAATATTGCAAATAATGTTATATGAGGGGTGTGTGTGTGTTGTGGTGTACATTATCTTAACCTCAGCTACATTTGTAAAACATCTAGATTCTCCATTCCCTCCTTTTTCAACAAGTATTTGGATTCAGTTAAAGATACTGGCACAGAAAAGACCAAAACCTCCCTTATCTAGAAAAAGTTAAAAGTACAACTTATATCTCTTTCAAATCAACAGGTACAGATTTTTAAACACCTGATAATGTATTTTCTGATATATAGTTTTGTAGGATTGCAAATAGTTCTGTTATCTGTTTCATGTGCAAACAGAGACAGCCAGGCTTTGAATGCTCTAAGAGATTATATTAACATACATTTGTCTTTCATTCATTCAAATTCAACTTAATTTCAGTAAACAAAGACGATGGACTGAAATACATTTACAAATACAGATCTCAGAACAGAATACAATAGCACAGTACCAATCTCAGGAGTATACACTCTGCTTTTAAAGAATAAGCTGAAAGCTGCTTCAGGGAAACTGGCACTGAAAAGTTAATGAATGCAATATTTAAGCAAATGCTCAGCTGCTCATAGTATGTTGTAGTAAACTATGCATCCAAACTCAAGTGAAGCCAACAGAAAGAAAATCTTACAGAATGCCTAAGGAAAAAAGGAAACATTTTTGGTTCAAAGGGGCTCAGACATTTAGCATATACAGGCTTAAACACCACTGTGTCAAAACTGTAGAACAATGTAACCCATTCATAAAGATAAATTCTCTGTGACTCTGACATACTCTGAAAGTTAGAAATTAACTACTGCTACCATTATTTTTACATTTTCTAAAACAAATTGTAATTCTCTTTTATGCAAGATTTAAAAAATAATAGGTGGAACTTGACAAGGCCAAGATTAAAAAAATAATGGCAACATATTATCAACAAGAGCACACAACTGCCCATATTGGCTCAGACCAACTGGTTGAATCACACTGACTTCATCACACTAGGACAGGTCATTCTTTGCAACTTAGCTCAAATCAGGAAAATGCTTAACCATTACATTCTGTCAAGATATTTTTGCCAACAATAGCTGTCTATATAATGTTGTAACTTTTAAGTAGTCTAATAAAAGTGTTTAATGTATTTTAAAATATATTTAGTTCACGTAAAGTTGAAATGGACATTCTCATGACATGTAAGATGGCTACCTTGACAACATGTACAAACTCTAATTCCCTCTTCAATTATGGTCTTTGCAGAAACTAAACATTTAGCAAGAGAATTTTCATGTCTGAAAATTAAGACTTTCATGGAATTAAAATGACAAAGAACTTCCAATAAACCACATATATGGAAGAAACTCTTTCAACAGATCTAAACTAATTTATAAGAATTCAGAGCCAGCCTGGGCAGCAGTATAGTAAAAGCTATTGCCAATCACACACTTGCTATCATGCACTGAATAACAAGATATAATCTTTGAATTATATACGTACAAGATTTTTAATGACTACTCAAGTTATGTGGCCCAGCCAACAAATATTACATATTCACAATAAACATTCTGCCTTTATTAGCCTCTACTTAATCAAGAGTGATCCATTGGCTCAGCTGTGTTAGTCGTCTCAGCATCTTGACTATCCATCTCTTCAGGTTCCTCCATGGAATTTTCTTTTTGTGCTTTTGACCTTGTGGCAAATGCTGCTCCCAGTGTATCTGCCACACAACTACCAGTTGTTTCAGTATTCGAATTCTCAGTGCCACCAGTTAAAGAAAAAGATTCAGGCAAGCCAGTCTGAAGACTCCCGGGCCTTACAGAAGAACTCACAACTTCTACTTTTCTTTGAGAAAGATCAGATGGTGTCTGCTCTGTACTTTGATCCCGCAAGTGCTTGTCCATTGAAGCCTGAATAGAAGAAACCATTTCCTGCAATTTTTTTCGCTGGGCCTCAACCACATCAGGATCAAGCTGCCTGCCGTCTCTCATTGTTACTACTCCAGGAGCTATTCGAATAAGCTCAGTGTTACTAGGAGCAGCTGTGAACACAGGAGGCTCTGTTTTAATGGAACTATTACTAAAATCTGTCCCTGTATTATGCTTTCTTACAGCCAGAGTTTCCCTAGCTCTGGGATCAGTGTGCGGGTTACTGGATGCAGTTCCTAGAGAATGCCCCTTCCCCTGAAAGGCAGTTACATTGTGAAGCTGCTCAGACTTCTTTTTCACTACCCCACCACTACCTAGTTTTAATAACCCATGTGAGGGGCTTGATTCCCTACTTCTTGTAGTAGCCTCTGCTCGAACCTGACTTACAGCCTCTTTAACTAAATCTTCAACATCAGGACCAATTGGGAAATGTCCTGCAGCATCGACACATAACTCCAGTCTATCTTCAGAAGCATTATAAACAAAGGTTTTGCCAGGTAGATGTGGAAAAGTACAATGTTTGCCATCAGCCATGCCTAAAGAAAAGGAAAAATATTTAACGTATTAAGATCTTATTTACAATACTAGCAAAAAACAGCAAAGACATTTATGGCCAAAACAATGAACTTCTGATAGCAATGAATAAATAAACAGCTTTCAAAAAATAATTTGCTAGAAAATAACTTATTCTACTACAAAAAAGAACATTAGTAAGACCTTAAAGTAGTTCTTCAGAAAGTGGGGAATATATGGGGAATATATACATAAAATCATTATCCTATAGCAAAATTAGAAAAGGAAAACAAATATCTGAATTACAAAAAACCAATTAAAAACAACCACAGTGTAAACCAACAAGAAAACGTAATTTTATTTACTAAAATTTAAATTATAATTTAAAACAAATAGCAATTTCAATAGTCGGCAAAATGTTAGTTAATAAAATTCCAGGTAGAAATTTCTCTGGATATGCTTCTGGTATAGTCAACTGAGAAAAATACCGAAGTTGCCAGAGCTATAGCTTGGGAGCAGAGAGCTGCCACCATGTACATCCTCAGGTCCTGCCAAACCACACAAATGAAACAAAGAAAATACTCAAGTCAGAGATCTGGTCTAGGTGGCTTTCTTTTAAAACACAACATAGTGTTCACACCTTCACTCCCAGTACCCAGGAGGTGGAGGAAGCAAGAGGATCACAAGTTCAAGGTTAGCCTTCGTGAACTGCCAGCAGACTCTTCACTTCACCACTGTGCCCCGATTTTATTCATGTGGACCACATGGGGACATCTAGCTGTCTCAACACCGTTTGTAGGTATAGAACAGATTATTTTTATCCAAGTTTTGATTCTAAACCTATCATTTTAAAAATAATTTCAAGGCCTGCAAGATAGCTCAGGAAATAAAAGCACTTGCAGGACAAGTCTGGTGACCAGAGTTTGACCCTTAGATCCCACTGTGCAAGGAGGGCATTAACTCTCAGAAGTTGTCCTTAAACTTGCTTTACATATGAGATAGGAAGGAGGATTTAAAGTTAATTTTCTAGTTCTAATTCTCTTGTGGGTTTTTTGTTGTTATTGTTGTTTGGTGGTGGGTAAATGCATAAAATTAATATTGAAAGTGTTAAATTTAATGATGTAAAGTGTCACAGCTTCTGTTTTGAGTGCCATTTCTAACTTGTAGTTTATTAAATTGTATTTTTATTTGTTTGCAAGTTTTTAAATAGTCTCTAAGAAATTTAAGCTATAAAATTTTGCTTTGTTTTATAGTTACAAACATTATTTAAAATTTTGTTTTGTGTATGTGTGTGGGCATGTGTGGACATGCATGTGTCATTGTACATGTATGTCAGGACAAAGTTATCACAAGAAAAAGCACAGAAACAACTAACCTCGGCTCATAGAACTCACAGAATCTGAATCAACAACCAGGGAGACTGCAAGAGACTCAAGTAGACGCTCTACATATATATGTCACAGCTGTGTAGCTTGGACAATGTAAGCAGGAGCTTTTCCTAATGCTTTGGCTGGCTTGTGAGAGCCAACCACACACTGGGAGCAACCTCATACTGGGTTGCCTTGCCCAGCCTTAATACAAGGGGATGTATTTAGCCTTACAAAGCACGGACACTTGATATGCCATGCTTTGTTGGTGCCCATGGAAGACCTGCTCCTTTCTGAACAGAAACAGGGGAAGTGGACTGGAGGAGGGTAGTGAGAAGGGAGGAGAAACTGTAGTTGGAATGTAAAATAATAACTAATAAAAAAGGAAGATAATCTTTTATTTATAAAAGAGATGTTGACCTACAAAATCTAGAAAAAAAATTTAAAAAAAAAAAACACACTAAAAAACTAGTAAAATATATGAGCTTAGCCAGGTCACAAAGTAGAGCATTAACATGAAAGCCAATTTTATTTCTAGTCACTAATACTAAACAATAACAAAAATTTTAGGAAGCATCTCTTATAAAAGGATTTTTAAAATCCAGGAATAAAATAACTGTAAGGTCTATATACCAAAACTATAAAACTTAGGTGAAAGTAAATGTAGAAACATTTTCATAAATTGGAAAACAGTATTGTTACCCATCAAATGTTTCTAAATTGTCTACACAATTGTCTATTCAATGACAATATAGTTAAAAAAAAAAACAAAACAAAAAAACTCAGCATTTTGTTGTTGAAATCAACAACGTGACCCTAAAGTCTATATTGGATTAACAAAGACCCAACCAAAAAATAATCTTTTTTCAGGGGAAACAAAGGAATATTCACACTGATTTATTTCAAGAATCACTATAAAAATACAATAATCAAGTCATGGCACTAGAAAAATAAGAGATAAAACACAGCCCCCCCAAAAAAATCCTCATATTACTGTATAATTTGTAAAATAATTGTATAATTATATACAATTAATTTGCTTGGTTTTGAGTAATTTGGCAATACTTAAGAGTTGAACCCAGGAGTCTTACATTAGGCAATTGTGTTCCATTCTCAATTCTCAACCTATTTTAATTCTGAGACAAGGTCTTACTAGGTTTCCCAGCTAGGCCTTGAACTTGTAATAATTTCCTAAGTGTCTCAGCTTGGACAGTTGTTGACTATAGTCTATGCCACACATGGCTTCAAGTGACTTTTAAAAGCAAATTTACTGAGGTGTAGTGTGGATATGATATAATTTACCCTTTTCAGGTACATAACATCAATGAAAATAATCTAATGGATAAAATATGTTTTTTAATAGTAAAAGAGCAAATGAACATCTACAACTAAAAATGAACTTTGATTTATACTTTTGCAACCTATCAAAAATTAGCTTCTTGTTATACTTACAACATTTTATTTATTTATTTATTTGAGACAGGGTTTCTCTATATGGCCATGGCTGTCCTGGAGCTAGCTCTGTAGATCAGGTTAGCCTCAAACTCAAAATCATAAGCCTACCTCTGCCTCCTGGGGACTGGGATTACAGGTGTGCATTACCACCACCTACCTTACTTACAACATTTTGTAATATCCAAAATATATTTGAAAATAAATATAAAAACCTAAAACTATAAAAGAGAGAATGCAGTATTAACGACCTTGAGTTAGACATAAAAAATATGAACCATTAAAAAAAAAAAAAAAAAAAAAAACATGGGGGTGGAGAAGGAAACAAAGAAGTTAACGGATAATCAACATCACTGTACTGTAGAAATGCAAATAAAGTCACTGTGGGTTAGCACTTTAAGTGTATTAAAAGTTTTTGTTTTTAAGAACAAGAACTGGGTCAAGTTTCATCTCAGTGTAAGAGAAGCAGAGACAGTAGACCTTTAAATTTCAGGCCTACACAGCCTACATAACAAGTCCCAAGCCAACTATGGCTATACAGTGAGACCCTGTCTCAAAACAAACAAACAAAACCAAAAACTAATTGGAGCTAGAGAGATGGCTCAGTGGTTAAACGTGAGTCACTCTGGCAGAAGACCTGAGCTTGGTTCCCAAAATCCTTGTTGATGCCTCCAGTGGACTGGAGGCATCTGACCTCCTAGGACACCTGCACTCATATGCAGACCCATACTCAGAAATTTAAAATAATAAATCTTTCATTTAAAAATAAAAACTGGTAGTGCTTGCCATCAAGCATTAGCACCCAAGTTTGAGCTCTCAGAACCCATGTGAAAGAAAGGAATGGTGGTATACTCATAGAATTCCAGCATTAAGGCAACAGACAGGAGGATCATGGAACTCACTCACAGGCCAGCCAGCTTAGCTTATTTAATGAACTCTAGAACAGTAAAAGATCCTGTCTCAAAAAATCAAGATGTGTAGCTCCTGAGGAACAAAATTTGAAGTAGTTGTCTTCTGGCCTCCATATGCATATACATGTGAACACACACCCAAACTTGATATACACACAAGCACACAAACATACACAAAAGTGACACTACCAAATGCCAACATGGATCTAAAACAAGTAGAATTTTCATACAGTGCTAATAAAAATGAAAAATGGTCTAATCACTTTGGAAATGATGACAAAGTTTCTGTGTGTGTGTATGCATATGTATGTACATATGTAAGTATGTATGTGTAAATACTCATGGCGGGTATGTACATGTTTGTGTGTGTGCGCGCGCGTGCGTGTATGTGAAAACCAGAGGTCAACGTTGGCTATTTGCCCCTCATTCTCACCTCATTTTTTTCTAGACTGGATTCTTTCCACTGATCCTACAGCTCGCTGATTTGGCAAGACTGGCTGACCAGCCAGCTGCAGAAATATTTCTGTCTCTACTACTAGGTCTACAGGCACATGGCACCATGCCCTGCTTTTTACATGAGTGCTGGGGATCTGAACTCACAACCCCAAACTTATGTACCAAGTACTTTATACTAACAGAGCCATTTCCTCAATCATGGAAGTTTCTTAGAAATATAAATGTATACTTACCATATGACTTTTTATTCCACTAAGTAATTTAACAAAGAGAAATGAAAAACTTGAATAGAGCACAATGAGTAATGAGGTATGTCTTTAATCCCAGCACTGGAGAGACATGAGTTCAAGGCCACCCTGGTTTACAGAACCAGTTCAGGGACAGCCAGGGTTAAACAGAAAACCTCATCTCATGAAATAAAATCTAATGGGAATACAAAAACTTGTACATAAATGATAAATATTTATAAGAACTAGATTCATAGTAGCTAAAAACTGAAAACAGTTCAAATGTCTTTTGACTGAGGTCTTTTTTTTAATTTATGTGTATGTGTCTATGACTCTATGCTCCATATATAAGGGTGCTTGTGGAGGCCAAAAAAGGGCACTAACTGGAGCTGGAGTTATAGGCTTGTGAGCTTACACAAAGTGGGTGCTGGAAACTGAACTTGGATCCTCTGCAAGAGCAAAAAGCACTCTTAATCAAACCCATCTCTCCAGATCCAATTATTAATTTGTTTAATGTAATACATTCAGTCAACAAAATATTATTCAGCAATGAAAATGAAAATGGCTATTAATACCTGTCAATATACACTACAACAGAAATGATACAAACATTACCTGTTTCTTGCTATGCTGTGTCCTACACTGCTTCAGGGCTTTGCTAACAAGATGGCTATTACCAGATCATAAATCACAAACATTTGACCTCCATATGCAAAAATAGAAATCCTTTATATAATTAAAAACAAAACAGAAAAAAGCTCTTCTCTCTAAAGGACAGTATGATAAATATTTTGATTATAGTGAACTGTAACTATTACTATCCAATTCTAGTACTGTACTGCAAAAAGAGCAACAGCTAGTAGGTAGACATGAGTATGGCTACCTGCCAACAAACTTCACAAGTAATAGATGTGACATGTCCCTCCCTCAGGCTAGTTTACCAACACCTATGCTAGACAAAAGAAACTAGGCACAAAGTCACCCTAATGCAGTAGTAAGAAAAGGGAAAATAGGGCTGGAGAGATGGCTCAGCGGTTAAGAGCACCGTCTGCTCTTCCAGAGGATCCGGGTTCGATTCCCAGCACCCACATGGCAGCTAACAACTGTCTGCAGTTCCAGTTCCAGGCAAACACCAAGGCAAATAAATAAATAAAGTTTAAAAAAAAAAAAAAAAAAAGGGAAAATAAATTAACTCAGGGAAGAAAAAAAAAAAAAAAATCAGTGGTTGCCAGTGGGAGGGAACTAGAAAATAGCGGTTGGTTAAAAATTTGAGTGATAGAAAACAGTCTATATTTTTTACTAGGTAGATACATGACCTCATGTTTCTCAAA
Source organism: Sigmodon hispidus (assembly GCA_004025045.1). Classification (NCBI taxonomy): domain Eukaryota; kingdom Metazoa; phylum Chordata; class Mammalia; order Rodentia; family Cricetidae; genus Sigmodon; species Sigmodon hispidus. Next base: position 23,299 of record PVIH01002540.1, read on the forward strand.
CTCCATATATAGCGTGCAAAGTGAATATCGGGTTCTGAGCACTTCTAATCCAATAATCCACAATCCATAATAAGCCAAAACTGATTTATTTCAGCACAAAAGAATGTCGCAAGCAGAAGATTCTGCGAAACTGGCCTCAAAGCACAAAGTTACTCCAGGGCATTATACAAAATTATCTGCAGGCAATGAATGTGTTTAAGGCAGGTATGACACATAAATAAACTTTTTAATTGCATCCATTAGCAAAATAGCTCATTATGTATATGTAAAGTGTCCCTAAATCCTCCCAAAACCAAAATGCTTATATGGTTCTACATATTCTGGGTACATGATAGTTAATTTATTTGTATCTGTATTCCCATGAAATGTGAATTTTACTCTGTATAAAACATGTCTGAACAAGCCTGTCTCTGAGCTGGCAAGATGACTCAGCAGATGAAAAGTGCTTACCAAACAAGCCTGACAACCTGAGTTCCATGCCTGGAACATAATGTGGAAAGAAAGAATTGACTCCTGAAAGCTATCCTTTGACCACAAACAAACAAGCTGTGGCATATCACACCCACACCCATACATACTTACTCTCCTTCTCTCTCTCTCTCTCTCTCTCTCATACACACACACACACACACACACACACACAAGTGCATGAGCACACACAAATCATATACACAATAATAATAAAGTCCCTGTAACTCCAGCTCAAGAGGATCCAGACACCTTCTTCTGGGGTCTGATAGCACCTGCACTCATCCATACACACACATGTAGACACACATAATTTAAAACAAATCTTTAAAAATAACAAGTAATGTCTCATATTGTGCAGGTTGGCTGGGAACTCCTGGACTCAAGCAGTTCTCCAATAATCAACACCACAACTTGGACTACAGGCATGTGGTACTGTAGCCAGCTGTCAATACTGTTTAATACTATGTCTAGGTATTAGTATTTTTAATAAAATATTATTTGACTTTTTTTAAAAAATATTATTTCATTTTACATATTTTGTGTCTGTGTATGTGTTTACATAGGTACACATGTGCCATGGTGCAAATGTGGAGGTCAGGAGAATTGTGGGAGCTTGCTCTTCTTCTACCATGTGGGTCCCTGGGATTGGAACTCAGGTTGTCAGAATTGGCAACACAAGCCTCTACCCACTGAGCCATCTCACTGGGACCCAATTTGAATGTTCTTAATTTTATAATAGCTTAAATAAAAACATTATCCAAGAATAAAATCAGAATTTAACTATACCCATAGTTTTCTTCATAATATTGTAGAATACACCACCCTGCTGGAACATATGGGGAAGTCCCTTTGCATAAGACCACACGTCTTCTCCTGAAAGACAAAAACAAAGTGTAATTAAGCACAGACAAAGAATGTCATCTAGGATCATGTTGACACAGATTAGTCTAGAATAGAAATTGCAATTATTCATCCAGAATGAGTATAATACAGATATGATACAATGCACACCAGAAAATGGATGAACTATGTGAAGGGGGGAGCTATTGCCAAGTGCTGTCACAGAAGAAAGAGCCTAGATCCTGTGTTTGAGGGCCCTGTTACTTTTCAAGACACCATAACAATTTTAATTTTTGGTAAGTTCCTTCAATTTTTAAAAATAGGAGCTAGCAAAAATATCTTTAAAACTGCACAAATCAATACTGAGCATACTAAATGAGATATATCTGAAGTCTCAGAGTAGTTTAGAGATTTGCCTGTAAACTCTGGACAGGGACAGAAAAGATTATAAAAAGATACTCATTTTTAACTAGAATATAAAAGTGTGTGTGTGTTAAAAGTAAAGAAAAAGAAATGGCCAGGAAGAAAAATAAGAAGGCAAATTAAACATAATTGTCTTTTGTTATTCTAATGTTGAATTAAAAAACAGAAATTTAAGGGGAAAATATTAAACATATCCAAAACAATCTTTAAAAGGCCATAAAATATTCATAAACAGACTACTATTTCACAAGATACATCAAGAGGTTTCAAATAAAAAACTGAGAACAATAGAGCTGGAGTTCAGTTTAGGGTAAAACACATACTTAGCATGCCCAGGAATCACAGTTTAATCCCTAGCAAAAAAAAAAAAAAAAAAGCAGGGGGAGGGTAGCTTTTCACATTGGAAAGCATCAAAGAATGGAATGGAAGATCACCTTTTGTTTGATAAGTATGGCTATGCCTATGTGCTGCTTGTTTATACTTTCATTTTCTATCTACTAAAGAATACACGATATATTTATCAAAGAACTTAGTACACTTTAATAACAATAGCAATGGGTTAATTTTTGTCTTTCCTCCTAGAAAATCATACTGTTAAAACTGAGTTTTGTATGGAATTCAGTGATGATACTAATTAATCACATTTCTACTATCTTTTCCCATACCATGAAGAGGGAAATGAAGTTGTCTAATAGTTAGCTAAAGTTATTTTCAGTAAATCAGCTTAAGATAGAAAATTTTAATTGTTTTGTCATTTGAACCTTCAGTTAGCCAAAACATTCATTTACACAATAAAAGTAAGGGGAGGAGAACCAACTCCCCCAAGCTATCTTCTGGCCTCCACATATGTGCTATAGAGCGCACACACACACACACACACACACACACACACACACACACACACACAATTAGATAAGCACAATAAAAATAAAGTATAAAAATCTATTCAAGTGCCACTTCTCTACCATTCATCTGAGTAGTTGGGTAATACCTACTTTGATGTCAGTATGTACACAAATACCAAGGCCACTGTCAGGCTAATTAGTTTACCTTTTCTCTTTCTTCTTCTAAACTAAAAGGTTTTCAGATTTAGGGAAAGGTCAGTGGTCAATTAGACTTTCTATTCCCAGGACCTGGAACCGAGTTGGCACAGTGTTGAACAGCTAGCTGCATTTTTAATACTGGTTGAGCAAACACACTGAATGAGTATCACAAATGAGGGGTTTTGTTTGCTTTTTGTTGTTTTTTTCCGGCTGGAGATGGCTCAGCAGTTAAGAGCACTGATTCCTCTTCTACAGGACCTGGGTTTGATTTTCAGTATTTGGCAATTTATAATCAGCTGTCTCTAGTTTCAGGGGATCTGACACCCTCTTCTGGTGTTTGTGGGTACCAGGCACACAAATGGTGCAGACATACACGCAAGCAAAACACTAATACACAACATTAAGAAAAAAACCAAAACATTTTTTTTCTTTTTAAACAACGCCTAAAAGCAACTGGGAGGAGGGGCGCTGAAGTAGAGTAACTGTCCCTGTGGGCATACTAGATCTGTAAAACCCTAACAAACAGCACTCTACCTGTTTTCAAGACTCCCATTAAGTCTAACTCAATGAAAACAAAAAGTGCTCCATCTAATTAGGACAAACTCTTAAAAAGAGTTTCATATTTTTCTGTGAGAGTCTCCCAGCTAGTTTCAGAGTCAGCTGTTTTTCATAGTACAACAGTAAAACATTTCTAGTTGCTGTACTGTATGACAGAAAAGTGCATACAGCACCATAACTAACCTCTTTCCACTTTCTTCTGGAGCTTTCCTACAACCTTCAATTCTCCTCTCTAAATACAAGATATATGTAACAGTAGTATTACAGATGATTTTCTTCTTACTTTATTGACTTTTTCTATTTAAAAAAATAATTTTTAATTTTTCAAATTTATATTTAAAAGACCTGTTTTAAGAATATATATTCTTTTCTTTTTCAGATTTATTTACTTACATATATTAGTGCTCTATTTGCATGTATGCCTGCATAACAGAAAAGAGCATCAGAAGGAGCCATGGATGCCATTATAGAAGGTTATGAACTCAGAACCCCAGGAAGAGCAGCCAGCACTCTTAACCAGAACCATCTCTATAGCCCTAATAATATATATTTTTCTCACAAAACAGAGTTGAGATAACTTTTTGAAAGGTTATCAGAGGCTGGTCATGGCTCAGTGGCTAAAGAAACTTCCAAGCCTGAGAACCTGCATTTGTTCCTAGGATCCACAAGGTAGGAGAAAATTAACTCCCACAAATTGTCCTTTGACCTCCACAAAGACATGGGTACACACAGTAACATAATTTTTTTGCAGTCATCATTCCAATTTTCTAACTTTAAATATTTCTGAAGGTAATTTAAAGCAAAGTTGGGAAGGGAGGGATATGGATAAAATAGCTACTATGTACTGTAATATTGCTAGACAAGAAGAATAACTTTTTTTAAAAAGTTTTTACCGGGGGCTGGAGAGATGGCTCAGCGGTTAAGAGCACCCTCTGCTCTTCCAGAGAGGACCTGGGTTCGATTCCCAGCACCCACATGGCAGCTAACAACTGTCTGTAGTTCCAGTTCCAGGCAAACACCAAGGTAAATAATAAATAAATAAAGTTTTAAAAAGTTTTTACCCAGTTTGGCTTAAAAATCACTACATACCCTTGTCTGGTTGCAAACTCACAATAATTCTTCTACCTCACCTCAAGTATGCAATGATTGTAGGTGTGCACTACAACAGCAGACTTTAAGAAGAAATAACCCAATATTTCACACAGCACAGCATGTTAACTATGGTTGACAACAACCAACTGTATATTTCAAAAGGGCTAATAGAAGTATTTTAATGTTTCCAACCCAGGAAATGATGTATCTGAAGTGATTAATATGCCAATATCTCTGATCTGATCATTCATTACACAGTGATAGATGTACTGAAATATCAGACCTTACTGCATAAATATTAAGTTATTATGTCAGTTAAAATTAAAATATATTAAGTAATAAGTCAATTTGAAGCTTCTACTTTGCAACTTAAAAACAAACTGAAAACTCTAACATCTATATGAAATATATAACAACACCTGTATGAAAAATATAAATAAGTATATATTTATATATACTAACATACTCCATATATATACTCCATGTCGGGGCATGTATATGAGCAGATACATGGAGTCAGAGGAGGACAGCTAATGTCCTGCTCTATCACCTTTTACCTTGTCCCTTTCAAACAGGCTCTCTCACTGAACCAAAGATCACTTAGAATCTTTGGGACTCTACTCACCACAGCACCAGAGTTATAAACAATGAATGCTCTTACTCATCTACCCACCTCCCATATAAAATATATTTTAAAGACTCCAAAAAAATACTTAAACTTGGATTGGCAAGGTGGCTCGGTGTATAAATGTACTTGCTGACATGCCTGTTTAACTGAGTTTGATTCCTGGGACCCACAAGGTGGAAGAAGAGAACCAACCCATACAGGTTGTCCTCTGACTTCTATGTGTACCCAGAAGAACATGCATGAAGTAAATAAATGTAATAAAAGATAAATGTAACAAAAAATAAATGTAATAAAAAATAAATGTAACAAAAAATAAGTGTAATAAAAATTTTAAAAACATAGTGAACTGAAAATGAAGTGTTTGTCTGTTTTAGAGACAGTCTCATGTTATCCAAGGTGGCCTCTAACTCATACAGCTGGAGATGACCTTTTATTCCAAATCCTCTTACCCCCACCTACTCAGTGATGAGATTACAAACCAGGCATGCACCAGCATACCCAGTTTTTTGCAGTGTTCAGGCTTCATGCATGCTAGACAAGCATTTTATCAACTGAACTATATTCCTAGACCTTAAACAATTTGAACACTAAGTATGAGCTAGAATGAAGTTGTTTCCATTAGAGAGACTGCTAAAGGTATTCATTTACTAACTCTTTGTTCCTCCTACAGACCCTCCCATTTAAGCATTTGCTTTAATCAATACTCAAAATAATCTCTACAGGCTATGTTTCTGTTGTTGTTGTGTGATTAGATTACATGTTTTCATTTGGAAGGCAATGCTCAAATCGCACAGAAAACAATCCTCAGGATTCAACTCTCTCCTTTTATCGGTTGCTGAGGACCAAACTCAAGTCATCAGGTTGGTAGCAAGTACTTTTTTTACCTGCTGAGCCATCTTGGCAGTCCAGTCAAAACTATGTCTATGGAAAATATCCCTAGTTCTACTTAATTCTCCATCCCTTAAGTAAATCAAGTTTGTAGTGTCACCATTAAGTGTTAAAGGATGTATGGACCACAAACCCAATAGTGTATAGGAATGTGAACACACACAGGAGTAGGTACAGATGCAATGATTAACAATTTTTTTTTTTCTGGAAAGTACAAATGTTCCTCCTACAGACCCATCCCAAACATGTAATCTAATCACACAACAACAACAGTATTGATTAAAGCAAATGTTTAATGGAAAAAAACTACCACATCTCTATATATATTGAAATTCTTTGGAAGAAAATAAAAGTAAAATATCAAATGGCTAAATCACAGAAAGTGATTAACTTACTCTTCAAAGCATACTTACGTAAATCATCACCTGTATTATTATAAAGACACATTTATATGCATCAATATCATATTATGACTATTCTCACTACAAATGTACTATACATAAATAAGTAGAACTATCCAATGGAATAACAATATGCATAAGCATGATCTAGATTTCAAACTTTCACCCAACATTTGAAGAAATATATAAAGATAGAATAATATAGAGATTCAACATTGCCTTAAAAAGAAGTTTCTGAGTTCCCATGTGAAACTGGAAAATCCTGAGGTATTAGGAAGGGTTTACATCTAAGTAGAAACATGTTTGCTAAGCATGCATAAGGTCCTAGATTAAACCACCAGTACAACCTTCACCAATACATAAAAAGTGTTATGAAGTTTTTGGGTACTGGGGACTGATCCAAGTAGACTCTCCCTATATTTTAGAAGTATATAGTAAAAAGTAATTCTTTCAGGAAGAAAAGCAGCTGTATAATAAAATCCAAGAAACTTCTCTACTTTCTCAAAAGTTGGCAATAAACTGACATAAAATCACATTTTAAGTAAGCTACAGACAAATTTTTGGACCTAACCTTATCTTGACCTCCTTATAAAGATAATCAGAAAATAAAATATAACACTAAGAAAAAAAAGAAGTCAGCTAAATTCTTATGGAAGACCATATCTGCCATAGGTACCATAAAACAAAATACAGGGGCTGGAGAGATGGCTCAGCGGTTAAGAGCATCCTCTGTTCTTCCAGAGGACACGGGTTCCATTCCCAGCACCCATATGGCAGCGAACAACTGTCTGTAGTTCCAGTTCCAGGCAAACACCAAGGCAAATAAATAAATAATAAAGTTTAAAAAAAAAACAAAACAAAATACAAATAATTGGTCTACAAGAAATTATGATAACATATTTTACAAAAAAAGTTATAATTAGGTTGATTTAAACACTATATGAAAATGGCAGTCTGTAAAAATTAAGTTCAATAAACTCCAGTTGGTCTCAATAAAATGGATTAAAAGTACATGTGAAATATCACAGAAAACAGTTTTGTATTTTATACTACCATCAGATGATTCAAAGCAACTGTGACTAGTTCCATGAAAGCCCTATACTGAGGCAGACTATGTATTATTTTGTTGATATAAATAATACAAAATATATTTAATAAATATTGATCTTGAAAACAAAAGGTAAAGTCCTAGGTTCAATCCCAGCATCACAAAAACAAAAACTCAAAATAGTCCTTTTCTCTGCCTCATTACCGTCATGATATATAATGGTTGTGCCTTATCATACTTTCCCCACCATGATAAATTGAACCATCTAAGGCTATTGGCTAAAAAAAAAACAAAACCACCCTCAAAAATAAAAAAAAAAAAAAAAATTAAAAAAAAGGAAAAACACATGTTCCTGGCTATTACAAGTTAGCACATTTCACAAATACGATCTCCAAATATATATATGATCTCAGATATATCAAATATATATGATATGCTGTTGATTGATGGTGCCCAGGTGGTGCGACTTAGAAGATGTGGCCTTGCTGGGGGAAGTACTTCACTAGGTGAGGGCTTTCAAGTTTCAAAGCCTCCCCTGCTATTCCCAGTGAGCTCTCTGCTTCCTGCTACCACCTTAAAATAGCTCAGCCAGGCAGTAATAGTGGTGCCCACCTTTAATTCCATCCCAGCACTTAGGAAGCAGAGGCGGCAGACAGATCTCTGTGAGTTCAAGGCCAGCCTGGTTTACAGAGCTAGTTCCAGGACAGCCAAGGGCTATCACAAAATGAAACTCTGTCTCAAAAAAACAGGGGGGGAGGGGAGAGTAGTTCTCAGCTTATTGCTCCAGATGCCACACTGCAATGCTGCCATGCTTCCCTACCATGATGATGATGGACTCTTATCTCTCTGAAATCATGAACTCAAATAAGTCCCTTTCTTTTAGTAAGCTGCCTTGATCATGGTGCTTTATTATAGCAACAGAAAATTAGGACATGAGTTCACAGAACGCAGGAATGTGTCTCATTTATCTTTGTACCTCTGACATAGCCTCAGGCTCACAGTACACATTCATTTTGGTGAACTAGTCTGTTTCATTAGCTCAGCAAGCATTTGCTTGGTATAATCTGTTTCATTCACTCAGCAAGCATTTGCTTGGTACTATACAATGTGGCAGGTGATAAGCATTGAAATAGGTTATACTCAGCCAGGCTATGGAGGCGCCTGCCTTTAGCCCCAGTACTCGGGAGGCAGAGGCAGGTGCATCTCTGTGAGTAGAGGCCAACCTGGTCTGCAGAGCTAGTTCCAAGACAGCTAGGGCTGTTAAACAGAGAAACCTTGTCAAAAAAAAAGGAGGGGAGGAGCAAGTAAATAATTAAATGAATAAATAAGATCATTGAGCTTGTAATAGGTGCTATTAAGAAAACTGAATAGGATATAAATATAAATGGGATCTACTTAGAATAGGAAACAAAAGTCTCAAAACATTAGAGGACATATTCAAAATTATTAGTAAGAAGGTAAACAAATAAGTATTGTAAATCATGAGAAGCTGTTTTCTTTTTTTAAAATACTTATTTTTATTTTATATGAATTGGTGTTTTGCTTGCATGTGTAACTGTGTAAGGGTGTCAGATCTTGGAATTACAGACAATTGTTAGCTGCCATGTAGATACTGGGAATCAAACTCAGGTCCTCTGGAAGAACAGTCAGTGCTCTTAACCACTGAGACATCTCTCCAGCCTGAGAAGCTATTTTCTAAGCAAATATAAAGACAGCAAAATTCTGCATTTTGAAATATACCATTTTCCAAATAACTCCTGTTGTTTTCTAGCATCACCAATCTAAACATTAAGTTACTAAACATTCTTTATTTTATATAGGATCATATGTATATAACTATTACAAAACTAATATTCTTACACATTACTTTTAAAGAGTGCCTTCTCTATATAATTAAAAAACACAGAGAGAAGACTAATGTTTAGACAGGAGCAGCCACTGTCATAGTACTTTTCTTGTTTGGGGTTTTGATTTTATTGTTGTTGTTGTCGTTGGAGACAGTGTTGCTATTTAGTTCCAACTCAAGACAAGCCCATGATCTTCATGTCTTAGATTCCCAAGTGCTTAGAATGCTGGGATTATAGGTGTGCACTCTCATACCAGGCTTTGTTATTTCTTTAGGCAGAAGTCTCTCAAATTAGCAAAATATACCTTTATACTTAAATTCTGTGCTAGCAATTGATATATACATATAAAAAAATCTGATGGATTGTGTGGAAAGCAACATAAATATTAAAAGTGAAAAGGAAAAGAATTAGAATAGAAGGTGGTATCTTAGGGAACTCATTACAGTCTAAACTAGTTGTCAGAAAACTGGATGAAGAAAGCTTAAATCAATTTTTAAAGTAATTATAAACTGGTATTTTTAATAGCTTTCATTATAAAATATATTACCAGTTGAGTGATAGTAGCACACTACTTTAATGCCAGCACTCAGGAGGCAGAGGCAGGTGGATATTCTGTGAGTTCAAGGCCAGCCTGCTCTACAGAGTGAGTTCTAGGACAGCCAGGACTACACAAAGAAACCCTGTCTTGAAAAATCAAAAAGAAAAAAAAAAGACAAGACATTATTATCCTGTTTTTAACTTGGGAAACTGCCAATTTTAAAATGTTTTCTGTATATACCTAATTTTATCCATTTTGTGAGAATGTTATTTTTTCAGAGTTCCAAGAATACTTCTTTATCCATGCTTATATTAACTACAAAAGATATTTTCTACAGAAGCAACTGAAGTACCGGAGAGTTAATAGTTTGTGTGAAATCACTAAGTAAGTAGCAGGCCCAAGAGTCAAATTGTGTCTCCTGATTCCAAAGAACATACAGTCATTTCTCTATTCCATGCAATCTCTAAGAGACAATAGCACTCAGGAATATGGAAATACTTAGGTCAGTTTCTCCAATTCAGTTTTTATGTCTGCCAAACTAAAATCAACAATATCAACTTGAAAGTTTGTGCAGTTTTTATATCACCCATTAACTAGTAGGTTTCCAACTTAATAAACCAGTAATAACAAATCTTCATTATAATAGGCCAAGACCCAATTCACTACATACAATTCAGCAGTGTGAGAAAAAAGAATCAAAAGCCAGCACCTTTCTAGCTAAAATTTCTAGTCTTAGCAAAATTAAGACCCTTCTAACAGCTAACATTTAAATTTTACTTTATACTTAAAAGTTTGTGTAAAACATCTTAACACTGACTTGAAAGACAAAGGTTAAGCAAATGATGTAAAAAAAAAAAAAAAAAAATGTATGAGGCAGTATTCCAAGTCATCTAAAGGCTAAAATTATGTATTTAGCTGATAATATATTTCCCTTTAATTTATGCTAAATTATTTAAAAAGTTCTTAACCCTATTGCCATCTTTGTTTCTATGAGCTATTCACAGCAATTATGACAGTTACTGAACCATGAAATTAAACACAAAACCTAGTGTACACATAAAAAACATGAAGGAAAGGGAGAATAGGAAATGAGGAGATAGGCTATTAGGTGGAAGTGCAGAATATAAACACCAGAAGCCGCAATTCATCAAACAGGAAGTCCCAAAATCACATGACAGGCAGGAAAATGAAATTAAAAGTAAATGAAAAGGGATCTAAATGGGAAGGCCTAAGGGCTCAAACAAGGAGAAAAAGAAAGAGCTTTAAATAGATACATTTGTTTTTTAAACAAATTTAAACATATTAATATATTTAAATAAATAATTTGGTGACAGTTGAGGAACCACTTTCATTTTCTAGTTATGTTTCTCTAATATTCATTCAATATTACTATCTACTACCAAAACACTAAAGAAAATAATTTTCTCCTAAAGTATAGAGTCGAGTATTTATGGTAACCACAGTTTTTTTCCCCACAACAAAAAAACTCAGTATCAGACTTCAATTGCTCTTACCCATTAATGTTGCTAAAAGACACAAAGAGTACATTTCTTTGTCAGCTTGCTCCTGAAGTTCCTTGGATGACAGTTTGCTAGTAACAGCAATCTCTTCTTGTTTCACAGTGTGGTCTGAGTGTGCAGTAGGGGACTGACCACCTTCTGCTTTGCCTTTTAAGATCTCTATTGTAATTCTGTCACCATGCTGTAAAGGAACTGGTTCCTTTTCCATTCCTGCCTGGGGTGGCATTAACTCTTTAGGAGGAAAGCCATATCGAATACACTGTAAATACGGAGGAATGTTGAACTCTCTGGCTATACTTTCCTGAAGTTCAAAAAAGGTTGTTGAAGACTTAAGGGTAACCATGGACTGTCGTCCATCATTAGTTGTTATTCGAATCTTCTTCTCTTTAGAAGTTGTAGGTGAGTAGGGAGCTTTGGTGGGGGTGGCAGGTGCAGATGATGGGCCATCACGAATAGTACTTGGGGAAACAGTTCTGGGCTGCCCCTTTTGCTCTTGTTTTAGTTTCTCTGTTTTCCGTTTCTGCATTGCAGAAGCTTGTTCTGTGATGTTCTGTTGGATAGTTCTTTCAGTTTTACTCATGTTTAATTCTTCCTTGTGCAAAGTTTTTGTTTTCTGTCCAGTAAGAATAATTTTAGTTGGCAGCTGAGACTCCAATTCTTGTCCTTGCACATCTCCAACTCTCTGAGCATGAGCACCATCTATATTTACAGGAGTGTAATCATCAGGATTTTTTTTTGCAGTCTGATGCAATATAGTGTGGACAACTTTCTGAACTAGGATCTCACTCCCAAATTCACCTGGAAAGTGCTTGGTAACAAGTTTCATTGCAACATCATAGACATTACTATTCAAAGAAGAATCACTTTCATACTGGAACCAATATACTGTTTCTCTGACCACTCTTCCTCCCCATTCCAAAGTGATAGGAAAAGCTTCTGGGAGATTGTCATATTCTTTACCTTCCCAAAAGTGTTTGAATCCACAACCACATTTGCCACCAGTAGACCTAGAATTAGTTCTGTCTCCATCCAAATACACAATAGAGCCATCCCCCCTGACTCTTCGCACAGATGAGCCATGGCACCAATTACAAGCTGTTAAATTACTCAATCCATAGTCTGGTAGCAAAACATCTTTCACTGGATCATATGAACAAACCAAATTGTTTAAGGGAAAGCTGTAATTTTTGTCAGGCCTCAGCTGTCCATGAGTACTTTTTGCCAGGTTATACAGCTTCCCTCCTGGAGCCAACCACTCCGGTGGGACATGAAGTTCAGAAAGGGCACCACAGAGCAAACACTTGTGAAGGCGATTATCCATCACTGCTTTTTTCGCAGCTGCTGTAACTTCCTCAGGCTGAACTCCTATCACCCCAGTCCTTCTGTAGAAATACTGATGTACATCAGCAACCAAACTTGGATGGATACCGTGTTTGTCCATAAAGACTTCTTCCATAGCAGCAACCAGCCTAAGTAAGTACTTATCTTGCAAACTTCTGTCTCCTCCAATAACACAACCACCATCCTCCTCAAGTTTGATGTACTTCTTAATAAGATCCTGAGGCACACCCCATGCTTTAGGAAGCAAATTCATGGGTAGCTTGGGCAAGGCAGCCCCTTTTATGCCTACCAAGGGAATATAATGGTTTCTACCTGAACTACTCCACGCAATACAGATTGGCTTGTTCAAATGACCATCTCTCCCAGTGCATTTCTCTGCAGGTATGAGCCCAGGCAGAAAGGTGGCTGAATAATCACCAGAGCTTCTCATGCCACTGAGAGAATCTAAGAGAATTATTGGGCGATGTAACACATTAGCAAGGCCAAATATGTGGATGTTCCTCAGGCCTAAAGGGACACCTTCAGGTGGCACAAACAGAGGGTCACACTCGTTGATAATGTCCTCCCACTCGGCAGCATCAATAAAGTCATGAAACAGGGCCTGATATCGGGCGAGGTGCTGCTGAAAGTGCTGCTTAAGATTCTCCCTCAGGGCATGCCAGAAGAGCTCTCGGCCTACCAGAGCCCTGGACACCGCGTGCACCAGGCAGTGTCCATCTCCATCCACATGCACTGGAATGAGGCATTCCTGACTTTTATTGGCCCGTTTGATATCCTCGAGGGTGTCATGCAAATACAGGAGGCTTCCGGAGCGGTCCTTGCCGTAGCCCACTGTGTTGACGTGCTCTGGTTCGATGAGGAAGGCACGGTCACCCAGTAACGCGCAATCGAACAGTTCGCCCTGGTTCATGTCCCGGAGCAGCTTAGCCCGGCCCGTTTGTTTGTCCATTCCATAGCGTGCCAATATGGGCGACAATAATTTGCAGTGGTAGTTGGAGAGGCCCATCACCTTTACCAATTCCGTGTTCTTCTTGGGTGCCCCCGTCACCCCGAGTAGAGCGTTCCGCAGCAGATTGTGCAGCACTACGTCCGGGTCGGTCACCTCCTCCACTCCCAGCAGCTGTTGCTGCTCGTGCCGCTGCCCGCACTCGGTACACTCGATGCTGACAGAACCGGAGGCCGGGAAAAACAGACGCGCCTGGCACTTGGGATCCGGGCAGCTCCCGGAAAGGATTCTCCGGTCCCTTCGTTTCGAAAGGCCCCCCGGAGTAGCTGCCGCCGCCAGCGACGACGAAGTCTGCGGAGCCTCGGGGGGAGGCGGCGGCGGCGGCAGCGGAGGCGGCGGCGGCGGCTGAGACATCGCTCTCTGCTCTCGCTCGCTCGGCGTCCCAAGCGACCCTCAAAGGCACATAGCCAGTCCTCCGGCGGCCCGACGACGTCTAGTCCAGGCCCAGGGCAAATGGCTTTCCTTTCCCTACCGGTTCCTCCCTGTCCTAGGCGAAGGCGGAAGCGCCGGACGTTGTTTCTCTTCTCACTTCTCCACTGCCTCAGCCGTTGCCCCGAACGTAACGGCCACCACCCCACCCCGCACTCACACTCACTCACTCTCGCTCTCTCCCCTCAGACACAGACATACACGCCCTCACTGAGACTGCGCAGGCGTCGCTTCCGCTCCGCCCTCTGGGAACGAGAGTCTTCCGGCTCCTCTCTCGCGAACAAGTATGGGGTGCTTCCGTCCGGAAAGAACTGCAAATACCATGATGCAAAGCGACACGGCGCTCGAGGGAAGGAGGAAAAGGAAGGCATCGGAAGGTGGGGGCCGGAAGGAAGGAAGAGGATGACGCGCGGGGCTTGTCGGTAGTTGTATTTTTAAGTGGATCTCTTTTGTAGTTTAGTCCCCGCTTCTATAGCCCAGGCGCAAGAGTCAGAGACCATATTTCCTAGGATATTGTGCGTGGCTTTTAGCCGCACTCTCCCCTTGGACAGAAAGGAGCTTTCTTGGTGAAAACAAAAGTTAAAAAAATGTTTTGGTAGAGAGTGAGAAGTCCACGACCACTACAAGGAATGGAAAGGCTGTAAAGGCAAAAAAAAAAAAAAAAAAAAAAAAAAAAGGGGGGGGGGGGGGCTAGGAAGTGGAATCAAATGATTTAATCCAGGATAGACCTCTATCTGGATTAAATGGGAAATGGATTAGGTGGGGAGAGGGAGCTTACTATGGGGCTACTGCTTTTTCTAATATATTAAAATTCCAAATACTCTCACAAAATCAGTAGTGTAGTCTTTATTGTGTAGGGAAAATGTAACTCCAAAAGGTCATTTTTTTAACCACCTAGCTAGCAAATGCCATAACTGAGCTTCACCATATACGTACTCCACAGCTCTAATTTAAGAGAAAATTAACAAGATGAGCAGCAGCTGATGGCCAGTGGCAAAAATCTGGCTATTTTGGTTGAGTCACAGAAAATTAACTTTATGTTTTTAATATGCATTGTTTGGACACTTCCCTAAAAAGTTAGATTTTTAAGGTGTTAACATTAAATAATCTCAAGCCACCTTAAGACAGATTGCCTCCTTGGCTCCAGAAAACATTTGTTTTTCTGAAACATCTGTTTTTTTATTCAGTAATTGGAAAAGCACTTGCTAATTTCAAAAGAACAGTAGTGCCCTGAGGTGGCTGATGCATAGAGATGTTCAGCACATGGCCAACATGAGCTATGGTTCAGGAGCTTGTCAGAACAAAACCAAACCCTCATGGAGAAAAGTATATTCAAGAATGAATGAGGACTTGGTGAACTAGAGCTATAGAACACTCTGGAAAAGATGGGTAGTCTTTAATACTGTATAAAGGTGGAGGGGTTAAGTACATGGTAGTTCCATGTTGTTTTTAAAGATGCCAAAGTTGCTAAATAATAACAACAATAATAGCTATTAATAGCACTCTTTTTATTAGTTAAAAATTTTCATTTATTTTACATCCCAATCCCACTTTCTCCTCCCTTGTCCTCTCTATCCCACGCCCTCCTCCTCCTCCTCCTCCTCCTCCTCCTCCTCCTCTTCTTTCTCCCTTCAGAAATGGATCAGCTCCCATGGTCATCAACAAAGCCTAGCATCAAGATAAGGTAGGACTTCTGCCTCAGGAGAACAAGCTCCTCCTCTGCACCAAGGGTCTCGATATTAACACCCATTTACCATCAACTGCACATTAGTCTTTCCACATATTCAGTTAATATTAAAATATCTTTGAAACAGGTATTATTATGATCATTTCTATTTCAGAGATGAAGAAACTGAGCAATAGGAAGTTAAGTACTTCACTCTGGCTACTCATTAGTGGCATAATTACAGTTAACAACAAACATGTGCTAAAAGGGCCTGGGTATCCAGTCATAAACATTTATTACATAGAGATCATGCTGTGGGTAAAGATACCCATTGACAAGGTTGCATTTGATCCCTGAGATCTCCACGGTGGAAGGTGAGGGCAGACCCCATAAGTTATTTTCTGACTTTCACATGTATGTTGTACGCAGGCATGCATAAGTAAACATAATAGAAATTGTTCCAAAGCTGTATCTTTTTTTTTCAATGCAGAAATCAAGGTGAGGGCCCCATGAATGCTAGAAATAAACTGTACAACTGTGTTGTCACCCCAGCCTTTTTTCTTTTTGTTTTGAGGTAGGCTGGTCCAGAAGATCCTGAGCTTCCCTTCCCATCCTCTGGTCTCTGCCTTCCCTGTAGCTGTAAATCCAGGCCTGTGCCTCTGGCACAGAAGAGGTTTTTATGTAGCTACAGGCTGCCATTCTTGTCCCTTTAACCTAGGCTGGCCTCAAATTCTATCTTTCTACCTTGTGAGTGCTAGGATTACAGCTACGGCGCGTGGCTGAAGATGAGTCTTTTTCTCTCCCAAAACAGGCGCTCACTGTATAGTCATAACTGGCCTGGAATTCACTTTGTAGATGAGTCTGGCATAGAGCTCCTGAGCTCTGTCTTCCCTGCCTCCCAAGTGCTGGGGTTACAGCCACCACCACCGAGCCATTCTTTTTAATCATGGTGCTTTATCACAACCAAAATGTAACTATGTGTTTAGTTCGATCTGTTTTCCACTGTAATACTTCTCAGTCCCTCTCTGTGCTAATGAATTTTGATTTTGCAGAGGACAGGTGATAACTCTGGAATGTCTCAAGATAGGAGGGTCATCAAGTGTCTGTTTTAAGAATCCAGGCATCGCTATAATCCTAACACTCAGAAGGCTGTGGAAGGAACAGAAGAGAGTCCCCAGGTAGTTTAGGGTATGTAGAGAATCTCTGTCCCCAAAACAAACAAAACAGTAGCAAAAACACACAGGGTCTTCATAAGGTACTGGACCATGTCCCACAGGTATATTCACTGTTAGTGTGCATTGTTTAGAGTATATATTTCGTGGCAGTCTTGGGTTGCTGATAGGTACAGATAGTTAAAGTATTACTGCCCTGAGCCATCTTTTGGCACAATTATTGCTAAGTAGTGTTTCCCGGGCCTTTGGCTTTAGGGCTACTTTGAGCTGGTATCAGAGGAACACGTTTGGAAAACTAAGAACAATGGGGCTGGAGAGATGGCTCAGTGGTTAAGAGCACTGTCTGCTCTTCCAGAGGACCCGGGTTCGATTCCCAGCACCCACATGGCAGCTAACAACTGTCTGTAGTCCCAGTTCCAGGAAAACTAATAACATGTGGTACCCTTCATGCCAAGGTCAGCTGGGGATGACTCAGAGTTTCCTGTAAGTTACATGGGAGCTTTTTCATTAATATTTTAATCCCCATGAAAGGTAGTTCTGTAGATGATGAAAGGAGAGATTTAACATTTTTTACTAAATATTTTTTTCTTCTGGTAGAGAAACTTTCAGATCAAATTTTACCAACAAATTCAGTCTACAAAATACATTATTGTAGTGGGAATGGGGAAGAATGAGTTACTTCAGTCAACAGGGAAGGCCACAGGGTGTCACAAACCCCTGGAAAAATTTATCCTCTGATAAGTTACTGTAAATGTCATATCTATAGTATACTGTTAATGTTTTTACCTATTTCACTTTTTGTCTTTTCTTTTTTTAATATTTATTTATTATGTATACAGTATACAGAAGAGGGCACCAGATGTTATTCTAGATGGTTTTGAGCCACCATGTGGTTGCTGGGAATTGAACTCAGGACCTCTGGAAGAACAGTCAGTGCTCTTAACCTCTGAGCCATCTCTCCAGCTCCCCACTTTTTATCTTTTAATATAACAAAAGAAGAAACTTTGAAAAGTATAAAAAGATAAAAATGTGAATTAGAGGTAGGGTTTTTCCCTTAAAATTAGCATAGTTCTTTTTAAAAAGTCCATTGCTGAATTGAATATATGTATTTAAAGTGACATGAGAATATTTAATTTAGTAAACCACATGTTGTTCGGTAATGTGTTAAAAGTTTACAGTAGCCATCCATATAGGGTTTAATCCTAGATATTAAGTAGAAATGTGTGGAAATTTTACTGTTGTTTATGTTGTAATATTAAAAATAAGCTACAGGTTTGGGTCTGATTAAACGAGTTAAGGTATTCCTCCCATGAGACACTCTTTAGCCATTAAAATAATGCAGCAAGAAAAATGTTGAGTGCTCCTGAGGAATGTGTCAGTGTGTCAGGCGCCTTACTTACAATGTCTTAAGTCAAGCTTAAGTGTCCCTGTGTGACAGATGTCATCACTCCCACTTAGAATGAGAAAACATTTAAAGAAGGTAGGTAACTGACCTTTAAACAGCTTGTAAGTCAGGATTACTGGAATTCACCTATTCTTGTTCTCAGCTTCATGTTCTTAACCACCACCTACGAATGGGAAAATAGTCACTATTTACTAATAAGTCGTAGTTTTCAAACAACATATTGACATTAAAATAATAATTCCCTCCTCTATGCAGTTTGTTGTTGTTGTTTTGGTTTTTTAGTTGTTATTTTCCTGGTTGTCCTGGAACTCACTCAGTAGATCAGGCTGGTCTTGAACTCACTGAGATCTGCCTGCCTCTACCTCCTAAGTGCTGGGATTAAAGGTGAGTACCACCAACAACTTAGTTTTGTTTTCCTTTAAAAAAAAAATACTGTGCAAATAATTTGTTATCACCAAAATTGCTACAGTGATTTATATCTATTTTCTACATTTTCAGTTCTTCAAAAGACAACTTTAAGAAAGTAGAATTTTGGGGTAAAATTTCCTAGAGAATTTAAAAGCTTATATTTTGTATTGTTTTGTGGAAAGGATGCATAAATTGGCAGTCCTGTCTTAAGAATTGGAGAGCATTTCTATCCTCCTTGGCACAGAAAAGACATTTTTTATAAGACATTTTTGCGACTGGTAGGTTTAAAAAAACTCATACTTAAAAGCATATGACTTATGACTCATTCACCAATTTCTCTCTTTGCTTTATGTATATGTGTTTATATCATTTTAGTTACAGGAAGTTATTCATAAGTGACATTATTGAAAAATGGTTATGTTTTATAAGCATTAATAGGTATTGAACAAATACCCTAGATGTCGGTCTATATAGTTATAATGTAGATTTAATAGTCTCTTGAAGTGTTAATTTCAATAGTTTGATATTGAAATTTCTAAAATAATATGCAAAGAAAAACAACAAAGAATAAAAAAAATCAAAATGACTGTGACCCAAAGTTCCTTCCCCTGTGTAAATCAAGATGTTTTCTTGATTTGGGAGACAGACCAAAAGGATGTATAGAGCAAGTGTGATTGGGCAGCTCTGACAATAGAGTGGGAGCCACACGTGGTGATTAGAAACGCTGGTTCTGAGCCCAGCTGTCTGGTATGAGTCCTGACTCTGTCATTTAGTGCCCAATTGAACTCAGGTAAACGTGTTTGTCCTGCCTGTGTCTATTATCTTCCTTTGTAAAATGAAGGTGTTCATTGTGCCGGTTGCAGTGAGTATTAAATTAGTGAATTCCTGTATAGTGTGCTTAGAGCAGAGTCTGCGGTGTGATGAAGGTCAACCCTCACATAATCATTATTGTTGACAGATGTGAGTGCAGAGGTGAGAGAAAAAAAAAATCACTTATATAAATCCTCACTGTGTATTTTAGACCTTTATAATTTCCCGACTGGTTTTAATGACTTAGGATTTTTGTTTATTGTTTGTATCTGTGTGTTGTTGTTTGACTTGGTTTGATTTAAAGTTTTTGGGTTTTGTTTGTTTGGGTTTGGCTTTTCAAGACAGGGTCCCCAGTGCTGGGATGATCAACTTTTATTCTTTCCTTTTATACAGACAAGGAAACTACATCCAGGGAGGCTACATACTGAAGAGTAGGTGACTCATTAGATCAGTCTCTAGCTCCTGGCAAATACTAAAAGCTGCCTGACCAGAGGGCAGCACGATACTAATCAGACAGGAAATAGCAAGCCTGGTAACATATAGCCATAATTCTGGCACCTGAAAGGCTGAGGCAGAAGGATCATGAGCAAAGGCCAAACTAGGCTGCATAGCTTGACCCTGTACCAAAAACTAACAATAAAAAAGGGCAGGACAGAGGTTCTTCAATGCAGGCCTATAAAGTCACATGCTCTCTAGAGCTGCCTCACGGTATTCAAGATGCAGGAAAATGTGTGCCCAATCAGCCATCCCATCTGTTTTAAATGTGGATTTTGGTTTTTGCAGATGTTTCTGTCTTCTTTTGCATATGGTAAAAGTATTACTGCACTATCAGGTTGTCTCATTTGGGTTAAGGAAGCACAAAGCAGATTAAATGGCTCTTTAACTATACTCTGCTGAAAGATTCAAGGAGACTGTCTGTAAAGGCCAGGTATGCTGGACTTCAAATCCCAGAATCCCACAAGGTAACTAACTCATGGAGAAGACCTTTCCAGGGGATGCTGAAGTTTCTGCTCTAAACTTGAGAAGTTTTGAGTATTCCCTGGAGGGTAGCCTTTTACATACTTGTCTGTCCAGCATAGCTCATCCCCAAAGGCACCAAGTCTGAAATTCAACATTGTTATTCATCTTCGGTGACATCAAATATGGTGATGTGGATTCAGACAGAGAAGGCAAATTTTGGCCTTATCACTCATAGGGTGTTTAATGTGGAAAAAGTTGGCATCTGCGGGCTTCCCCTTTGAGTTCCTCCACCCTGAAAAAACTGGATAAATGGAACCTTTTCCGAAATGAAAGCACAGGAGGCAGCAAAAGGGAAAGGCAGCTCCCCCAGGCCCTTTCCCTTGTTGGGCTGTGGATTTAGAGTGTTTACTATGTCTTTATTTGATTGCTTGTTTAGTGTGTGTGTGTGTGTGTGTGTGTGTGTGTGTGTGTGTGTGTGGTGTAGGCAAGTTCATACCACAGTGCACATGTAGAAATCAGAGGGCAACTTTAGAGAGTTGGGTTCGAATGTGGGATGTCTTTCTGTACACTGTGAATTACCACTGAATAATAAAGGAACTGTTCTGTCCTATGGCAAAGCAGCTTATAGGCAAGTGGGAATTCCAAGCATAGATAAAGGGGAAGGAGGGCGGAGTCAGATGAAGACAATACAAGCTGCTGCTTAAGAGACCAATATGTAATGGAACACAGTTAAGCTACTAGCTACAGGACAAGACATAGATTAATAGAAATGAGTAGAGTTGTAAGAGCTAGCTGATAATGAGCCTAAGCCAAGCAGTTTTTAATTAATATAAGCTTCTGTGGGACTGCAAGTCTGTGGGTCCAGACCTTGGTGCTGGGCTAGGCCAGGCCAGAACCCTAAGACAACAGGGTTCTCTTGCCATCACAGGTTTTGGAGATCAGCCTCAGGTGGGCAGGCTTGCTAGGCAAATGTCCTCACCTACAGAGCCAAGTCAGGGGCCCCTTTTATTTGTTTTTATAACCCTTCTATATTAGTACAGTGCTTTATTACAATGAGGTGTATATCTTGACTGCACTGGCATACATGTACTGGGACTGAACAATGAGAAAATATGGTTTAGAAGGGTTTTTTTTTTTTTAAAAAAAAACAACTTTATTATTTCTACATACTGTCACATAAATAGAAGGAAAAAAGTCCCTGCTGTTTACAGATAATAACTTGTCAGGCCAGATCTGCAGAGCTGGACAGGTCACCTCCAGTTTCTACATCCTGTGTGTGTCAAGCCTTGTGCATGAATGCAGGCTTGAGAGCCCTTTGTCCTGTCCACAGGTGACCTTGTGTGCAGTGAACAACAGCTTAGCTTATCTGATCCAGGGGAGGCCCTTTAAGAACTACAGGCAAAATTTAATTTTTCATTTTAAATTGTGAAGTATTTAAGACATAAAGGGGAGAATGGAACACCTATTTATCCAAAGTTGAGATCTCGAGTACATGAACTTTAAAAATTTAAAGTTTAACACATGTACATATTTTTTTTAACTTAAACTTTTAGAAAAGTTGAGAGAGGGGCCAGGGAAGCAGTTTAGTAAGTAAAGGTTCTTTCTATACAAGCCTGACAACTCGAGTTTAGTCCCCCAAATCTTTGTAAAAAGAAGATGGCTACCCATCTAGAATCCCAGCACTCCTACACGTGATGGGAGGGAGAGAGCAAAGAAAGCGCCTGGGTCAGCCAGCTAGCCTGGTGCAAAGCACACAGCAAAGGCAATAAGAAAGACTCTGCCTAGAAAACAACGTGGGAGGAGAAAAGAGGCCCGAAAGTTCTCCAACTTCCACAGATATGCGGTAGCAGATATATGCCTGCATACACACACACACACACATATATACACACACACACACATATATATACACACACATATATGCACACACACACATATACACATAGACACACACACACATATATACACACACACATATATACACACACACATATATACACACACACATATATACACACACACACACATATACACACACACACACACACACACACACTAAAATTTTTAAAGAAAAGTTAAAAGTATATGGAAAACTCTCCTTATGCCCATCATGGGTCCCTGGAGTTAGTTTGCCTTTGTCCCTATAACACATGTGCTGACCTCTTCTGATCCGTTTTAATTTACAGGCATGATGGATTCTTTTTAAAAAAAAATATTTATTTTTATTATTTTATGTGAATTGGTGTTTTGCCTGCCTGTACTACGGTGTAAAGGTGTCAGATCTGGAATCACAGACAGTTGTTAGCTGCCATGTGGATGCTGGGAATCAAACTCAGGTCCTCTGGAAGAACAGTCAGTGCTCTTAACCACTGAGACATCTCTCCAACCTGGCATGATGGATTCTTAACTCTAGTGTTCCAGTCCTTATTTTCTAAAACAAGAACATTCTCTCCATTACTTTAATTTTTTAAATCCAGGAAACCACTGTTTGTAAAAGTCTTCTCTGTCCTCCAGACTCTTAGGTTTCAGCAGTTGTCCTGGGCGAACATTGCTCCCTGCCCTGTGTCTTTAGTCTTCTTTGCCCTGAACAGCTTCAGTTTTTATCTTTTGTGTCCATTGACCTTGTGGAGCTGCTGGTGTTTGTTTGGAGACAGAGTTTCACTGTGTAGCTCAGGTTGGCCTTGAATTGGCAATCCTCCTGCCTTGTTCTCTAAGTGCTGAGACATACGTATCTTACACAGCACAATGCCGACATTTTTTTTTAGAAAGGTCTGATTTCTTTTTCTCCCTTTCTTTCCGCCCCCTTCCCCCCTGCATCTCCATCCTCATGTTCATCTCCTCTCTCATGCTGTATTTTTTTTTCCTTTGTCAAAGAACCTACTACCTTATGTATTGTCATCATTTTACCTCCCTGTCATTAGATTTACCAGTAGATGGAGACGTGCTTTGTGATCCAGTGTTTGGCCCTTTTCTAAATGTTCCATATAGTCTGGGAATGAATATGTTCTCTTTAATTATTTAAATGAGTTCCAGTGCCTTCTGCATAAATGCTATGTATGTAGTATTGAGTTTTGAAAATAAATCTGGGGGGCTGGAGAGATGGCTCAGCAGTTAAGAGCACCATCTGCTCTTCCAGAGGACCCGGGTTTGGTTCCCAGCACCCACATGGCAGCTCACAACTGTCTGTAGTTCCAGTTCCAGGCAAACACCAAGGCAAATAAATAAATAAAAGTGTTTTTTAAAAAAAAAAAAAAAAAGAAAAGAAAATAAATCTGGTTTGCAGTTCTACACAAGTTTATAGTTAGACTCAAATGTTACCTATCTTGCTAGAATTTTGTATGTTTGCCTATTCTGTTTTTAGAACATGGTGCTCAGCTCTTCTGATGTTGTGCACTGGTACACCTTTTCCCATTTCCTTCGACTCTGGCTCTCGATGCATGTGAGAGCCTCCCGCCCCTCATCTGTCTCACGCCCCTCATCTGCCTCCCGTCCCCTGCCTCAGCCCAGTAGTGAGGGACTGGGCATCCTTCCCTGCACTTTGAAGAATTAAGCTGCAGGTTGGAGACTGACTGAGTAAATGGGCAACACAAACCAAAGAATTAATGAATTCGGACACACAGAGAACCACTGTGGTCGCTTGATGGCCTGTTAGTAATGATTGTCTTAGGCTCCTAATTACCACTTACTGCCCTTTATACTTCTTCCAAATGCGTCTTCCTTTTCCTCAGGCCCATTTCTTCTAAAACTGGAGCCAACCTTTTGGATAGCATTCACCAAATCTCCTCTTCCTGATACCTTTAAGCTACACATCAAATATATTCCTGTGACACAGAAATAGAAGTTTAGAAAGATATGTTTCTTTTTTTTAACTTTATTTATTTATTTATTTATTTGCCTTGGTGTTTGCCTGGAACTACAGACAGTTGTTAGCTGCCATGTGGGTGCTGGGAATTGAACCCGGGTCCTCTGGAAGAGCAGACAGTGCTCCTAACCGCTGAGCCATCTCTCCAGCCCCGAAAGATATGTTTCTTAGTGAGCCAATAAAATGACTCTCCTGCAGTAAATAAAATACACACAGAGATTTCAGAAGTGGAAAAAATAGACATGAAACAAAAGGACAAGCTGAAAAAATTACTGATGAAAGAGCAGAATTGTAGAAAGGTAAAACATTGAACAGAGGAGCGTGTTCTACAAGAGCGCCTGAACTAGCTCAGGGAAGGTCATGAGCATAAGCAGACCTTGGCCCCCAAAGATCCAAAAGAAGCCAGCAGGGCAAGGCTGAGAGCAGGAGATAGCAAAAACAGTCAGCTCCCACAGGAACTTCTGGTTATAGTTCAGAAACTTGGAATCCTTAGAAGGGTTTCCTTAGAAGATGGTGGGGTTTTTGTTTTTAAATATAACTAGTAGACTGAGAATGACCTGCTCTGTGTAGAAATAGGCATGCAATTTAGGGCAACTTTAGGAAATGAAGAATTTGGATAACTTTAGATTGTGTTTCCTGATTGTCACAGCGGCAAATGACAACCTTTGCAAATCAGGTTCAGTGAGGCCCAACTGTGATCCCAGGATCTGGGGAGCCTGGGCTGGATAGCAAGATTCTATCTCAAAAGTCAAGAATTCCTTAAACTATTTTTTGAAATGTTGAGCCACATAAGAACTCCCATTGTTCTGATTCAGAGTATTCCGTGTGCAGATGTTGATTTCAACCTCCCTGCTCCCATCTTTTTTCTTTGCTGAAATACTTCAAAGCAGCATGTAATTTTGTCCTCTGATATATTAATCATTCATCTCTGCAGCATGAACATTTTCTGGGGCCTTAGAGATAGCCCAGTAGTGCAGAGCGCTCACTGTTCTTTCAGAGGATCTGAGTTTGGTTCCTAGCACCCACATCTGGCAGCTCACACTAGCTCTAGGGGATCCAATATGCCCTCTTCTGGTCCCTAGTGGGCACCTGAAACTTTCATGTACATACCCACAAACAGATACACACATATAATTTTTTTAATAAAATATGAACATTTTCTTATATAACAATGATGTATCATAAAAATAACAACCATTAGTAAGGTCTAATGCCAGTTTTATGAGTAAATATTTCTAAACTTTTAAAGATTTATTCATTTTATGTATGTGAGAGTTATGTATGTATGTATGTGCACCACATGTGTACATGGTAGCCACAGAAGTCTGAAGAAGGTGTTGGATACCCTGGAATTGTAGTTTTCAGATGGTTGTGAACCACCATGTAGGTGTTGGGAATTGAGTCCAGTGTCTTAATGGTAGATCCATCACATCAGCCCCTAAAAAAACTTCTTTAATGACTTTGAGAGAAAAATGGTTTAAGCCAGGACTTATATTAAGAATTTAAGGCAATTAAGTATCACTAGAAAAAAAATCTAAGGTGGAAGCCAGTGCTCTTGACCACTGAGCTATCTCTCCAGCCCCACCCAAAACCAGATACCTTGATTTTCTAAGAAAAAAAAAATGCCCTATTATAGTTGTTCAGTCAGGATAAAAATGAAGCCATAGATCTATTAATTCTCTTCAATCCAATTCTCTCATCTGTCTCTCAATCTGAAAATTTGTGTCATTGACATAGAAACTGAAATGTTCTCTAAAATGTCTCAAAACTTCTTAACACAAGCTCTTAATTTAAGGAATTATAGAAATGGTTCCCGAAAGTAAAAGTATTAAAGGCTTTTAAGAGAAAGACAGAGACAAAGAGGGAGAGAGAGAGAGTACAAAGTATAAAGATATAAAGTTTGGGACTTAGCTTGAAACTGCCAGTAAGTTAGACCATCTCTGGAATGTTCTTTGAAGTATCCGGCATACAACACAGCCAGCCCTGCCCGATGACCCATAAAACTCACCACACTTGGCACCTATAACCAAACTATTAAATCAGAATGTGCCTAGTGCCTTAATATTTTTGAGACAGGTTCTTATGTAATCTTGGCCTCAACCCCCAAGGATGATCTCTAAGTTCTGATCCTCTGTTTCTCCTCCCAAATCCTAGGATGACAGATGTACACCACCACTCATCATTTCCATGGTACTGGAGAATCAACCCTAGGCAAGTCTGTTACCCATGAGACTATATCTCTGTACTCTAATGTTTTAATGATGTCATCCTCTTTTCTTGGCTTTCTAACATGCTTACTTACTGTGGTCTGTAACTGTTATTACATACCAGAGTCTGAAAAAAGCACATAGCTTCACAAGCGTCTTTAAAACTATTAAGATGAACATGGTTTACTAACCATGATCTTCTTAACCTCTGAAATTAGAAAATTAAAAATAGTTAAACTGAAAGTAGTATCAGGAAGAAAAAAAAAGAAAAAGTTATTTTTTTACTTTAAGGATATACAAACAAGCCTGGCAGAGGTGGTGATCCAAGGCTTTAATCCCAGCCCTCCAAGACGGCCAGTTACACAGCAAAACCCTATCTTAACACCCCCTCCCAAAAATTCGAGAAGAAACCAGCCAAGCAATGTTTGACATACATCTTCACCTCAATAGATGTCCTCCCTGAGAATAGGACAGCTATGTTGTGATTAGCCTTTGTAGCCAATGGTGTGAGATCATCATGCCAGCAGTAACTAGACTCTGTGCAAGGGCATTGGCTCTGTTGCTTCATTCCATACATTGTCATATGATTGCTATTACAAAGTGAAAGGAATTTCAGTTCTTTTACTGACATGTTGATTTAAAGCAAGATTTGCTTGCAAAGTAGGTGCCATGTTTACAGAGAACTGGTTATTTATCTTTATTGTATTGTACTCAACACATTCTGAGGTTTGTCTGGGCTCTACCACTTCCTAGCTGTATGGCACAAGATAAATCATTTAAGTGCCACAATATGTGTGTTTTCATGTAAAATGGACATATCATACTTACACATAGAACTTTTGAATAACAGATTAACAGTGGATTTATAGTGTGCCTTAGGGAATGTCTGCTAGACCAAACTCTAAACTTTGTGGTGGTTTGAATGTAACTGGCCCCCATAATCTCACAGGGAGTGGCACTGTTGGGAGGTGTGGCTTTGTTGGAGTAGGTGTGGCCCTGTTGGAAGAAGTATGTCGCTGTGGGAGCTGGTTTGGGGTTTTTTTTATGCTCAGGACAGCACACAGTGACTCAGTCAACTTTCTGCTGCCTGTAAAATGTAGGACTCTCAGCTCCAGCACCACATCTGCCTGCATGCTGCCACCATGATGATAATCAACTGAACCTCTGAAACTGTAAACCAGCCATCCCAATTAAATGTTTTTCCTTTATAAGAGTCATGGTGTCTCTTCCCAGCACTAAACAACTTCACTAAGACAACTGTGGTAGTATCTTATAGTTATACCACATTTGATATCTTGAGGTAAGATAGAGTTTGAAAGCCAGGTTCCTTGAATTCTCCATCAGTTAGTTATTCATCTCTCCCTGCTGAGCCATGTCTGGATGAATTTGGTAATGATCTTTTCTTATCCAACTGATAGTCATTCCCAGTATCTGAACTCTTTAGAGCTATTATACCCTGTCTTGTATTACACTTATCTGTGTGAAATATATACCTCCTACTAAATTCTCCTTTTAAACATGTATTTGAGTGTATTTATTTATGGCATGTGTGTGGAGGTCAGAGAACTCCCTGTGGGCATCAGCCTCTCCTGTGAGGGACCCAGGGATCAAAAGGTCATTAGGTATTTGTTTGCATCCTGTTGCTGTGATAAAAAACACTGGCCAAAAGCAACTTATAGGGGAAAGAGTTTATTTATCTTACATATCCCAGGTCATAGTCCACTAAAGGAAGCCAAAGCAGGAAGCAAGGGCAGAACCCTGGAGGCAAACTGAAGCAAAGTTCATGGAGAAGCACTGCTCACTGGCTTGCTTCTTATTGCTAGCTCAGCCTGCTCTCTTATACAGTCCAGGACTTCCTGCCTAGGAGTGGCACTGCCCACCAAGGTGAGCTAGGCCCTCACCATCACTAAGCAAGAAAATGCGCTATTGACTTGCCTACAGGTCAGTATGATGAAGTCATTTTCTCATTTGAGATTTCCGCTTCCTAGGTGATCTTAGCTTGTGCAAAGCTGACATAAAAACTAGCCAGGCCACTAGCCTTGGAGAAAGCATTTGTCTGCTAATCCATCTCACCAGCCCCACCAAAGTTATCTTGACAGCAGAGACCATGTCTTATTATTTAATTTCTTGGGCCTAGATCAGAGCTTTTTAATACAAGAAATTGATTGTTTATTTAATGAGACTGGCTGATGTCTCTTCATCCACAGTTATAATAGAATATGGGTCTAAACTGAATGCTTATTCATCTACTCACCAACAATTTACTGAGCAGATCATATATGTCAGATATTATTCATAATGGAAGACATTGTCTCTGCTTTCATGGAGTTCATGTTATTTGCTGTATTTAACTTATAATAATCTCCAATAATGAGAAGGTGTGGGAATGAATTATGAGAGAAGAAGATGATTGAGTGAGAGGAGCAACATGGAGGGAGAAAAAAAGATTGAGATCTTAATAGAGGAAGCCAATGTGTGGTTGGAAAAAGATTGGTTGTTAGGATAACCTATAAGAACTCACAGGATGTTCCTGGCTAGGTCCCCAACCAATGCTGAAGGTGTTTCCTGGGCAGAACTTCCTCTATAATTAAGAGACTAGCCACCCTATGTGCCATCACAGAACTTAACATCCAACAATGAATAGAGGTAGAGGCAAGGATACATGGATGAGCATTGGGCTGTGCTCCTGGTCCTGCTGTGAGCAGGGGAAGAGACTGTATATGAGCATGAGAATAGGTCTTTTGAGGAAAATTTCCACAGTGATTGCCAGCTGGAGCTCTGGGGAGCTCACTGAATTAAATACAGCCAGTTGGGAACCTTCAAGAAAAGGAACTAGGCCCTCCAAAAATAGGCAACTGTCCACTAACATGGGCAGTATATTGAACCTTGAGGGGAGGGATAAGTCTGTGTTTCTATGTGTGGACTGGCACTTCAGAGCCCATTCCCCAGAGAGGAACACCTAACTCAGTTTTGACATTAGGATGAGGAAAATTGAACCTGCCTGGAGTGGATGCTGAGCTGATCCTTGGGACCTCTTGCACTTTTTGTGGGGTGTGGGGCATGGGGAGAATGGGGGCTGAAGGCTGTCCTGGAGGGGGAAGGGAGCTGGAACAAGGAGATACATGGGTAAAAGAGACTTTATTCTATAAAAATAAATACATTTTTAAAAATTAAAAATACTCGGGCTTAGGACCATATTTTACAATCCTAAGTAGCAACTCCCCAAGTGTGAAATCCTGTTTCCTCTCTGGACATGAAGCAAAGCCCAGACAGAATCAGAGCAATACCCAGCCGACTCCCCCCACCCCGCTTCCAAGACCCTGTTCTCGAATGTATTTGCTGCACACCAGTAACCTCTGGGACTCCAGAGAGAAAAGAAAAATGTAAGGCAGGCAGGTTTGATCACAAGGTGTTATATTCCACCAATCTGTCATTTCCTTTATGGCCTTCTGCCAGGCTCGGAAAGTTCTTCCCTACCCAACATTCACTAAAATATTTGTTTCTATATGCTTCATAAATAATTTCAAGATTTGTTTCTTTTTGGGTTACAGGAGACATTTAGGTCTTTAAACCATAGCCATTTGTAGATAGCCAGTTATCTCTGAGATGTCTACTGTTTCCCACTAATTTGAAATACCACTTTGAAAATGTATGAGATCTTTTATGTGCACTATCCTTGGAATATTTTCTGGACTCTGCCCCATTTTCTACCTTTTAGTGTCTTATGAGCCAGGACCTATTTCATAGCAAGTTTTTTTAATTGTTTGTTTGTTGTTTTGAAACAAGGTCTTGCTATGTAGACCAGACTGGCGTGGAACTCACAGAGACCTTCCTCTGCCTCCCAAGTGCTAGGCCACTGTGTTCAGCTCACAAGTTATTTTTCATAACTTTATAGATTCTTTTCAAACATGTATCCTGCAGATAAACTAAAATAATCAATTTCTTGTTCACTTGGATTTTCTTTGTTTCTCTTTGTCTCCTAAGTACTGGGTTTAAAACATATACCACTATGCCCATCCTAGTAATTAACTTTTTAGATGGACTTTGAACATTTCTTTTATCAAGTAAAAATATTTTACATTTATTTATTTTGTGTGTGGGGGGTGTGAGGCAAAGTGTGTTATGGTACATGGGTAGAAGATGTTTTATGATTTTTAAAAAATTTACTTGTTATGTATAGTGTTCTGTCTGCATGTATGCCTGAAGGCCAGAAGAGGGCACCAGATCTGATTATAGATGATTGTGAGCCACCATGTGGTTGCTGGGAATTGAACTCAGGACCTCTGGAAAAACCGCCAGCACTCTTAACCGCTGAGCCATCTCTCCAGCCCTGGGGAAAAGGAATTTTACATTTATTGTGTGTGTGTGTGTGTGTGTGTGTGTGTAGCACAAGTGTGACACAGTACATGAGTGGAAGTCAGACAACTATTTCTACAAGTCAGGTTTTTCATCCTACCTTGGTCATCAGGCTGGCCCAAATGCCCTTACCCATGGCATCTTGTCAGCATCAGCATCTGAACGTATCCCAAGGAGGCAAGAGAATATAAAAAACAAAACAACAACAAAACCACTCCTGCTCCTGTTCTTTCTCCTGTCCTGGTTAGATTTTGACGACTTGATACAAGTTAGAGTTATGTAGGACAAACCTTAACTGAGAATGTGCCTCTCTCAGATACCTGTAGGCAAGTCTGTGGGAGATGATTTATCTGGGAGGGTCCAGACTACTGCATAAATAAGCCCTTTCCTTCCCAAGTTGTTTTTGGTCACGTTTCTTATAGCAATAGAAACGTTACTAACATACCCTCCTCCACCACCACACCAAAAAATAAATAGTCTCAACACAAAACTCTTTCTGAAGAACAGAAGAAAGGTTTTAGGGATTCTGTCTTTCCCATAGCTGTGCAAACGCTCTCAGGTTTTCTTGTAACTAAATCTTCCTTTTCTCCATTTTTTTCTTATATATATTGGCAGTAACTTCTCATCTAAAATACTATTACCAGTCTGTGTTAAAGTGCATTGTGTTTGGTTTATATAGAATGTCTTTAGTCTTTATTATGTAGTTGTTATAGTGATAGTATATCATCATAGCAGCTCTAAAATACCAAGGTTCAAATGGTGAGGACTTTGTATACATAATCTCATTTAGTTCCGTTTACATTCCAGTGAGACAGCCAGACATGTTAGTACACAGCTGTAATTTCAGCATTCAAGAAGCTGAGGCAGGAAGCTAGGGAATTGAAGGCAAGTCTGGCCTACATACTAAGGCCCTAATTCAATAAGAAACAAAAATAATCCAGTGAAACGTGGACATTTGCAAGCAGACAAATTTATAAATTTGTTCACAGACACACACATTCCAAATCAACCTTTTGTTGTTGATGTTTTGTGGTCTAGGTTGGCCTCTGTCTCAGCTGTCTTTAGCCTCCAGAGTTCTGGAAACACGGGTGTATGCCGTCCCACCTCCCTAAACTGACTCTGTTTGGTTAAAAGAAAAAAGTCTTTATCATGTTAAAAAAAAAAAAAAACATCCATAAGTGTTTATTTTATTTTTATAGAGATATACTATTTGTACTTTTTGTACTTACTGTATGAAGTACATTATGGTAATTTAGTACACATATATAATGTATAATGATTAAATCAGAATATTAATTCTTTAATCATTACATACCAGTTTA
Organism: Sigmodon hispidus; assembly: GCA_004025045.1. Classification (NCBI taxonomy): domain Eukaryota; kingdom Metazoa; phylum Chordata; class Mammalia; order Rodentia; family Cricetidae; genus Sigmodon; species Sigmodon hispidus. The sequence continues at coordinate 55,540 of PVIH01002540.1, forward strand.
TCAAGCATCTTAAGTTAAAGTATGTTTAAATTTTTTTCACTAAATATTTACTTATTCGTCATTCATGACCTATGTTATTTTATTGAAATCTTTTTATGGGAATTTCATTTACATGTACTGTGTTTACAATGCTCTGTAAGATCTCTTTCTAGGTAGCAGGAGAAGATGGTGGTCTTCACAGAAGTTAAAGTTCCTGGGATTTTTCGCTTGTTAGAAAAACTTGAGGAAGGATAGAAAGGAATAGGTGATGGTGCAGTTAACTGGGACCTTGAAGATGATGGAGGCATGACACTTACAAGGTGGACAGGCGTGGTTATCTGACCATCAAGGACAAGCTATGAAAACAGAATATAGAGCCTGAAAGTACAATGTGGATCTAAATACCCAGAAGTTCCTCCAGCAGTTAGATGTGTAACAGAAATTAATATGAACGGAATCAATAATTCTAGTGGAATGGTAGATGCATGAAGTGTTAGCAAAATGGTAAAACTCCTGTACATTAAAGCTGTACTCCAGGGGGCTGGAGAGATGGCTCAGAGGTTAAGAGCACTGGCTGCTCTTCCAGAGGTCCTGAATTCAATTCCCAGCAACCACATGGTGGCTCACAACCATCTATGATGACATCTGGTATCCTCTTCTGTATACTGTATACATAATAAATAAATAAATAAATAAATAAATAAATGTTTTTTAAAAAGCTGTACTCCAAGAGCTAAGATGATGTCCAAAAAAACATGAGGCTTCCACAGCCACCAGAAGGACAGATGTACGACAACTGATCTTAGTGGATTTCAAACTTGTTTTAAATCAACAACCTTCTGCTCATGTTAATAGTCACTATTCCTGTTACACTGATATATGTACAGTAATCATATCAAGGTGGCGAAGTTGGGAATTATTCAGCTAGACGTGGTGGTGGCAGAAGCAGGAAGATTGTCAGTCCCAGGCCAGCCTGGGCTGGGAGATAAGACTGCTTAAGAAAATCCAAACCAAACTCAAAAATGGTGGGAATAGCACAGATCTTTATTGAAACACACCTTTTATTCTATTTTATATGCTTGTAGTTGGAATTTATGGAGTATTTATTTTGACATATTGCATACTTAATTTTTTAAATTTTTGCATAAGGAGGTATCCCAGTTATTTCTAATTTGATTTCATCATAAGTATTATTAAATTCAGCAAGTCTTTATAGTTACAGACTGCAAATTATTCAAGTATTCATTCTTTCTTTTCTTTGTAGCATCTTTATTATTATATAAAGCCTTTGAATAAAATGAGTGAGGAAATGAAGACATTTCTTGCCTATCAAATGTTTCATTTGCTATTTTATTTGGGTGTGTGCGCATGTGCCCCTGTGGAGGTCAGGGAATACCTTTGTGGCGTTAGTTCTTTCCTTGAATTTATGTGTGTTTCTGGTGTTGAATTCTGTTCACCGTGCGTGTAAACATGACAATCCATCTCATCACTGCCCCCTCCCCATCTTTTAAGGCCAACAAAAGTTAATTTTATCCATTTCACTTTCACTTTAAAAAAAATCTGTTTCAAGTTGAAAAGTTCATTTTTATTTTATTATCAAAGTGACAAAATGTCAAAATAAAAAAAGTTTTGCTTTACCTATAATGAAAGTAAAGGAAAAAAAAAAGAAAAAAAAAAGAAAGTAAAGGAAAAGTATTAATAGTAACCTGTGGGTTATTAAACTGTTTTGCTTATGTTTATAGAAAGGACAGATTTCGTGAAATGTACTTGGCATGTTTTAATCAAACTGTTTCAAAGCTAAAACTTTTTTGTTGCTGTTCAGCATTAATTAACTCTGGATAGTTTGCTTAAACATCATCATCGAGGTTACTGGTAGCCAAAGATGGTCTCAGACTTTCAATACTCCTGTCTGAGCCCCCTAAGTCCTGGTTCAGGAGTACACCACCATGTCCAGCATAAATACACTAATTTTTAATACAGTAACAATTATCAATGATGTTTGTTCTTTTTCTGTGTGTGTGTGTATGTGTATGTGTGTGCATAAAAGCTTTAAAGTTAGTGTCAAGAATCTCCCTGAATCTTTCACTTTATAATTTGAGAAAGGATTTCAAAGTGAGCCCAGAGCTTACTGATGAGATCTCCTGCCTCTGCTTCCCAAGTTTGTACTTACAGCCTCACCTATCATTTTATGTGGGTTCTGCGGATCTGATCTCCAACAAGCACTTCAACCATTGAACCACATCATCGGCCCCTCAAAGATGCTCTAAGTATTTCAAAACAATACAACATATACATATAATTTGTTCCATGTGTAATTTATGGAAACAGAAAAGTACTATCCAGAAGTACTATCCTAGTATTTAATGGTTAAAGATTAAGTTGAATTGTGCTGACAGTATAGAATCATTACCAATCTGATATTTTGTTTTCTGCCTTGGAAAATGTGTCTTGTAAGGATAATTAGAAGTTAACAAACGTTAGGATGCTTTTGGTAGGCTGGGGATCTGGTACTTGGACCTCATGTCCTCATTGTATACACTGTTGTGAGTCCTCCCAAGTCTATTGTTAAAAGAATCCAGCCTATAAAAAACTCTTTCTTATGTGAATCTTAGCAGAAATCTGTGAGGCTGTTAACACACTTCCAAAGCAGATCCATTGTACATGAAACAATTATGATATATATGGTAATCTAAGATATCATAATTGATGAAACTTTAGAGTTAATAAAGACTATTTCCAATATAAGCCATTAGTTTTAGCAAAATTTTCTCTATAAAGTACCTAGAGTTGCAAGAATGTTGCAGTGTAAACAGACTAGGAAATTGCCTTAGAAATTTGTTCCAGAGATTTTCAAGTGTGACATTTGGTTGACAAAACCAACCAAACCAACCAAAAAACAAACAAAAATATCCCACTTTTTCTACACTGGCAAGCTAGAGAGCAGGAAGCCCTGGCATGCTAGCCTCTAGGGGGCACTCTTCCCCTTTTAATAGCGTGGCTCAAGCACACTCAATCCCTGGAGTACAGGGGAAACCAGAAAAAAATATTTCAACACTTCACAAAGTTCTTCAGACAAATTGATGGCTAATGAGTACAAAGAAGATCATGCACTGGGTAATTTGCCTCAATAAACGCAGTGTAGGAATTTGACACTGAAAAAGAATTCTTCCCCACCTTGCTTCCCATTACAGACATAAACAGATGTGTACCCCGCTCCCCTCCAAGTTTTAAACCTGGCATATTGTCCTCAACCAAGTGAGTTTTCTACTCACTCATTCAAGGTTGGTAAGACCAGTTTCACACAGGAGTGTCCAAGCTCCATTTTGTAGGCAGTGGATGCTAAACATGCCAGTTTAGTCTGACCTACAGAGGTTCTGTTGAAGTGAGAGAGAGGAGGAGAGAGGGGGGAGGGAGGAGAGAAAAGAGAAAGGGAGGAGAAGAGAGAGAGAGAGAAAAGAGAGAGGTAGGCACTACATTAAAAGAGCACACGTCCCCAGATAGATCGAGCAGTCTTGGGATTGAGGGATTAGGTGCCAAGTTCCTTTAGGACAAAAAGGCTACATCCGTTCCCTGCCTCCTCACTGCTGTAACAGCAGTGGGTTCCCCAAGCATAGTATTCCTATGCTGTGAAGCAAGCCCACAGTCTGGTTCATGGTATGTCTCCCCTGAAGTCCTTGGAGCAGCAGGAATGGACCCCAGCATGCCAATGCTCATGTTTTATCATTTTGCTGTGCTCTGAACAATAAAATCCTTTTCTGACTCAGACAGTTCCCATTGAAATAGAAGGAACGTGAACCCTGTAGCTTCATTGCCTTCAGTTAACCTGAACATTTGTTAATTTTGGAGATCATATAGCTGGGCAGCATGTCTAGCATCCCATTAGTTCCAAAATAGACAACACCTTGGATGGTTTTACTATCATGATAGCAGTGGCCTTGATTACTTTTCAGGGACTAGAAAACTGTTTTTGTTAAAACCACTTTATTTGGGCTTGATTTTGTGTCTAATATTTGCCATCTGATGCCAGGAAACCACTGACCTCACCCTCAAACCATGCCAACATCACCATTTTCCAAACACGAGTACCACAGGAGCCAAAAAGCTTGCTAGCCCATCCATGGACTACTTACTACTTCTCTGTCAATATCCAAGCATCAAACTTCCAGTGATCACATTTATCTCATAAATATCCCCAACGCTATCCTGGAGGACATGGCTCTACCTCTTCATGCCCAGTTGTCCTGAGAATAAACTTTCTTTTTTTCCAAACCACATTGTCTCAGGGACCGGCACACTGTATGGCCTTGGTTTGATGACAGTGCCTTCTGCCATCACCCATGAAATACCAACAGGCTACACTGTGGGCTTGCAAAGTAGGATATAATCAAATTGTAAACCTGGGACTTTGATTCAGTAAGATGACCTCACCAGAACTGTATGAGACCAACATGTACAAAAGAGATCCATATACATCTTCATCCTAAGGAACTTTACATGTTATTTGTAATTCTAAGAGTATGTGAGTAAACATTCCTTTAGTCACAAGATAGAAACTTTTAAAACTCCCATTTTGCGGATAGGATGAAGAGATACAAAGACACGACATTTGCTAGAGCAGTGCATAAGTGTCAGAGCCTGTGTTCCAAAGAAAACAAATGCCAGCCAACTTGTATGCTGCCTCTCTGATTCACTGACCCACACTGTTAGCAGCTGAGGAGGAGGAAGAGAGGAGTGTGTGTGTGTGTGTGTGTGTGTGTGTGTGTGTGTGTGTGTGTGCTGAGATAGAGTTAATTCTCAAAAAGCTGTTTTAAACTTTTAATTCCTAGCATCATGATGATAGGTTTGTCTAGATGTTTTCCTTTCCTTCCTCTCTTCTTTCTCCTCTCCTTTCTTCTTGCTCCCCCCTTCTCTGTGACAATGTCTGCCTAACTATGGAGCCCAGGCTAGCCTTGGGCTGTCTATCATACTACCCCACCCTCCTAGTTGGTTGGTTTGTAGATGTGTTCTACTATACCTGGAGTTCATTATGCTTTTGTGTGTGTGTGTGTGTGTGTGTGTGAGAGAGAGAGGGGGGGGGGAAGAGGTTGTGGTCTCTCACTGGTAGGCTGACTGGTTAGAGAGCCCCAGGATCTGACTGTCCATCTCTCCCCAGTGCTGTGATTACAAGTGAATGCCACTGCACCTGACTTTTCTGGGGACCGAACTTAGGTCTTAATGTTTGCCTGGCAAACACTTGGCAGCTGAGCCATATTCTCAGTCCTCACTATGTTTTTTCAAGAGCAACACCTTTAGACATATTAATAAATGCTTGGGTTTGGCATGTCATATTTGGCTTATTAGGACTTAGCTCAGAAACTGGCACCTATATTCGGACTATCTAGGCAAAAACGCTTTCTGTACACACAAACTTGTAAGGTATATTTACAGCAGCTTGTCGTGATTTGGATCTGAAACGTCTCCCAATATGTGTTCATGTTTTAACTCTTGTTCCCCAGCCTGTGCTATTTGGGGGAGGTTCTGTGGGAGGTGGAGCCTAGCTGGTGGAGCAGACCGCTGAGGAGGGTTGCTGAAGGCTGTAGCCAACTTCTGTTTCTGTCCTCCTGATCCCTTGTCCCATGTTCAAACAGCCCCACCCCAGGCTGCCTGCCACTGCCCATGGAGCCTCCCCACTGGTCTCTCCTTGCCACAGGGGACTGGATCTTTGAGCCACCGTTATACCTTTCTCCCTGGCTTCTGTCAGGTTTTTCAGTCACAGTGACACAATGAAAACTAACACCTCACTTGATTCATAATTGCAGAAAGCATGGCAGCCGCCACAATGTCCTAGAGTGGGCAAATGGGTAAATAAACAGTGACCTGTCCACATAACAGAACACCTCTCGGCACTGAAAACAAATGAACATATAGGCCATGAAAAGATTGGAGAAGGCTATATATTACCAAGGGAAAGTAGCCAGTCTACAAAGGCCATATATGTCATGGATCCGATCGCGTGATCTTTGGATCACAGAGAGGAAGAGAAAAGACTGGGAGCTGAGAAGAGGGAAGAATAAGGAGGTCTGGGACAGAAGTTTTTTTTAGGAAATCACAACTATTTTGCATAATGCTTTAACAGTGGACACACAGCACTAAGGGTGATCGTGAATGTGAAATGTGGGATTCCGGTGATAACATTTCAATGTAGGTTACTCAGCTGTAAGACATGCCCATGGAGGTGTAGACATTGATATTGGGGGAGGCTGCACCTGTGGGGTGGGGGCCACAAGTATGGGAATGAGCTCTTAACCTCCTTCAGTCTTGCTGGGAGCCTGACACTACTAAAATAAATAACTAAATAAACAAAGTGTGCTTTTAAATGCCTTAAAACAGCAGAATGGTGTGTGTTGAGCTTTTGGCGTCCCCACACGGTGTATAAGCTCTCTGCCTTATTCTCCAAAGCTAGCAAATAAATGGGCGTGTCCCATCTCCAGCTTGGCTTCTATTACTTTGCTCCATTGTCCTTTTCTGAGAGTCTAGCCCCATTTTCTATTTTTATGTTGTACTGGAGGTTCAAAACCATGGTTTTGTCTATTGTAGGCAAGTGTTCTACCACTGAGCCAAACCCCCGGGCCTCCATCCTGGTTTGCGTACCTTGTCCATGTTGGCATCAGGGGCTCAGGACTTCTGCTGGAGAAGGGTCAAGGCGGTGATAATGAGGCCTTCCATACAGTTTGCAGTACTCACACACGCTCATCATCTTCTTCCAGGTAGTTCTGTCTTTCTCAGACCAGAGCTTTATCCCTCACATAGCTGCAAGTGTTTTTTAGTTTGTTTGACTTTCTTTTCTTTTGAGTTATGGCCTCTTTATGTGGCCCAGACTGGTCTTGAACTTGGGGTCTTTTTTCCATAGCCTTACCAGTGCTGGAGTTACAGGTGTATGCCACTACATTTAGCTCAAGCACGTATAAAGTCTATCTGAAGTTTTCCTTTTTGGCATTGCATAATTTTTAGTGTTTAAAAATTTTATGTTATGTCTTGATAAATGAGGTCTCAACAACAATTTTGGTCCATTTTTTTTCCTCTTCTGCTCTTTAGCAGACTGCAGACTATTTTCTGGATCAGTTCTAATTTCTGTGTTTCATGTTACTGGTCTCAAATAGACAAATAGATGTGGTTTTCTTGGCCTATGCAATGTTCTAAGAAAAATACGAACTAATTTTTAGCATTTTGAAATGTTTATATAAGAATGCATATTTTTGGCTTTAATTGAAAAATTAGTAAGCATGATATGATGGTTAATTTTGATGGGCAGCTTGACTAGAAGATTCACTTAGGAGATACAGTCTGAGCATGTCTTTGAGAACATTTCCAAAGAGATTTCCCTGGGCTGTGAGGACTTACCTTCATCAAAGCCCAGCCATTGGGTAGAATCCTAAGCTGAAGAAAAAAGGAAAAAGGAGGAAGCAGACTGAATATCATCTTTGTCTCTCTTTGCTTTATGATTGCTGTAATTAGACTCTTGTACATTATAAATATTTGTCGCTCCTATTGGTTTAATAATAGGCTGATTGGCCAGAAGGCAGACAGGAAGTATGGGCTGGGCAACCAGACTAAGAAAACTCTGGGAAGAAGAGCTCAGCAGAAATGCCAAGTAGATGCCGAAGAAAGAAGATGGGAATGCTGCTCTGAGAAAAGGTACTAAGCCACTTTGCTAAACATGGGTTAGTTTAAGAGTAAGAGTTAGCAAGTAATATGCCGGAGCCAAACAGCATGTAATTAATATAAGACTTAGTGTTATTATTTGAGTCTGTTGGTGCAGATCTCAGGATAGGTAGGGCAGGAAACTTCTTACTACATCTAACTAGTAACAAGATGAGACTAGCCACCTGATGTCCTGCTGCCAAAGCTAGATCTGTTCTTACCACCATGCCCTGCCATGTTGGATTGTTCTCTCAAATGAGGAGCCAAAACAAAAACAAAACAAAACCCCCCATAACAAAACAAGTATTGCATTGTTTATTTTCTCTGTGTGTATTTAAGGGGATATGCACCCTCATGTCCCAATGTGTGTAGAAGGCAGCGGACGGTTTACAGTCAGTTCTTCCCACCATGTAAGTCCTAGGGTGCCAGTTCAGTTCATGAGGTCAGTTTGGTGCCAAGTGCTTCATTCACTCATCCATCTTACTGACGCATCCTCCCTTTCTAGGGTTGCCTTCCTCCAGCATTTTGTTAGGTATTTCATAGCAACAAGAAAAATAACCAATGTTCGTGGCAACAGTGGGCTATGCACTTCCACGGCAACAATGAGTTACTAGCTGTTGCTACCTGTTCCCTGGAGAGAAGGTGTGAATTTTCTGGTTTTCTGCACCACCCCCAACCCTCCACACACAACTACCATTCATTGAGACTAATTGTCTGATTGCCATTAACTATCTCACATTGACCTTTCCTGACACGAGGCCTCTGCAGTGCCTTCCATGTGTTTGGGGGTCATTTCAATTTAAGTTTGGAAACTTCTACGTCTCTGGTAGGAGGAGTTTCATCCAGCACTATGGGGTGCCCTTAAGGGAGCAGAGCTGCAGATGGAATTGATGTCACTCTGGTGCTTCCCTTGGATGTGACTGACCTGAGCAAGGCCCTTTCACCTCTTTATCTGTAAAGTGAAGGCAATAATTACCATAATGTAAAGTGGCGGGGTAGTTACTGAGGATTAAAGGATAATGATGAGCACGGGTTGAAGGGAGGCGGGCAGTACTCAGAGAGTGACAAACTTCTTTGATGAACCCTGTGATCTCAGGAGAAAGGCAGGGCCACTCCTGTAAGGCTTTGGTGTGATCAGCTCATAAGGCATGTGTAATGACACACGCAGGTGTCTGGATACACATAAGAAAAAGATATGATGCTAGATATCATCTAAGTAAATTTTATTTTCTATAATGGTTAGGTCCCACCACCAAGAAGCTATCATGAGTTAAACTGTTTGGTAAACCAACAGCACTTCTGCTTGAATGATAATATCATGCTATGGTAAGTCAAATCATAAAATAATATATACCTATTTTAGAAACAATATATGGTGAACTGATATGACTCCTACTGTGGAAAATAATCTTTAAAGACAATTTTCTAGTGCTGGAGAGATGGCTCAGTTGGGAAAGTGTTTGCAACAGCATGATGATCCGAATCCAGACTCTCTGCACACCTGTAAAAGCCAGAAATGGTGACAGCACCTATGATCCCAGGGCAGTGGAATCAGGAAGAGTCCTCTGCCTTGTGGGCCTTGTGGTCTCAGCAGCCCAGTCTAATCGATTAGCTGCAGGTTCAATGAGAGACCCTGTCTCAGAAGAATGTGGGGAGAGGAGGTCACTGACATCAATCTCTGGACTCCACACGCATGTGCATAAATGAGCACACACATCAACATGAATGAGTATGTGTGAAAACACATACATGTGGGCTGGAGAGATGGCTCAGCAGTTGAGAGCACTGACTGTTCTTCCAGAGGATCTGAGTTCGAGTCCCAGCATCCACATGGCAGCTAACAACTGTCTGTGATTCCAAGATCTGACACCCTTACACAGTTATACATGCAGGCAAAACACCAATTCACATAAAATAAAAATAAAAATATTTTAAAAAAAGATAACACACACACTCCTTTAAAGCAGATTTTCCATATTACTTTCATTTATCTACACCTTTCTCAAAGGGCTCCTAATATATCTAGACATACACACTACTTTATTTTCTATTTGCTACTATATTGAATGACCACAAATGTAGAGGCTTTAAACAGTATCAATACCCACAATACCAAAACCAATAAACAATGCCAATAATTGCTAACCTTACCAACAATGCCAATTTTACAGCTCTGTAGGTTAGGTGTCTGGTATGAGTGTTGTTGAACTAAAATCAAAGTGAAGCAGAGCTGCATTCCTTTATTAGAAGATTACTGGAAGATTTGTTTGCCTTCTCTAGATTTTTTTCCTGTCTTAAACAGGTCCTCACTCTGAAACCCTGGTGGTTTGGAACTCTCTATACAGTCCAGGCAGACCTTGAACCCAGAGAGAAACACTTGACTTCCTCTTGAGTACTAAGCTTAAAGGCATGTGCCACAGCATCTAGCCATTTTTTTTCTAACTTTTAAAAGCTACCTATAGTCCCTGATATGTGACCCAATTCTCCACCTTGAAAAGAAACAACTCTCTGACTACTTTTCCTTAATTTTATATTTTTCTTTTTAAAAAATGTGTGTATTAGGGACTGGAGAGATGGCTCAGCGGTTAAGAGCACCGTCTGCTCTTCCAGAGGACCCGGGTTCAATTCCCAGCACCCACATGGCAGCTAACAACTGTCTGTAGTTCCAGTTCCAGGCAAACACCAAGGCAAATAAATAAATAAATAAATAAAGTTTAAAAAAAAAATGTGTGTTTTAGCTGGGTGGTGGCGCATGCCTTTAATCTCAGAACTCAGGAGGCAGAGACAGGTGGATCTCTGTGAGTTTGAGGCCAGCCTGGTCTACAGAGCAAGTTCCAGAATAGTCATGGCCTCAAAGAGAAACTGTGTCTCAAAAAAAAAGTATGTCTTAAGCAATTTTCAAGTTTGGGGCTCTGTCATGGCATCCTTCGTTCTCAGCCATTTCACTGCTTTGCTGCCCTCGTCTCTTCCTCTGACCTCAGCTGATCCCTCTGCTCCTCCTGAGTCCATCCCCATCGCTCGCCACATGTCATCCATGACCCCTGTATCTCTTCATCTTCCTCAAATCTTCTTCATCACTGTTCCTTTCTAACACACACACACACACACACACACACACACACACACACACTTTTAAAGTTAGGTCCTACATATCAGGCTAAACATATGTTGCTTGTCTCTCTGAGACTCATTTCACCTAATGATGACTTGCAGTTGGACAACTTCATTTTTCTTTATCATAGTATATATCACCACATTTTTTTCACCCACTCATCTGCTGATGGACATCTAAACTGGTCTCATTTCCTGGTTCTTGTTAACAGTGAAGCTGTAACTATGGATGTGCAATCTCTATTATGTTAACTTTGGGTGTATGCCGAGAGTGATAATACTGGCTCATATAGTGCTTTTATTTTCAATCTTTTGAGAAACTTCGATGCTAGGGTTCACAAGTTCTCATTCCCATCAGCAGTGAATAAGGGCTCCTCTCTCCCCAAACTCTCAGCAGCATTTGTTGTGATTTGTTTTTGTTATGATAGCCTTTTGGACTCAGCAAAATGAAATCTGTTTGGTTTTTGAGACAGGATTTCTCTGTGTAATAGCCCCAGCTGTCCTGGAACTCACTTTGTAGCCCAGGCTAGCCTCGGGCTCACAGAGATCACTTACCTCTGCTTCTCAAGTTCTGGGATTAAAGGAGTGCATCACCATGCCTGGCCAAAGTGGAATCTTAGTTGTAATTTACATGTCTCTGATGCCTTTTCAAGTATTTACTGGTCATTTGTATTTCTTCTTTTCAGAACTGTCTAATTTATTGGCTCATTTATTAGATGATTCAGATCTTGGCAATGAATTGTTAAAGTTCTTTATATATCTTGGATACTATCCCTGTGTGATGGAAGTAGACAGATTCCCCTCATTCTGTAGCTTGTCTGTTCTTGAGGACTGTTTCCTTTGCTGTGTAGAAGTTAATCTCATGTCACTTGTAAATTCTTTTGTCCATTTGTCTGATTTCTGAGACATGGTCTCTGAATGTAGTCCTGGCACTTGCTATGTAGACCAGGCTAGCCTCAAACTCACAGAGATCCTTCTGCCTCTACCTCCTGAGTGCTAGAATTAAAGTTGTGTGCAATCACACCTGGCTGGCTCTACTTGTCAATTCTTTATGTTTTTCTCTGAGCTATTGGAGTCCTAATCAGAAAGTCTTCGTGCCAATGTCTTTTTAAAAATCATTTATTTATTTTTATTGTATGTGCATTGGTGATTTTGCTTGCATATATGTCTGTGTAAAGGTCTTGGATCCTCTAGAACTGGAGTGAGAGACACTTGTGAGCTGCCAAGTAGGTGCTGGGACTTGAACCTGGGTCCTCTGAAAGAGCAGCCAGTGCTCTTAACCACTGCGCCAACTCTCCAGCCCCACCTCTATCCTTTTTTTAAAGGATATATCCTGATTAGTTTCTCCTCCCTCTGCTCCTCCTAGTTCCTTTCCTCCCATCCAGATCCACTTCCTTTCTGTCTCTCTAGAAAGGAACAGGCTTCTAAGAGATAAGTCAAACACAACAAAATAAAATAAAAAGATAAATAAAAAAACATCACGGGTCTGGAGAGATGGCTCAGCGGTTAAGAGCACCGTCTGCTCTTCCAGAGGACCCGGGTTCGATTCCCAGCACCCACGTGGCAGCTAACAACTGTCTGTAGTTCCAGTTCCAGGCAAAACACCAAGGCAAATAAATAAATAAATAAATAAAGTTTTAAAAAAAAAAAGAAAAAAAAAAAACACATCACATTGAAGTTGGATAAAGCAAGTCAACAGGAAGAAAAGAGCCCCAAGAGCAGGATCAGAGACCTACTCATTCACTCACTGAGGAGCCCCATAAAAACACTAGGCTGAAAGCTAAACTGTATTTTCAGAGTACCTGATGTGGGCCCATGGAGCCTGTGCTTGGTGGCATGTCTTTGTGAGTTCACATGAACTTTGCTCAATTGATTTAGAGAGCTGATTTTTTCCGGGTAGTCCTCCTTCCCCCTCTGGCTCTTTCACTCTTTGTGCCTCATCTTCCTTGGGGTTCCCTGAGTTTTGAGGGGGGAGATTTGGTGGAGACATCCCATTGCTGTGTGTTCCAAGGTGTCTCTGTGAAATGTCTGACTGTGGGTCTTTATAATCCTCTAATCTGCTGCTGGAGGAAGATTCTCTGATAATGGCTGAATAAGGCACTGATCTATGAGTATAGCAGAATATCAGAAGGAATCATATTGTTCTCTCTCTAGATTTATCCTCAGTCTCTGGGCTATCTAGTCTCTGGTTCTTGGTCACTCAGGTAGTGGTTTCCATCTTGTGAAATAGGTCTTAAGTCAGAACAGACATTGGTTGGCTACTCCTACAAATTTTGTGCCATCATAGCAAATTTTTCAGTCAGGACAGATTGTGGATCAAAGATTCTGTGACTGGATTAGTGTTTACATTTCTCTTCTGGTGGCCTACAGAACACCTTCCCATACCAAATACACTAGAACATAAAGACAAAAGTTCTAATTTTTACATTCATTATGTGTTTGTGTGTGACTGAGTTCGTACAAGGTTAAAAAAAAAAAAAAACTTAATGGAAATTCATTCTCGGCTTGTGCCATGTGGGTCCTAGGGAATCAAACTCAGATTGCCAAGCGCCTTACTGAGCCATCTCTGTGTCGTAAAATGCCTCCGTGTTGAAAGTTTTTTGGTTTGTTTTTTTTTTTAACCTCCAGCAGTTTCAAGATTTTAGGTTTATATTAAAGTATTTGATCCACTTTGAATTTATTTTCCTTTTGTGCAGGGTAAAGAGATATGTATCTAATTCCATTCATCTACATCTGGAAATTCAGCTTCTCTAGCACCATATCTTTTCCTTCAATGTATGTTCTTGACATCTTTGTCCAAACACTCAGGTGTCTATAACTGTGTGGTTTATTTCTGGGTCCTCTATTCTATTTCTGTGGTCTACAGACCTATTTTTGTGCCCCTACCTTGTTATTTTTGTTCCTGTGGCTCCATAATGTAATTTAAAATCTCATGTTGTGATATTTTGGGGCCTGGCCCTCTCCACTAAGAACTGCCTTAGCTATGCAGAGCCCTTTGTGCTTCTGTATGAATTTCATGACTGGGAAGGACTGATTGCACAGTTGATGGAGAGATGGCGTTGAATCATAGATTGTTTTCAGTAACATAGCTATTTTCACAACACCAATCTTGCCGACCCATGAGCATCATCTCCCAGTGTCTTGCATATATGTCTGTGTGAAGGTCTTGGATCCTCTAGAAGTGGAGTGAGAGACAGTTGTGAGTTGCTGTGTGGGTGCTGAGAATCAAACCCGGGTCCTCTGAAAGAGCAGTCAGTGTTCTTAACCACTGAACCATCTCTCCAGCCCCTCCCGCTTTCTTCTTTTTAGTTTCTTGACAGTTTCAGTAATAGAGATCCCTCTCTTCCTTGGATTTATTCCTATTCTTTAAAAGCTATCATGAGTGGGACTCCTGACCCCCAGTTTCTTCCTGCTTAGCAAATTAGTTGTTAGTATATAGAAAAGCTGCTCATGTGCCTGCTCTGGCAGCACATATACTAAAAGGTTGGAGTGATACAGAGAAGATCAGCATGGATCCTGTTCAAGAATGCAACAAAAATTCATGAACGTGTTCCATATTTTAAAAAAGAAAGACATGTTACTGACATTTATGTGCTTTCTTCTTCTTTTGCTGTTCTGGGGATCAAACACAGGGTCTCATGCAGGCTAGGCAGCAGTATATCCTTTTTCTAACCCCTATTTCCCTTTCCCATTCTTTAGGGTCCTTGGAGTCATTGGGCCCACCAGGAATTATTGACAGCTGGTAGACAAACTTAATTTCATATGCAATGTTAGGTCTTTGCATATGACATAACACATTCTTGGGAGCAGAGGGTAGAAGGCAGACAACAGAATCAGTCAACCTTAATGCGTATATACTTTATATGTGTAATCCAGATTAAGACATTTATAATTTTTTACCTCACATGTGTTTACCTCACTCCTCAAATAAGCCTATGAAGTAAAAGCTATTTTTAAGAAATGAGGCTAGTTAAAAAATGTGCCTGGATCCAGAGCTGATAAATGAGTGCTACAATGGATTTAACCTCAGAGCTGTGTCCTCAATCATTAGGCTATCTTAAAAATTGTTTCAAATTGTGCATTTCTTTTTATTTTCCAACCAAAGATTGTTGTAATAAAAACAGGCATTTTGGGGTAAGGATAGAGTGAGAAGCGTCAGTTAAAATTCTAACAAACAGCACACTGAGCATCATGGTTTCCATAGCTTATGCATCATCATATACTCTCAGTAGCTGGTTTTTACTTCTCATCCAAAGTGTCTGAACTGTTAGCCACTGCTTGCTTTTTAAAAAGAGAAACTGGCCAGACATAGTGGTACATGTCTGTAAATCCCTGCACACTGGAGACGGAAACAAGAAACTCATTAATTCTAGGCTAGTCTAATTACACAGAGACACCCAGTTTTTGAAAATAAATAAATAAAACTGGGACAAATTCTTCTAAGGCTGAGAATGTTGGCTTTGCATATTTGCAATCGGAAAGTAAACAAAACTACGGGAAATCATGTGGTCAGTCTCTTGCCTTAAATACCCCTAACCACCACTTTTCACCGCTATTTAGGGAGACATATAGGAGTCTGCTGTAATGCACAGGGCCCTGAGTTCAATGCCAGCCTGGGCAGTGTGGGGAGGCTGAGGGTTCAGCTTTAGCGATAGGCTCTTGTATAACCCAGGGTGGCCTTGAACTCCTGATCTTTCTGTTTGGTATTAATGATGTGTGCCACCACTGCCTGGCCTCTATGGTTAACTAGTGGCTAGCTCTTAACTCTGATGTCCAGGCAAGCTGCTGGAGCTCTGGGGAAGGGTGGCTTATCCACTGGTTAGGGCAGTTGTGGCTGGTGAGGTCTTGCTCTGTGCCTCAGGAAGTCAGCTGGGGTTAGGAGCAGGGCCCAGCAGCAGCAGGGCCAAGCTGGGATGGCTTTGGCCTGGTTAATGGTCACAGGTGACAGAATCCAAGGAGGGGTTCAGTTCCACTGGTAGGTGGGTCACTCACCCACTTTTTTTTGGTCTATATGGCCTGGACCTGCGTCACAGAAATATCCTGGATTTGGAGAGTAGGTTCCAGCCAAGGGGCCAGGGACTAGCTGGGTAGACATAGGCTTGAGTGATAAGGAATGGTTATTGGGGCCGGAATCCAGGTAATGGTGTAGTTCTTTTGGTAAGTAGGTCACTCTGGCTGGTGTGTTCTAAGCTTCAGTAGTGTAAGTCTGCTGGGATTGGGGGTGGAGGCACAGTGTTAGCAGAAATGGCATTGGCCTGGGGAATCGTTTCAGTGGACAGAATCCAGGGAGGGGTACAGTTCTGCTGGGGGGGGTGTCACTCACCCATTCTAGCTCGTGTCTTCTCTCTCTTAAGGTAACATTTTAGCAATGATCTAGGGAGTAACTCCCTTGCACTTTTAACTGTATCTATGTTCTAAAGAAGTACTTTGGGAAGAACATTTTGAAAAGGATTAGAAATATTTTCATTGTAAAACTTAAATTAACATGCTATGAGTCAATCCTGCAAATGCTAGCCAAGTATTTTATTACTCAACTATATCCCAGTCTTTGGTTTCTTGTTTTTGTTTTTTTAAGACAGTCTCACTATGTAGCCTAGCTTGGCCTCAAACCTCCGATCCTCCTGTCTCTACTCTTGAATGCTGGGATTATAGGTGTGGCTACCATGCTCTCGGCTCAGTGTATATTTTCTTTGAAAACTAATTCAATGTGTATATGAGCAAAAAACATATTAAACTCTATGTACATTTAAAAACTTAAAGGTATGATTTTCCACTTATTTAAAAAATTTCCAAGTAATAAATGTCAGTGAGTCCCAACCATATCTGTTAAGAAGGTCATCTGCAATTTTTTGTTGGTGCAAATTATTGATCTGTAGTAGAGAGGTTAGAATTTACTAACAGGACTTAAATCAAAGTCTTCACAGAGTTGGTTAATAGAACTGAAAGTAAAAATGAGTTATTTAGCAAATACAGTCAATAGCAAGGCATTTTTTCCTATTTTAATCAAAATAGCTTTTTGAAATGTCTTCTTAGCAATGGCAGCTATTAAAGTGAGATATTACAGTAACAAAACCTGGAGCCTGTTCTTCAATTCACTACATTCACAAAATTTTAAACCAACATTCCAAGCAGTAATAAACATCTAGTAATAAAACAGCATGTATAAGTTTCATATTTAGTAATTCAACGGACTTTGGTCAAAAAAGACCTTTTATATTATCACTAAAATGCTGTGTGTGTGTGCTTATGCATGCTGTCTTGTAGATGCTGGGAATTTCTGGTGGGTCTTGTGGAAGAGCGACCAGTGCTCTGAACAGCTGAGTCATCTGTAACTCCAGTTTTAGATGATCTGATGCTCTCTTCTGGCCTCCACAGGCACCAGGCATGCACACATGCATGCAGGCAAACACACTGATACACATACATAAAAACAATTTAAAAATATTTAATGTTATTTAACTTCCACATCCCTGTGGCTCTGGTTTGGTGTCATCTAAGAATGCAATGTCCTTTGTTCTATCCTTTATTCAGTAGTTGCTGAGACTTGATGTGAGTTCAGAGAAGAGAAATAAAAAATATGATTACCTTCTAACCATACTTAACATCATGTACAAGTGATAAGGAGTCATACTCACCACCAAATCCCACAGATTCATGCGCTTCTCTGCCCCTCCCTCTGATTCTACTCCCAGTCCTTTAACCAGCAAGAATCTGCTATTTAAATTCAAGGATTTGAATTTGAAACTAATCATTCAAACACTCATCTAGTTTTACATAGTCTAAATGAAGGTATTATTACTTTTTATTTTTCCAGGTATCTACCAAGTGGCTTATGGCAAACATGTGAATAAAAATATCACTTAGTGGACAAGCATTTCATTTGCAAAGCAATATGTTCAGATGGAAAGTATGTAAGGAATAGAGATGCACTGTGTGTTCAGGGGGATCTTTTCTTCTCTTCCTTTTCCTCGCCTGGTGTGGACTGAGCCCAGAGCCTTGTATGTGCTAGGTATATCTGCTCAATCACAGAGTTACATCCCTGGTCTTAAGGGGATTTTATGTCCTTGACACAATTTGAAATAACTGATAAAATGAGAGAAGCACTTTAAGTTTCCCCTCATGGTGTGAGGATTGTTTCCACTACCGAGTGTACCTGTTGCTATTTGCTTTTCTAACTACTATATTGTTTCCACCCTTGCTGTCTCTTCAAGCATGCTGCTGTACTGTTTGGGGGTCTTAATGAATTTTTTTTCCCTGCTACCTCTTTCTCTCCTTGTCATGTCAGTCTGTGGCAGGCAAATTATATTTTATTTCTACTTATTTGCACTGAAAAGCAATCATCTAGGGAAAAAAAAGTGGACAAGAATGGAAACTGAGACCCTGACAAGAACTTCAAATCTCTGGATCTCCCTGAGGAGTACTAAGAGAGATGAGTATGCTTTTCTGAGCTGGATGCAAGGGCAATTCCCATGAGCCTGCAAGGATGGCCCCAGCAGTAATGGATGCCTAGCCTGAACTGGCTGTCACCTCTGATTGGATTGGAGGTTACCTTGGTTGTCATCATAGAGCCTTCACCCAGTGATTAAGGGAGGCAGATTCAGAAACCCAAGGCCAAACATTGAAAGGAATCATGCTAAGAAAAAGGAGGGATTGTAGGAGCCAGGGGTTTAGGGACATTGCAGGAAAACCCACAGAAATAGCTAGCCTGGCTCATGGGAACTCAAGAGTCTGAAGCAACAACCAGGAAGCCTCCATGGGACCGGCCTAGGCTCTCTGCATATATGAGATAGTTGTGTAGCTTGGTCTATTTGTGGGACTCCTGGAAATGGGATCAGGGGCTGTCCCTGGTGCTCTGGCTGGCTCTTGGGAGCCTATTCCTGATGCTGGATTGTCTTGCCCAGCCTGAATACAGGAGAGGCTTGTTCTTATGGTGGCTTGATATACCATGCTTTGCTGATGCCAATGGGAGGCCTGGACCTTTTTTTTCTGAGTGGATACAGTGGAGAAGTGGATTAGGGAGGTGGAGGGGAAAAGATGGAGGGAATGGAAAGAAAGGAGGGGGGAAGGCTGCAGTTGGGATGTAAAGTAAATAAATAAATTAGGTGGAGAGAGAGAAAGAGAGGGAGAGAGAGAGGAGAATCTATGTGCATTTATTATTTGTTGAGTAGCATACTGCCCATAGGCAGTATCACAGTAAAGAAATCTTGATTGCTTGGATTTTATTTTGTCAGAAGAAAAAAAAATGCATAATTCATCTAGAAAGTCAAGTACTCTTTTTAGTAATAACAGCTAGTGCTTATGTAACACTTATTATACTGTGATTTCCATATACTGCTGTCTCTCTGTATCCATGGAAGATTGGCTCCAGGACCCCCATGGATACCAAGATCTTCAGATGCCAAACTCCCTTACAGAAAATAGGTATTTAAAATAGCACTAAAGTGGCATAGCTGGGCATGGTGGTGCAGTCCTGTAACTCTAGCATTCAGGAGGTTGGAATAAGGGGATCCTGAGTTCAAGGCCACACTGGGTTACACTGGGAGACCCTGTCTGAAATACACACAAGGATAGGAGCTGGCACTCAATGGTCTTTTCTAGCACAAAGGTTCTGGGTTGATCCCCAACATCACATTTTTTTAAGGTATATCATTCGTACATTTTCTAAGTGTATGTTAGCATATACTTTTAAATCATATCTATCTTACTTGTAATACTAAAAATAATACATTGTTCTGCCTGCATAATAATAACAAGAACATGTCTTCATATTTGCTATGGGCACAATTTATTTTCTCAAATATTTTCAACAAAGAGATAGAAACTGTAGACATGAAAGACCTATTGTATACATTAACATCATTTCAGGACAGCTAAAACCAGTCCATACCATAATTATCTTCACTTTACAGATGATGATCTGAATGTGATGTTGGTAACTTTCCTAGGAATTTATAGCTCGTGATGGCAAAAATATAGTAAAAAAGTCTTCTCTTATACATTACATCCCGACTGTGGTTTCCGCTCCCTTCATTCCTTCCAGCCTCCCCAACACCTCCCCTCTTCCCTGGGCCTCTTCTCCTCTGCCTTACTTCAGAAAAGAGCAGGCCTTCCAGGGATATGAACCAAACATGGCTTAACAAAATATAATAAGACTAGGCACAAACTCTCATATCAGGTCTAGGTGGGATAAGCCAGTAGGAGAAAAAGGGTCCCAAGAGTGGGCAAAAGAGTCAGAGACACCCGCACTACCACTGTTAGGAGCAACACAAAAACACCAAGCTAACAATCATAACATATGCAGAGGACCTATGCTTGCTTTGCTTTAACACAGAGCCTTGCTCTATATCTCAGGCTAATTGCAATCCTCCTGCCTCAGCTTCTCAAGTGCTTGCTGGGAGTATGATGCCCAGTTAGTAGTTTTGTTGTCAACCACAAATGCCTTGACATGGAACCATCCAACCACTTACAGACTTCCACGTCTTATACCTGACACTCCATCGAAAAATCTAGATGAGAATATGAAGAATTGGGAACAAATTACACAAGAGTCATAAAACATAAAAAGTATGAGAAATGCCAAAAGAACCAAAAGTTTTGGTTTATCTTGGGAAGCCCAGATGGTTTGAGAGTCTTCCAATGTACAGATATAATCTCTTCGGGTCTCCTTACATTTGATACATCTGGTTGATTGACAGATTGCCCAGAGCATTAGCTGAGATTAGCTGAGGAAGCACATCAGCGCACCTCTTCAAGTTGATGACTATTAAGCCCTTGGTTTTGAAATGGGTTCACTCATTAATTAGACAAAAGTCAACGTAAATAACTGAGTCACTAAGTGAATGGTATTTAAGAAAAGCTATTATTTCCCACTGATAAGCAACTAAAATAATAGTTATCTTCAAAGTCCACCTGGCAGGTTGGAGCTCACAGGATTAGTAATCTTTAAATAACAACAACAGAAATGCTGACAGCACATAGGTAAATAAGTTACTGGTGACTGTTAACAGCCATTTTTGTCCATAATAGTGTAGACAAATGGAACAGAGAATAAAAGGAAAGGAGTCACTTTTCTTCCTGGTACTCAGAACAGAGGATCAGATTTCCTTAGTAAGAAAATACAATAGTTTTACTTTAAATAATTGTTAGAATAATTAAAGTAACTTCTTGCTTCTGTTTATCAGAAAGTTGAGATGAGCAATTTAAGGGCTCTGAACTTTTATCACACACCCCCTTTACTTTTCACAACTTTAAATAATACAGAAAGAGGGTCCTATGAACTGAAATGCCTTGAAGTGCAGAGTTCCCTTACTTATAAGACATGCTTAAACTTCAGACACTCCACATCAGATTTTTAAAAATATTTTTTAATTTTTTATGTGAATTGGTGTTTTACCTGCATGTATAACTGTGTAAGGGTGTCAGATCTTGGAATTACAGACAGTTGTTAGCTGCCATATGGATGCTGGGAATTGAACTCAGGTCCTCCAGAAGAACAGCCAGTGCTCTTAACTGCTGAGACATCTCTCCAGCCCCCCACATTGGATTTTGAGTTTGAAGCTGGATAATTTGGTCTAAGAGATGGGGATGAGCTGTGGGTCCCCCATCCACATTCTTCAACCCCAAATTAGCTCTCAATAACCCTTTTCCAGATCAAAGACATAAGCAAACTCTGCTCTGTGCCATGGAGGCACTGACAGGTTTCAGGTCCCTTCCCATGGGTCTCTGGATTTTTCTAGCTTTATTGTCGTTGCTTTATGTTCTATTAAGACAGTTTTTGCTCAGAAAGCTAGTGAACTTCTCATTACTCCATTTTACATCAGGCTTTTCTTTCATCTGCATTTAAAAGCAGTTCATGGTTAGGATGATGTCTTAAGCTACTTTCCCCACACGTTTTCATTTTTGATTTGAGGCTGTGGGGTGCTGTAATCAGTATATCAACTAGAGAATATACTGGAAACTATGGCAACAGCTCATGATGACTGACCCACTTAAGAGTGTAATAGGACTACAGAAAAGGGACCCAAAGTAGTGCAGACAATAGCATTCAAGACAGTATTGCTCTTGTAACTGCTGGTTATGATTACTTCTCGACTGGACATTCACCCGCTATAGAACCAATGCTGGCCCCAACTTCCAGAACCAGTTAATTCCCGAAGAGAAGTCATTCAGGTCCTGTAAGCCATTTAATCAATTGTCCTCCTGAATGGAAGTTATTTTTTTCTTCTGTTGGAAGCCCTTGACCTCTTCTATGGTTATAACAAAATAATACAGGGCTTAATTGGGATATAAAGATTAACAATACTCTCAGATTAGGCATCATTTTAGAGGAAAAGGTTTTTCTGTTTTGAATACCAATGATGAAAAACCAAGTGATATTTTCAATGAAATATATTACTAAAAATGCATCATCTGAATAAATAGTTGAGTTCTTAAAAAATGCACAAGTCAACAATTCATCTTATTATCAGTTTTGTTTTCCAAAATTCTGAATGTATCATATTATTTCTATTTTCTGCTAGAATAAAAGAACACCAGCCAAGCATGACGGTGTACACCTTTAATCCCAGCAACTGTGAGGTAGAGACAGGTGGATCTCTGTAGGTTTGAGGCCAGCCTGGTCTACACAGTGAGTGCCAGTCCAGCTAAGGATACATAGTGAAACCTTGTACCAAACAAAAGACTCAAACCACAGAGTGGCTTTGAACAGATCTCTACTAGGCTCCCCGTTCTGCAGCTAGTACACCCAAAAGTGTGGTGTCAGCACATGTGAAGACATTTATGTTGTTTCACTCCATTGCAGAACGAGCAAGTAAGAGGCACAAACTCACATTCATAACAAATCCATTCAACTCATTCTCAATAATGACAGGGATTCAATCATTCATCCATTCATAAGGGTTCATTCCTTATGACGTCATCACCACTATCATCCACACTTCTCAACTGTACAGTGTTCAAAATTACGTTTCCATCACATAAACTTTGAAAAACTCTGTTTAGATATATAAATCAACTGATCCTAGGCTCTAGACATTTTTACTAATCTTTATAGAAATGTTGTGATGCACTCTTATATTTGTTTTGAGGATGGAAAAGCACAATCATCACCCTCTTACTAACAAAACAAAAGGTGAAATGATTTTCCCAAAGTCCAAAGTAAAAAAGATAGGCATTAAATCTGGACCTAATTCTAAAGTTTGTTTTTATAATCTCTACTCTACAGATAGAACAGATAAGCAAAATATTTGCCTATGTGCATGAACAGAGCCACATTTCCAAAGAAAATATTAACATCTACAGTTTGACAAAAAACTTTGCTTATTTTAAAATTTGATTTACATAAAACCTTTTTAAAAGATAGAAATATCATCTAGATAGTTAACCAAATATTCAGCAACTTTTGTAGTTTAAACTTAAATCGGAAACAAAATGGATAATGGGAATGAGATCTACATCACTAGAAGAGAATATGAATAATTAAAGGGATGTCCTCAAAGAAAGCCTGGAGATCTATCTCAGTGGTGGAGCAGTTGCCCAGTGCACAGAATCCTGGATTTAGTCCCTAGTACCAATTGAAAAGTTCATTTTAAGGTCGAGGAACATGGCTCAGTAAAGTACTTGAAGCACAAAGCTGAGGACCTAGTTTGGGTCCCATGTACAAGGTCAGCCACGATGGTACCTGCCTAATTCCAGTACTGGAGAGACAGAGAAGGAAGGATTCCTGGAGTTCACCGACAGCTACAACCTTGCCACACACCACACAAAAAAGTTTAACTTCAAGTGAAAAATTATAATAGTTTGTGAATATAATTATCTCTTCTAAGTTTTTTAACAAACAAGCTTTTAGATCACAAAGTACCATACCTAACTTCCTGTCAATGAAATGTAATTTTTCCTCTTTCTTGTCTTAAAAATGTTGGTGGGAATGCTCTTGCTTCCTCCTCTCCATTCAGAGAGAGAGAGAGAGAGAGAGAGAGAGAGAGAGAGGTAGGGAGGGAGGGAGGGAGGGAGGGAGGGAGGGAGAGAGAGAGAGAGAGAGAGCGCTAGTTCTTTACAGCAGGAAGACAAATTTATCCTGGAAATATTATAATGGTTTCCATATGGTTTTTTTCCTTATGTCAAAATATGGTGATAGTTACATATTTATCTTTTAAGTGAGAATGATGTCATTCCCCCTTGGTGTTTATTGACACAAAACTTCCTTTGTCCAAGAAAATTTTCAGTATTGTGAATATGGCTTTAATTAACAGATACACTGATCACTTGTTGGTCTTGTTACAGAGAAGGTCTATGCTTTATGAGTAGACCAGAGTGGAACATGTAAGTGACCACTGGCGATGTGTTGTGTTCTGTGTACTGCATTTTCTTGTCTATTTCCGAATGCCACTGAGAATCACTGTTCAGAAAGTTTTGTGGGAATAGTATGTTTCAAAATATAAAGGAATTTGGACTTAACCTATTTTAAGAAGAAAAAGGCCATATGCATCATGGCTAGTACAAACAATTATTCTTAACTTTACTCATGAGGCTAAATCTTTTGAGTGTCATTTTGAAATAGAAGAAATTGCCTTTAGGCTTTAAGGAAGTCACTCATTGATCTCAGTTCCTCTATTTGTTCACGGATTTGTGGCAAATTTTCAGGAATCATACGACTCAAAGACCAATGCTGTAAAATCCGAAGCATTCCATGTAGACGGAAATCTTTCCACCTTTGTTTGGCTCTGCCTTCAGGTGGTATGGGATAAAACCTAAATTATAGTGGTGGTGTGGAAGGGCACTCTAGTTCAAACATCTTAACTCTACTCCGCCACCCCTGAATCGTGTGATTCTTAGTTCCTCATTCACAGACTAGGTTTAAAAATGCAGCTTCTGTCGTTAAATGGATAAGCCCCAGAAGCAGACTGTGTTGGCCAGTTTAAAAACAACCCATAGATCTAAAATGATGCCAAGAAAGGCAAGTTCTCTGCACACAGGATCTGCCAATTTGTGAGAGCTCTGGCCCATCTAAAAAACACAGATCAAAAATCTGCTGACGTGGGAAAAGTGGAGAAAACTGCCCAAATAACTCTACACGAAGCACAATGGCTCTCCACATTGCTCGGATACTAATTTGGCTTCGGCAAGAGTCCGGTTTGTAGCAAGCCGCCGCAGCCCCCAGCCCTCCCGGGGACGGCCCTGGTCCGCTCGTCCGCCCCCGGGGTGGGCCAAGGTCACTTTCGCTGCGGCCCTCGCGCACCCATCAGCTGAGCCCAGGAGCCCGGCCAGAGTCTCCTCCTGAACTTTGCACCCCGCGTGACGAGCGCGGCCAGCCGAGCCGCTGCGCCACCCGCGCGGGTCCCGCTCGTCTCCCCGCGCCGCCCGCCCGCCGCCCCGCGGGAGGAGCCGCCGTGACGCGTTAGGGAGGAAACGCCGGCGCCCGGCCGCGCCGCCGGGAAGGAGGAACCGCCAGCGCGCTGGGCTCCGCGCCCCGGTGCCCGGACGCCGCGCAGCCGGGTAGGTGCGGGGCGGGGTGCGCGGGATCGGGGCCCCGGGCTGTCTCGGGCGCGCGCGGCCTTTGTGTCCTCGAGGCGAGTTCGGCGCCGCGGCGTGGAGCTCCAGCGCGTGGGTGGACTCGGGGAACTTGCGCGCCGAACCCCCACGAGCTGGGCAGCGGGCGGGGAAGACTGGAGAGCCCACCTGATGGGGGTGTGGGTCACCTGCGCGGGCCCGCATGGGGTGGCTGCAATCGGAGGTCGCCGCTGGCGGAATGAAGTTGCGGGCTGTCCTGTCCACAGTCACTCTTTTTGCAAGTTCTCAGATTCAGACCTTCCCTTCGGGTCTGTTTTCTACGGATCTGTTTCTGATTCTCACCATTTGTGCCCAGAGGTTTCTCGTCTTTCTTGGTGATGGTTCTTTGGACCGGTAGAAAAGAGAGACGATATTGCCAAACATCTGTAGAGAGAGACTATGTACAGTGCACTTGAGATTCGAGAATAAATACAGAGCACTCAGGTCTCAGTATCTTTTGTCGGGGTGAAAAGCTAAACAAAACAAACCCCCAAACTGCACGTTAGGTATTTTGATTCTTCCCTCCTAGCTAAGTTGAGTGTTTACCCAACAGGCCTGGAAGGTGCCTGCTTTATTTACCGAATACAGCTCTTACTATGAACTAGACTGTTTCCTAAGTGCTTTATAAATATTACCTCTAGTTCTTAACTCAAAATATTAAATTATAACGACTGTAGCCATGAAGAGGCCCTGCACGCTTTATTTCTCCGAATGTCACCGAAAGAACTGGAAACATAAGAGGAAGTTTCAGACATATTTTAGGAATGGGTGTGCCTTCTGCCCCCTAGGCTACCACTCCCACAACACAAGTTATTATCTCCTTTTCAGTGGGATACCAGGTTGGAGAAATGCTAGCAGGTCTCAGGCCACATGCCACTAGCCTTCAGAACGGTGGTCGCTGTCCTTCACCATCCTCTGGCTAAGGCCAGCAACTCAGGATCAGAAGTTCCCTTTCTTTAAACTGCCACAGTTCTGAGCCTACTTTTGTTTTTAAAAGGAGCTTTGTTTCAAATCTGTTTGACTATTCATATGACCCTGGCTCTGATGGGAGCATCAGATTAAACCTGAAACTGTGAATGTTTTTGTTTGTACACATTAGCATACACAGTGTTTGGCAATTTTTCTGCAGTTTGTTGTTGGCAGCCCAGAGTTGGTGGATGTGTCCCATAAGGTGTCCATTTTTGTGACTTGCAACTTGTATAGAGAGAGGAATACCCACTCCCCCAGGATAAAATGTCTTTTTCAAATGAGTGTCCTGGGCCTGGTGTCTAGATAGCAAAGGCCTAGAATGGATAATAAGTAACGTTGACATAGTTTTTGTCACTGTGGTATTGTAAATGTAATATCAAATCTTTTTATTGCGCGTCCTGTCTTTTGGTTCTATTCCTTCTTGCAAATTTCTGTTTCCTGGGAGGTAACTAAATGAATTGGTAAGAATGATATAAAAGGACTATGAAGTGTTGAAGGTTCCTCCTCCTCTGATACAATCTATGGTTGATAGATACCACAGATATTGGCGGTGCTCATGAATTAAATTCAGCCAAACGCCTAACAATTGCATGGTTTACAGTGTCTTGGATTGCTCATTTGTCTTCAGAGAGACTTTATGAGGTTAATAGCCATAAAAAAAAAACAACTCCCTTTTGTACAAGTAAAGAAGACACCTAGGCAGAGAGCTATTGACTTGCTTTCAGCGATGTTTGCAAAGCTGATGGGAGGGAGGGTAAGCTCAAATGAGTAGGTGTGTAGTCGGACTGAGCCTGGCGCGTGCAGGCCTGTAATAAATATTTGTGGAATGAACGACTTCAGATAGCGTGCTCTTTCAAAACATACCTCCCAAAATACCATTGTAATTGAATTGTGCTGAAGAGATTTCCAGGCCTAATCCAATGCCTCTCTTATTATTTCAGACAGTATCTGATATATCTTTCTTATGAAAGAGACAAAGGTGCCTTGTGGATGTGGGGTTTATCATCTCTAGTTTCTGAAAAAGAAGTTAGCTTAGTGGTTGCTTTTCTTTTGTCAGACACTATTTTTTTTCTGGTTTTGAGGGGCCTTTGGTTAGGTGTTAGTGCATATGCTGACAGCTTCCTTTTACCCATCTCTAAGATACTCAGATTTTTGATGAAGTTCAAATACAATGATCAAAGGAATTTCTCTCCCTCCCTTTTTTTGTTCTGAAGTATCTGACATACATGGTAAGCGTTTTGTTTTTTGGTTTTTTGCTAATTATCTTAGTATAAAAATGCCTTCTAAAAAGTCAAAAAAATCCTTATTTATTTATATCCTTTAAGCATGGCCCTAAAGTTTGTGGTCCCCAGATGGGTTGCCTTCAATTAGAGAGGAAAATATGGGCATTAACTGGTAGGGACTTGAGAAGGACCATCAGATGAAGTAGAAGACAGCACGGCCTTTCCTACTGGGGACATTAGGTAGAGAGAAAACCTTAATGGAGCTGAGCTGAGTCAGTCAGTCGCCTGTCAGCCTGCTATGTGGAGGTGGAAGAAAATGTTTTTCCAACCTGCCTTGTTGTAGAAACCTCCATTACCTCTTCAGTCTTCACAAGTTCTGTCTTTTAAAAGTTCATGTAAATTATGGACTAAACTGCTGATTCATGAAAGTGGAGTTATGTAACATGTTATCCCTGACAGAAACAGCTCCCACACTCTTTTAAGTGAGGCAGTGTGTCTCTGTTGGGTTTTTTTTCCCCCACCTGTTCACTCCTAATAGTGGATGCTGTGGTCTAGATTTATCCTCTCCCAGTCATTTCTTGGAGAAAAGTGATAACCCTGAAAGCTGCTGAGAGGCCCCGTCTTTTAGTTGACACACTTTTAACCTAATGCTAGCTTTGAGTTCATTGCTATTGCTGAGGTATGGACTCATATGTGAGGGTCAACCCCAAGTGTCAGCCTGTGTGAGGCCAAGGTTTCAGGCTTCAGAGAGAATTAGAGCATTTTGGAGCAAGCCTTGCCATGCCCATCCCTGTTTCCCAAGGGTCTTTTAGATGTGCCCAAGTTTACCTCTGTGTAGCCACAATTCTATTTAAAACCAACTGTATATAGC
Source organism: Sigmodon hispidus (assembly GCA_004025045.1). Lineage (NCBI taxonomy): Eukaryota > Metazoa > Chordata > Mammalia > Rodentia > Cricetidae > Sigmodon > Sigmodon hispidus. The sequence goes on from PVIH01002540.1 coordinate 83,920, forward strand.
TCAGTGGGTAGAATATTTGCCTTGTATTCTGGAGGCCCTGGATATGATCTTCTTTGTCATCAACCAGTCAATCAATGAATCAATCAAACAAACAAAACCAACAATAAAAGCGTAGCAGGGCGTGACATCCCATCTTTGTAAAAACTGGGGCATTTGAACCCCCAGTTTGAGGGTAACCTGGACTACATAGCTAGACCCTGTCTCAGAACCAAACAGAATAAACTCAATGCTGTTTTCCTTGTGTGGGATTATGGGTGAGTTTAAGAGGCCATGGTATGAAGGCAGTTACTACAGGGTGATAACCAATCTGTGGTAAGGTGGAAAATAGGCCTTTGGATGAAATCTGTCACCTGGTGTTGTGTGACTCCATTTAAATTATATATGTGTGTATACGTGTATCCACACAAACACGCGGATATGGATTTTTAAGTAAGCTTATAAAGTAATGTCCTTCCTTCTCTGTGGCTTGTTCAAGCATCCTCAGTATTATTGCTCTCTTCCTTCCCCTCTGCATTACCCCCTTCCCCTCCCAGCTAGGCTCCCCCCACCCCACCCCTTCAGAGCACCTGTGTCCTACTAACCTCTCTAGAGGGATGGTCCTTTTCTGCCTTGCTGTAAGAGAGAAATAAGAGAGAATGCAGTATTTGTCTTCCTGCCTCCGAGTTGCTTCTTTCTGCTTATTATTTTCTGCTTTCATCTATTTACCTGCATATTTAATTTAATTTTTTATAGCTGACTAGAAGTCCATTGTGCAAATGTACTACCTTCTCATTATCCACTCATTGGTTGAAGGGATGTCTAGGCAGCTGCCGATGAACGCAACTGAGCAAACATCTCCGTAGTAAAGATTTCTGTTGTTATTTAGGGCTAACTGGTGGTGGCAGAACCTAGTGGGAAGTTGTATGTCCGTCCTTTCCTACGCATCCCCTTCTGCTTTTTCCCCCACCCATGCTTCTTTATTCCACACCAGATTCCTTAACCTCCTCTTTCCTATTCTTTTTCTGTATCTGGACTCTCAATCACCGTGTGGTGAAAAAGGCTATTCACAGTGCAAATCTGAGTCTTCGTTGAACACGGTACTCTTTAGAATAATTTTTTTTTTTTAAAGCAGATTCTTAGATCAGCGTAGAGTGCTTGCTTTGCCTAGCATGTGTGAGGTCCTGAGTTCAACCCCTAGTGTCCTGCCTACCCAATACAGATGCTGAACTTACTGATTCTCAATGCTCGCTGTGACCCAGATCTCATAAGGCTGGCTGCCACAGGGAAACCTCACCTGAAACCTAGGCACAAAGCCCTGAAGAGTGGAGGATGATGGGAAATGGGGAAGGAGGAGAGGAGTGGAGAGTGGGGGAGGGGTGGAGGGTGGGGGATGAAGAGAAAGGTGGAGAGTGGGGGGCTGGGGAGTGGGGAGCTGATGACATGGTGGGACACAACCTCTCAGTGTCTACCATGTCCCCTTCTCTCGTTACTTGTTACAGTTTAAATTGTATCTTCCAAAAAGATAGATTAAAAAATCCTAACTCCTAGAAGCCATGAATAAGATTTTCTTTGGAAATAGGGTCTTTGCAGACATAATCAAGCCCTCATCCAGTATGACAAGGGTCTTCCTTGAGAAGAGACACCAAGAAGATGTGAAGACACGTGGGAGACTACCATGTGCTAGCAGAGCAAGAGAATGAACACTGTCAAAGATAGATATGTGTGTGAATATATGTATGTATATATTATATACACACACACACATGTCATTCTAGCAGAGCAAGAGAATGAACACTGCCAAAGATATATGTGTGTGTATATATAAATGTATGTACACACACACACATATATATACTTATATAATCTTTTCAAGACAGAGTTTCTTCAGTTCTGGCTGTCCTGGAACTTGCTCTGTAGATCAGACCGGTCTCCAACACACAGAAATCTACCTGCCTCTGCCTCCCAAGTGCTGAGATTAAAACCATATCTGGGCAAGGCTTTTATTTTATGTGCATGCACATACTTGTTTTATGGTTTGTTTTTGTCAGACAGTCTAACTCTGTAGCTCAAACCCCTATACAACCAAGAGTAGGCTTGAATTCAGGATAATCCCCCTGCCTCAGCTTCTCAAGTGCTGGGATTACAGGTGTGAGCTGCCACTCCAGGTATTTGGTGCCATTTAAAAAAAATTATTTGAACAGGCTTGCCTCCCTGGATAGAGTCATGCTTGTGTAGCCAGTGAACGTCAGTGATTCCATACACCTCTGAATTAGTTATTCACTGCGTTTCCTGGCCAGCTGCCATGCCCCAAACCTGGCTGACATTCTTGGAAATTTATACTACTGCTAATAAAGAGAATGAGTGGAGGTGTGTAGACAGATTGACAAATCCACCCAAAACAACATCAAACACAAGTCCTCTTAGGGTCATAGGTGTGTGCTGTCAACACATCTGAACCACATGATAATTAGGAAAAGCAATGATGGAGTATTTATAGATAATTTACTGCGATCACTAAGAGAATCAGAAATGATGGATTTCAACCAAGGAAAAAGTGGCTGCTCTGAAACTGGAAGAAAGAAAAGCAGCTGAACATGAGCTGTTTAAAATGTTCTCCCAAGCATAAGCACATCATTTGAGCTCATTGGTGCAACAGTGCTGCGTTAGTGGTGGAAATACGGTACCTCGTCATTTCTTATGATCCTGTTTTATTCTAGGCTGTCTTGGGGCAGGGAATAACACATAGTAAAAGTTCATGCACACATCTATCTCCCTCTTTACATACTGACAGCCCCAGTTTTTCCAGACAGCATCTGTGTTGACATCTCTTCACTTCCTTTTGAAGAGTTTGTGTTCAGAAGTGACCCACATCCGCCCCTCCAGCTCCAGTGTCTCCTCTTTATTCAGAGTTCTGCCTCTGCTTATCTGTTTCTCTCTTCACTACTTTCTCCCTAGCTTTTGCATCAAATGAATCTCTCCTTCCTTTCTCCATTTGGTCTCTCTCTCTCTCTCTCTTTTTTTTTTATCTTGAGAGAAAAAGATGCTAATTACAGTGGTACATTTAAGAGAAGGCCTTTAATAGGGAAAAGGAAAGCTTTTAGTTTCCAAGGAAAGGTAGACATTATGAAGAATGAGTGGTTTCAACCTCCAAACACCTAGTTAATACCCAGTAATTCCTCCCAAAATATCCACAGAAGTTTCTACCTCCTCACCACTAAATAAGCTGTTTCTCCTTAAGCACTGACATGAACTAAGAAATTGGAAGCTATTTATAATTTTTTCTTTTAATCATGTTATTGCAACATCAGTTTGTGCATTCCCCCTCCCCCCATAAGAAGATGTGGAGCGGGGAATCTTGGATCCATCTGGTTCAGGTCGAAGCTGGAGACAACTGACTTCAGGTTGCCCGTAAAAGGTGCTTGGGCTAGATATTTGAGGCCCTTCTCCCCAAGGCAAAGCTACTTACGCTACACAAAAATGAAGACTTACTTTTTATGAACAGTAGATTTTGAAAAGATGCTTTTATGCAGCCTCTTAACAATGTGCTACTAAGATTGAAACATGAACTACTATATTATTTGTTTATTTGGACCAGGGCATTGTAAGAACAATTCAGCACCGAGACTATTTTTTTATGGATCCTGTCTTTCTTTCTTTAAACCAAAACCGTCTATTTGTGTGAGTGTGTGTGCTACGTGGATGTCAGAGGGCAACCTGCAGGATTTGGTTCTTTCTTTTTACCTTGTGGGACCTGGACTCAAACCCAGATTATCAGCTTGACATCAGGCATGCTTAGCTGCTGACCCAGGTGGGGCTCACTGAGCTGGGTGGGGCTGCCAGTCTTTCTTTTTTTCTTTCTTTCCTCTTTTGTGTTTTGTTATGTCCCCTTCCACAAAGAGTAGTGTCCCTGCCCCCCCCATCAGTGTTTACTTTAGTGTTGTGGAGTAGAATATTTTACTAAGTAAAGCTATGTTTCATTTGTTTATGTTGCAGAATAATTGTTTAACTAAGTAAAGACTGTTGCACACATTTGTTTAATTATGTAAAGGTGTGTCGCTTTTGTTTATGCTGCATTTGTTTAACTATAAAAAGACGTGTTTCACCTTGCCAGCCTTAGGCATCTGATTAGTCTAATTAAAAGGTTAGGGTTAGGGTTAGGGTTAGTCAGTAGTTAGGTAGAGGGGGGATGGGCAGGACTGGTAGGCAACCGGGAGGAGGAAGCGGGAAAGCAGGATGGGCAGCATGTGGATGAAGTAAATGAGCTTCAGGGAAGCACATAGATGAATGGAGATTGGCTAAGTTAAAAATAAAAAAAAAAAAAGCAAGCTAGAAACAAACCTAAGGTAAGGCCAAGAATTCATAGTTAATAATAAATCTTTGTGTCATGATTTGGGGCTGGCAGTCCAAGAAAACCAGCTATATTTTAGTTTCTTGTTTGAAAGAGAATATTTAATTAATGAAAGATAAAATAATCCAGTGTTTTAGTAGAGGACTTTAGTATTTCTTAAACACTTTTTTTTTTATTTTATTATTTTATTTAATTGTTTGCCTGGAACTGGAACTACAGACAGTTGTGAGCTGTCATGTGGGTGCTGGGAATCGAACCCGGGTCCTCTGGAAGAGCAGACGGTGCTCTTAACCGCTGAGCCATCTCTCTAGCCCCCGACTTTAGTATTTCTATGACTGTTGCCTCCCCCCTTTTAAAAATATTTTTCCTTTTCTCTTTTTTTTTTGTGTGTAAGTTTTTAAATAGATATATTAGTCTTAATTATGTCTAAAGGTGTGTGTATATGGGGTGTGGGGGGTGTAGTGGTGGGGGAGAGGGGGGTGGGGGTATAGTGTGTATGTGTGTGTGTGTGTGTGTGTGTGTAGGCATGCAAATGAGTACAGGTGACTAGGTAGGAAAGAAGAGCTGTTGGATCTCCTGGAGCTGGAATTACAAGTGGTTAGGGTTAAGGTTAGGGTTAGGTCTACCTGATGTCAGCACTGCGAACCAAACTCCAGTCCTCTCCAAGAATTAAGTGCTCTTACCATCTGAAGCATCTCTTCAGTTTCTTGGGTGTGGTTTTTGGAGTCAGAGTCTGTCTGTCTGTCCATCTATCCATATATGCATCTTATTTTATAGATCTTAATGAAGTTGCTATGGTTCATTTTTTAAACACCACATGTTTGACCTTGTTTCAAAGGACTAGTAGTATTTGACCAACACTCTGTGGCGTGTTAGCTTCTTCAGTATTGCTGTGAGCGATATGCTGGACAGAAACGATGTAAAAGAGGACATGTTTGTTTTGGCTTCTGGCCTCAAGAGATTTTTGGAGCATCATTGATGAGAAGGAGCATGTGTTGGACCTCTTTGGACACTGCTGGGCCAGAGAGCAAACAGTGCAGCTGGAGCCAGAGGAGGTTATAACCTTCAAAGGTCCCTTGGGAGCTCACAGACTCCACAGACTTCGGAATAGGCCCTCAAGTTGGGGACCAACTATCATCTAAGACATGAGACTTAGGGGGAACAAATCATGGCTTTGTTTTCCGCTCGTTCATATTGTCCTGGGCTGTGACTACAGTTCATTGCGAAGCCTTTCATGCTGATACTGCAAATAAGGCCAATGTTGAGTTATTAGGGCTTTAAAGAGAGCATTTTGATGAAATCTGCACTATTCTGCCATGTACTGACTTGTTTCCTAATACACCAGCATAATTAGTGAAAAAGTGCTTTGTCTTTCCCTATGATCTGGTGTTATTTTCATGTATATAGTTTACCTACTTGAGATTATATAAACCATGGAAAAATGAAAGTCCTTTATGCTTATTTACATAACTCTTCTTCCCGTTTGAATGGTATACACTAGGCCGAGTGGTTTCTATCATCCAGATCTTTGTAATTTTATTTCTTATGATCTTCTTATGTATTCTGCCTTTAAGAGAGCAAAGAGAGGGAGTTAGTGCTTGCTGGGGGCAGGGCAGGGTGATTTTAGTAAAAAGCCACAATAGGGCTGGACAGGTGGCTCAGGGTTTAAGAGCACTGGCTGCTCTTGCAAAGGGCTTGGGCTTGTTTCCCAGCACTCACACAGTAGCTCACAACCATCTGTAATTATAGTTCCAGGGGATCCAACTCCCTCTTCTGGCCTCTGCTAGGCACCAGGCAAGCAAATGCTTTAAGACATATATGTAGGCAAAACAGCCATACACATTTTTTTTAAAAACTTAAAGTCACAATAACTATGGATTGGGTAAATAGTTTTATTTATAGATGAACATACTGGGCATACAGGCCTCAAAGGCTGCTGCTGGTATTATCATGGGGATGGAGCTCATTCCTGCGGGCCTCGTTCCTTTGTGCCTCTCAACAAGGGCTTGTCAGCAAGCACAGACAACATTAACCTACTAATAGCCCAGATAACCTTCTCCTGATGGGGCAGTTAAGTGGGTTTGAAAATGAGCTCTGTGTTTTTACCTTATTATTCTGAAATAGTTTTAACATTTTGAGTTTAGAAACTGGTCCCAGATTTCAAGAACTCCGACTGAAAATCCATTAAATATATTATAATTTCTGTCTAATAGAAAAAGACTCAAAATTCTATATTTAAAAGCTTTTGAAAGTTTGAAACCTTGAACCACCCAAATTTGAATGTTATTAGCCAAACATTCAGACTTTATTAGTAATCAATGTTCGTTAACCATGAAAACTACAGGGACTGGAGATGGTTCAGTGGTTAAGGGCACAGGTTGCTCTTCCAGAGGACCCGGGTTCAATTCCCAGCATGGCAGCTCACAACTCCAGTTCCAGAGGATTTGACACTCTCACAGGCAAAACACCAATGTACATAAAGTAAATGATAATAATAAAACCTTGAAAACAACAATAGACACCACTGTGTTTTGAAACCACTCAGGCACCAGAATCACTCATTTTAATCGTCACTTTGCCTTTGGAGGGGGGTGGTCACTAGCTTGGCGGACATTTGATGAGCCTCTAACAAGAAAGAATGGTAAACATTTTACGTCTAAAGTCTCTTGTACTTCGCTATATAATAGTTCTATCTAATAAGATGTGTTTGCAATTCTGGGTATAGAGGGTGCTGCTGTGGTCTGATTGTGTCTCCCAAAGTTGTCGATAAGAATATTAATCTTTACAGCAATGGTGGTGGCAGTGGGATCTTTTAGGGAGAGGTTTAGATGGAAAGGATTCTTCCCTCACAGATCCTGCTGATACTGTTTTAAAGTGGTGTATGGGAGTGGATTGGTGCTTTTCTGCCCAGTGCAGATACAATGTCAGACCCTTCTCGTTCTTGGTGCTCGATGCTCCATGGTAGGACCATAGCAAGGGCCATTTCAAGTCAGATACAGGCACTTGGACCTTAGCCTCCTCCGGAAACGGATAAAGTTCTAGTCTTTGTAATAGGCTCAGTTTCAGATAACTTATTAGGATGGCGCACAACCATTAGGATGAGGAGAAAGGTGCTGGGAAAATGCAAACAGTTACAAAAGCTCGGAAAGATGTTAAAGTAGAGAGAAAGACGGTGGTGTGTACTACACCCTCGCTGTAAATGTGGCTTCATTAGCATACAGTTCACAGGACAGATGACAAGTTTATCCTTCCAAACCACAATTCAGAGAGCCGATGTGCTAAGACCTGTCGGTAACCACAGCACTTAGGAAGCCGAGGCAGGAGAATCTGTAGTTCAGGTTAGTTTCTGCACATAGCAAGTTAGACGTGACCTTTGCTACCTTTCCCCAAACAAAGCAGTAAAAAGCCGTCAGCCAGTGTCGTGTTCATAAAAGTTGTCCAGTCATCATTTCTACCCAGTTCTAGAACTGCCATCCCCCAGGAAGAGCCGCGCAGCCATTGTTCTTAGCCCTCTTCTCCGCACTCATAGATTTGCCTGTTTTAGGCATTTCATAAAAAATTAAACCATACAATATGCAGTGTTCTGTTATTGGCTTTCTTCATTTGGCATAATGTTTTCAAAGGTTCATCCATGCTGAAGCATGTGGTGCTTAATTTTTATTGCTAAAAAATATTTTGTTGTGTAGATATGTTAACTGTTTTGCTTATTCTTTTATCCACTGAGGAACATTTGGGTGATTGCCATGTTTTAGCTGTTAGGAATAATGTTGCTGTGACTACTTATGAATAAATACTGTGTGGGCATGTGTGTTCACTTTCCTCAGATGTGTACCTAAGAGCAGAATTGCTGGACAGTATGTACTTCTTATAACACTTTTTTGAGGAATTCACAAACCATTTTCTAGACTATCTGACTTCATAGTCTTCTTGTTAGTGTATAATGACCCAGCAGTCTTTTTTAAAGATTTCATTTATTATGTGTGTATTTATTATGTGTGGGGTCATTTCTCTCTGGCTACCTTTATGTGGGTTCCAGGAATGGAACTCAGAAAGCAAGTCTAGTATGGCAAACAGTTTCCCCGCCAACTGTCTGTCTGCAGGCCACAGCGTTTGCATTTCTTCACATACCCTCAAACACTTGCCGCACAAGCCCCTATTCTAGTAGATGTGAAGTGCATTGTGGTTTAGATGTTCAGGGCCCTCGTAGCTCAAAGCTGTATCTTTTCATGTTCCGCTTTAGCCCGTCTCTGGAGAAAGATCTATTCAGAATCTTTGTTCATTTGAAAAACTGGGTTATTTATCTTTCCCTCATCTGGACTTTTCTCTGTGTAAAGTTTTTCTGATTTCCAGTTCAGTCTCTTCCTTGCTGTCTTTTCTGTTTCTTCCTGAGTCAGTTTTGGTTCTGTTCTATTGATGTGTGTGTTTCCGGGTTACCTGACTGGTTGGTGGGCAGCTGGATGGAATCCTCTTAAAGTTCCCATCATTCCTGAGACTGCTGTGACATTTTTTTTTTTTTTTCTGAGTGTCCTGATCTTAGTGAGGTGGTTCTTTGCTCTTCTTTCTGCTCAGTGTAGCTGAAGGACCATCCCCACCCCCTCGAAGTGAGTCCCAGGCCAGCCTGGTTTACAGAGAAAGTTCCAGAGCAGTCAGAGATTCTGTCTCAAAAGCAAAAACAAACAAACAAAACCATAATAAAATAAATAAGCTTTACTCTTTTTTTTTTTTTTTTTTTTTTTTTTTTTTAAGGATTTTGGGTTTTTTGTTTTTTGTTTTTTCCCCAAGACATGGTTTTTCTGTATAGACCTGGCCGTCCTGGAACTCACTTTGTAGACCAGGTTAGTTTCCCGAGTGCTGGGACTAAAGGTACATCTGGTGATAAATTTAATTTTTAAATATTATAATTTGACTGCAAGTTAAATTTGGGCTGTTTGTCAGCTTTGCAGTTAGTCTGTGTGTATATCAGAAGATTTGGTAGTAAAATAAACAGGAATTGTTTTTAAACAATGGTAATCCTATCAAATAAATTCTTTTTTTAAAATTTATTTATTATGTATACAGTGTTTTGTCCGCATGTCAGAAGAGGGCACCAGATCTCATTACAAATGGTTATGAGTCACCATGTGGTTGCTGGGAATTGAACTCAGGACCTCTGGAAGAGCAATTAGTGCTCTTAACCTCTGAGCCATCTCTCCAGCCCCTCAAATAAATTCTTATGGTGATCAACTTGATGCGAAGTATTGAAAAACATATTCGCTAATGTTTTGTTGTGATGACATTTCCAAAAAATAGAATCTTAATCCTCCTAACTAAAGTTAGCAAATAGTTAAATTTTCCTGCTTGTGTTCCATTGTGACATTGTTTGATTTGCATCTATGAGAATTCTATGAAATAGATAGCTTGTGTGCCATCTGGCTGTTAGAGATGAATTATCAACATTGAGTGCAGGAAATTCTTTTTCTTGGCCCAAACTGTCTGGACATTTTAATGCTATGGATAATGCACTTGTAAAAACAAGATAATTTGGGGCTGGAGGGATGGCTCAGTGGTTAAGAGCACAGATTCTTCTACAAGAGGACCCAGGTTCAATTCCCAGCACCCACATGGCAACTCACAACTGTCTGTAAATCCAAGATCTGACCCCCCTCACACAGACAAAGCATGCAGGCAAAACACCAATATACATAAAATAAGAATAAATAAATTATTTAAAAAAGCAAGATAATTTGACTTTTCCTTGTATGACACAAAGCATATTCTTTACTAAAAGATAAACTAGTGTTTTGAAATCATAAAATTAACTATCCACATTTTGATTTTTTAAAAGCTGTATGCTTTTTTTCTAATCTTTCACTTAATAAGTTCTGATCATATAGAAGTCCATTGGCCTGATGAAGGAGTGGAGTCACAATATGAAGAAGAAATTCTAGAAGGCATATGTAGCTCCTATATGAGGCTGCAATAGCTAGAATCATCATATTGTTACATTGGATAAAATAATAATTTAAGAGAAAGTGTATATTCCAAACGGCATCTATAGAAGAATCAACCAGGATTCATTGTGGGGGACAGAATATAGAGCATGAGGAAGGAGGTAACTATGGAAATCTTTACAGGTCTTGGCAAAGAGACTGCTACTCAGAAATTCAGTCCCAAGCAATCTAAATCTGTTTCCATCTCTGGAAGAAAAATGTCTGAGAGAGAAGCCGGCTGTTGACACATATCCTCTTCAGTAGTGTGGTTACTACAGTAACTGAATTACATCTTTCCATTTAGATCATGTGACAATCCTCTTGGCAACATTGAATGTCTAAAGGGGTGAATGTGATTCTAACTTATGATCTATGAAAAAAAATGGTAGTTGTGAAAATGCTTGGCATAGCAAAGACCATGGCATAGTTCTTGATGAATGTTGGTGGATACAAACACCTATCTGCTGTTGCACATTATGCAACAGCCTTACCTGGGGAATTTAAACAGCCTGGGTCCTAGTACTAGATCCGACACTAAATTGTAACCTTTATCCAGTGAGAATTTATTTTCTTTGACTGTAAATAACTTGAAGTTTTTCCATCTCTCAAATTCTATGGCTCTACTAAATTCCTATAAAAAAAAAACCTTGAAAGATTATTCTTTCAATAAAGATGAAAGTTTTTGTTGTTGTTTTCAAATTTTGCAATTTTAACTAGGCTGTGCTACATGAATAAGATTCTTGATAGCATTATCTAAAGCCAAGAGCTGATTTATTTGAAAACAAAGGGTTTCTTTGCAGTGTCATTTAGCTTGGCATGGCCATGAATCCAAGAATTATTCTACATGAAGCAGAGAACAGTAATGTAGCTGTACTTAACTCCAGAGCTCCACGCAGCCATTCACCAGAAGTGAACTGAGGGGAATGGTTACTTGTAAATTTGCAGAAATTCTAAAATGTACTGGTGAGACTTGCTGCAGGAATCATACATAATAAACAGGAGTTTGTAAGTGTGGTTAGGATCATCCAAAGCTGCGGAGAAGCTGCTGCTTTTGTTGTATTTGTTTGGGGCAGGGTGGACTGTGATATTAAAATGCCAATGATGGCATAAATTTGAGAACTTTTACCATTTGAAATATGTGTTGTGGCAGAGAATGGATTAGTATGTTTGATGGTCTTTACTTTTTAATGAATGTCTTCAAATAACAGCAGCTAGAATCTCACATAGGTAGTATGTTTTATTTAAAAATTGTTGAGGTCATCAGAACAAAACCTGTATTTATTATGAATAAAGTCATCTGTTATCCACGTATCTCCTTGTTCAAACTCAAAAACCTGTATTTTCTAGTGAAAGAATTCACTTTTAAGTCAGGTGTGGGAGCACCCGCATGTAATCCTAGCACTTGGGAGGGTGAGGCAGGAAGATTGCCAGTTTAGAGAACAGGCTGAGCTTCTTAGTGAGTTTGAGCGGCATAGAAAGATCCCATCTGGGGGCTGGAGAGATGGCTCAGCGGTTAAGAGCACCCTCTGCTCTTCCAGAGGACCGGGGTTCGATTCCCAGCACCCACGTGGCAGCTAACAACTGTCTGTAGTTCCAGTTCCAGGCAAACACCAAGGCAAATAAGTAAATAAAGAAAAAAAAAAAAAAAAAAAGAAAGATCCCATCTGAAAGAAAGAACAAGACACACTGAACATGTCGGAGGTGTCCTGGGCAGACCAGGGGACAAGCCGTCAGGTATGCTGGGTCATAGTTCTGCCTGTATTGTTTAAACAGTCCAGGCTTTTTTATTTTGTAGTTGTTTTGCAGTTACTTTGAAATTGAGTACAAGGGCTTAGACTACTCAAGTCTTCTACTGCCACACTATCATCCTGATCCCTTCCCCCCTTTTTTAAAGTTTTGAAGCAGGGTCACATGTAGCCCAGGCTGGCCTCAAACTCACTGTGTAGCTGAATGTGACCTTGAACTCCTGATTCTCCTGCCTCCACTTGAGAAGTACTAGGATTTAGGTTATGCATCACCATGTGCAGCTTTATGTTCAGCTTTAAAATGTAGGGAAAGGAAAACAGGTTGTAACGCATGACTTAAGTAAGAAATAATGATTATAAGTCATTAGCATTTAGTGCACAAACATGCACAAGTGTAGAATTTACCAGCATACAGCTCTCTTTAAAGGCCAGCTTTTCAATCATTAATGAAAAAGATGTCATATATTGTTTCCAAGGAAACTGATTCCAAGACTTGTTTTATTGTTGTTGTTATGATTCATTTTTTTTTGTTTTATGTGTATGTGTGTCTGCATGTGAAGAGAGTGTTGGATCTTGGTATCTGGAGTGACAGGTGATTGTGAGTCCTCTGATGTGGATACTGGGGACCAAACTTGGGTTCTCTGAAAGAGCAGTGAGTGCCCTTAATCTTGGAACCATCTCTCCAGTCCAGTCCTGAGCCTTCTTATGGCCAAAAAACCCCGAAGAACTCAAATCTCAGGCATAAAATATCATATTTGCAAATCATCTACATACATCTTTCTGTTTGCTTTACTTACTTATTACTGACCAAATCTCATATATTTCAGACTAGCCTGAACTCACTGTCTTGGCAAAGGTCACCTTGAATTTATGATTCTCCTATGTTTACCTTCTCATTCTGAGATTATATGCATATACCACACACTTTGCTTTATGAAGTGCCAGGGACTGCACCAAGGGTCTTGTGTATGCTAGACAAGTGCTTTACAAACTGAGATACACCCACATATATATATACATATATATACACACACACACACACATATATATCCATAGCCTCCTGTCATGTGCTTTAAATGACCTTTAGATTGTTCATTTATAATATCCAATGCATTCACATATGAAATAGTTGTTATATTGTTTAGAGATTAGTGATAAGTATAGAATGGGCACAGTAATGGGACATGCTACAAGCATGTACTACTTTCATCATTTTTTTTTTTAAGTTGAGTAAGTATGTAGTTGCTACCTTTTTATTTATTTATTTAGAAAATGTCTCAGAACTCACCAAGGCTACCTGTTTCCCCAGTGCTGAGATTATAAGTGTGTACCACAATGCTGGGCTTTTACTTTTTTAAAACTAGGTAAACAACTTACTAAACATTATCTTCTCAACCCCCCCTCTTCCACTGTACCACTAAGCAACACCCTCAAACTCCTAATAACTAGATCTTGCTGTGTGTCTCTGACTGGCGTGCTCAGTGTGTGCTCAGGCTGGCCTTGAATTCACAGCAGTTCTCTGGGTGCTAGGGTTACCGTTCCCAGCTTGGTAATAATACTGTTCTGCACTGTTTGAGATACCCTCTCAGGCAGCATAGTCTGCTAGTTGTCACCATGTAGCTCCTATGTCTTTCAATTCATCCTCTTCTCTAGCTCTCAGGAGTTGGGATTATAGCACAGGCCATCACACCTAACTACCTAATAATATTCACTGTTCATTGTATTTCTTGCCTTAACTTTGTTTTTCTGTTAGTTGTTTCAAATGAAGACATAGTACAACCTTTTCTTTTTTAATGTCCTATTAAGCTGTAACAAAGAATTTTGGGTGGAAAGGACAGTGGTTTCTTTAAGATGAATTCCAAAACATAAAGATGGCAAGACCACGCCCCCTAATGTTAGGTTCCCAGGTGTCTGTTGTTCTCTTTGAATTGTATTACCTGTAATGGGTGATTAAAGCTACCATGGATTTACTGTATCTTCTGCTGACAACTCCCAAATCTATGCCTTATACCATGGTCCGTATTCTTTATCCTTCAGACTGCTCTACCAGCTGCCTACTACTACTAGATAATTAGTTTTATCAGAGGCTACTTATAGTAAACATGTATACAACAAAAAACAGGTTCTGGGAAGGTATCTCAGTTGGTAGAGTGCTTGTCCAGCAAGTAGAGTGCTCTGAGTTTGATTTGGGGGGAAAAGGGGATCAGAAGTTCAAGATTATCTTACATAGTAAGTTTGAGACTACCGGGATTGCATGAGGCCCTGTCTTAAATTAAAACTAAACAATACAACAATAAAGAAGCAAAAACAGAACCATATTAAACAGAAAATCTTCACTTTGGGAGAAGATCTTTGCCAACTACACAATGGAGGATAAATTGCCAGGATCTATAATGGCCTCTAGAAATTAAATACCAAAACCCCCAAACCATCCAGTATATAAAAGGGCTAATGAACTGAATAGACAGTTCTCAAAAGAAAATACACATATGACTAATAATATTTGAAAATGTTCGACATCCTTAGCCACAGGAAAGGTCAAAGTGAAACTCCTTTTGAGACCCCCATCTTCCTGTGACCAGAATGGCTATCATCAAGAGAAAAACCAAGAATCGCTGCCTGTGATGTGGGGAATGAGGATCCCTATGTGGTGCTGCTGGGACTGTAAGCTGAAGCAGTCACTATAGACATTAGTGTGGACATTTCCTCAAAAAGCTAAAAATAAAACTTCATTCGCTCCAGCGATCACACTCCTAGATTTCCATCTGGTCTCTCCCTACCACATCTCCTGAAACTCCAGTGGCCGTGTGCATCTTGCAGTGGCTCCCTGGAAAGAGATTTCTCTGCATCCAGCTTGGATAACTCTCCATTAATTCTTCCTGTTGATTTTAGTAATTTGAAATGAGGATGTGACTATTGTCGTTCCTACATATAAACCTTAATTCCCTCAATATCAAATCCAAGGTTCTTAGTCTGGTTGTCAGGTTTATTGTGACCTGCTTAGCTGCTAGTCCTGGGCTCAGAGTCTCAGCTCAAACAGTAATAGTTACTTCCGCATACTCTATGCTAACGAGTTGCTTACTGGTCTGTAAAGCAACCAGAGCCACCCTCCTCAGGACATCTTCCCTAACTTCTTTTCATTCTTTCATTGTCTCCTAGAACTGAAACACTTGCCCCTCTCTAGTATCTGGGCCCTGGGTATTTCTAGAACTTTCTGGTGTGTTTGTACTGTTGTAGTCCAGAAAGTTTTGGATTCTTAGAAACACATTCAACAGACTTACCTCTAGGAGTGGACATCATGGTTGTCATTGAAATTGTTTAGCACGTCTGGACCTCGGGGCTAGGCAGGGCCAGAACCTTCTTGCCTGCCTTCCTGCTGTGGCGTGCAGGTGGAGGTCAGGAGACAGGGTAAGGGAGTGAGTTCTCCATCCATCGTGCAGGTTCTGGGAATCAGACTGAGGTTATAGAATTGGCAGCAGGGCATTACCCACAGAGCTTTCTTGCTGACCCCCGATAGTAATTTTTCTTTCTTTTTTTAAAATATTTTTAAATATATATTTTAAAGGTTCAAAGAAATTGTTTAGCACTGAGTAAGAGGATTAAGAAAATATGATTTCGTTCTATGCGAATAGTAAGTTTGGTCACTTCCAATAGATTCTTCTCTGTTGCAGGCATCCCCTATTTCGTTTACACTATGTGAGCGCTGACACATGAGCGCTGTCATAGGACAGCTTCCGAAGCTTTTTATTTCTTTCATTATGGGTCAAGCCAAATCACTGCTGCTTTTATTTTTGTTTGCTTGGTTTCGTTTTTTCTTTTACATACAGGGTATTGAATCAAGGGCTTCGTGTACATCAATCAAACCCTCTCTCTCTGAGCTATACCTTCAGTCTCTGAAGTTCACACAGAGCATAGTAAACCCTCAAAAATACTTATTAATAAATACAATACTTCCCCCATGCAAACTCAGCATTTGTAGTTGGCTATTTATATTGGTGTGGTCATCTGTTCACACCTTATCATGCATGCTAAAAATAGGAGAGGAAAAGAATTTTCCATTGTACCCCTCATTCCAGTGGAGATTAATCTTCTTAAAGCCCTATATTAATTGCATGCCTACATTTCTTAACTCAACAATAGCTCTTTATCTGTTCAAGTTAAAACACTTCACTGTACCTGAGCTATTTAAGCTTTTCTGATCAGCCCCACTACAGAGTCTATCTGTACTGTTAGGTCAATTTACATTATGGTAGAGTAGGCAGAGACTATAGGTTGGTTTTCGTTTAGAACAGACTTGGACTTTTCAAATATAGGCTATAGGATCAAATGTCGACTTTTTAACACTGTATTTTGGTGCAGTGAGCTTTATATCTAGGAAGTACTGTGGACCAAGGAAGTGTCTCAAGGTTTTTGACATTTAGTTTGCTATCATTTGTCAGGAAGTACAATACAGGTTGAATGACCAGCATGTGCAAAAGTCTAATATAAGGGAAGCCAGGGCCCCTCAAAAAAGTGAAAGAAGTCTCTCTCTCCTCTTTCCCTCTCTCTCTTATTTTTTAAAATATACTTTTAATTATAAGTATGTGCTTGTGGAATCTAGAGGTGTGGATCCTCTGAGGCTGTGCTATTGGCAGTTGTGATCTGAGCCCGATGGGTGCTGGGAACCAGGTTTGGTTCCTCTTTCAGAGCAGTACAAGCTCATGGCTGTGAAACCATCTTTCCAGGCTGGGTTCTGGGTCCAAGGAAGTATCTCAGTTGCTATGTTGAGAGAAAAGAATATTTCTTCTGTGAGGTACACACTTGCTTTGACATTGCCCAAATCAACTCATCCCTTACTTTCATGGAAAGTTTAGGTGACAAAAGAAGAAAATGAACTGGAGTTGGTTCACCAGTCGTTCAGCTTTATTTCTAGCGATATGATATGCTTTACATTTCAATTTAAATGCGTATAATTTTTATGCACATAAAATTCACGAGTAAGTGATCATGAGATGATTGCTGAGGCTGGCTGGCAGCCTCCGCTGCATACTCCCTGGTCCTCAGTGCCTTAGAGCAGACTCCTCCCCCCTCCCCTCCTCACTGCAGTTTGGATGTGGGCCCTATGATCTCTCAGCAGACCTTTTGTCTTTCTACTTTTGAGCCTTTACATCTACCCTTCACCTTCATCCTCCTCCTTCTCATTTACGGCCTCCAAATACAATTGATTTTGAAACTCCCCTCAGAGACTCTCTCTCTGGTGTCTAGTTTTCTTCCCATACATTTGACTCCTACAGTCTTCTATCCTAGGTATGTTTTCTTTTTAATAAAATACCACAGTCTTTTGTACTGTTTTTAAAAATGCAGGTAACAGTCTATTACTGAGTCATGAAATTGATTTAGGAGTTCTGACCAGTACTTAAAAGGCCTGAATTAAATAGACCAAAGTAGAAAAATATCAAAATTTGCTGTGGATTAAAATAATGTAATATTGGGGCTGGAGAGATGGCTCAGCGGTTAAGAGTACTGACTGTTCTTCCAGAGGTCCTGAGTCTAGTTCCCAGCAATCATGTGGTGGCTCACAAACATCTGTAATGAGCTCTAGTGCCCTCTTCTGTCCTGCAGGCAGAACACTGTATACATAATGAATAAATAAATCTTTTTTAAAAAATGTAATCTCGGAGCTGGAGAGATGGCTCAGCGGGTAAGAGCACCATCTGCTCTTCCAGAGGACCCGGGTTCAATTCCCAGCACCCACATGGCAGCTAACAACTGTCTGTAGTTCCAGTTCCAGGCAAAACACCAAGGCAAATAAATAAATAAAGTTTAAAAAAAATGTAATCTCATTTAGTGGTAATTTCATCATAGGGCTAGCCCACTGTATAAATGTGCATAAATGTGATTCTTCAAGTTGCTTGTGTTCCTATGGGTCTTAATAAAAACTATTGATTTGTGGACTGGCTGTGGACCAGTGCAGACCAGCTCTTCAGATGACTACTCATCATTGAGTCTGTCCACTTCCTCTCTAGGGAGCTACTCCATTCATTCTTAGTGTTGTCTTTCTTTGAACTCACATCTAAGTCTTTTGGAACACACATGCCATCCCCGCCTCTGCATGGTCAAGTCTAGAAACTTGTAATCTTTCAGTTTTGTTTCTCTCTAGGAACGCTTTCTCTGAGAATATCCATCTGTCAGTGTGTCTTGTCATCTTGGAAATTCTCAGCTTCTTACTCATGCTTCTTTGGCTCATTCTGCTACTCTGGGTTGGCCACATAGTCTGATAGCTTCCTCAGAAAGTATTCATGGGAGGTAAATTTTTTGTATGTTCATACTGAGGATAAAGTCCAAGCTTTATTGACTCTGGCAAAGTACTCTACTACTGAGGGTTGCCCTAGACATTTTAGCAATAGGTTATCTGAACATGCCTATCTTCTCTCTTTACGCTGAGTGATAGTCTGTCTGGTTATAGAACTCTAGTTGAAAATAATTTTCCTCAGACTTTAAAATCATTGCTCCATTGTTTTCTACTTCCCACTGTTGCTATTAAGAGATCATACCATTTTTATTTCTCTAACTTTTGCATGTGACCTGGTTTCTTCTTCAGTGGAAACTTTTAAGATCCCTTTATATTTTCTTTTTTTAAGATTTATTTATTATGTATACAAATTCTGTCTCCATTTTGCCTGCAGGCCAGAAGAGGGTACCAGATCTCATTACAGATGGTTGTGAGCCACTATGTGGTTGCTGGGAATTAAACTCATGACCTTTGGAAGAGTAGCCAATGCTCTTAACCTCTGAGCCATCTCTCCAGCCCAAGATCCCTTTACACTTTCTATTCTGAACTTTTACACTGAATTTTTTCTATCTTATGATGAAGAACATTTCTTTTCCATTATACTACAATTCATGTTGCTTTAGAAATGTTTGACTATTTTATGCTAACCTTTTGATTAATTTACTAGAGAAATAGCTTCTAACATAGTTCATATTAGAAGTTTTGAATTAACCCTATAATTTTTCTCTACTATGTTTTTTTTCCCTGTTCTTTATCTCTCGGTATTTTTGTTTTATTTCTTGCAAGACTTCTCACATTTTCCTTCCATATTTTAGTTTTTTTCTTCAATTCCATTATTATTTTCTGAATTGTTATTCTCTGTACTTCTTTATTACTTCATTTGTGAAAGTCTCTTGTTCCTGTTTCACTCATGTCTCTTTTATTTCTGTTATGAATACTTCTTGAGTTTGGGTGTCATCTTTGTATAGAACCATACTAATCCCCTCAATATGATTCCAGTTTTAGTAATGTGCTACTGAAGCAAGCCCAGCTTTTTTGGCTTTTAAGAAAGAAACTGGAGACTGGAAGTATAATTCAATAGTCAAGTGCTTGCTGCTCATGGAAACCTGAGTTCAGATCGCTAGCTCCCAGGTAAAAAGGGCCATGGTATTACACCTTATAATCCTAGCACCAGGGAAGCAAAAACAAGCAAACCCTGGGGCTTTCTAGCCAGCAGCTTAGCCTACTCCTTGAGCCCTAGGTCCCATGGGTAGACCAGGGCTAAAAATTGTACCAGAGGTATACATGCACACATACATACATGCACACTCACACGCACACAGCACACACAAAACAACTTTCAGTGTCTTCTAACATTGTTTCTTAATCATGTTTTAGGTCATCAGTGGTCAGGGGGATTGGCAAAGGCTGAACCAGCTGGGGAAATTAAACGGTAGTTGTTTGAGTCAACAAAATTGAAAGGCCTTGTGGTACCTGAAAGTTGATTCACTGTAGAGGCTTATTGAAGTAAAATTGGCCCAAAAAATCCATGATGGTAGAGACATAAGGATATGAATAACTTAAATCATTTGGAAATTGATTGGAGAAAAACTCATTTTTCCTTGTACACATGTAAATGGATTTCTTTTCCATGTAGCTAGCTAACTCAGAAATATAATCCAAGTTATTTCAAGGTATACCTAACTTTTTTTACATATGTATAATTGTATTTTGTGAATAAAGCTTTTAAGATAAAAATAGATTTGTTGCTTTTTTGTGTATGAGCTTTTGAGTGTATGTATGTGCACCATTGATACCCACAAAGGTCAGAAGAAGGAGTTGGACCCACTGAAACTATAGTTATGGATGGTCGTAAACCACAACATGGGGACTGGAAATGGAACCCAAGTCTTCTGTAAGGCCAATAAGTTCCAGAAAGTTCCTTTACTGCTGAGCCATCTGCAGCCCCATATTGTCCTTTTTTTTTTTTTTTTAAATTGTAGTTTGTTTATTTCATTTGTTGTTAGTGATTTGATTCTTCAGGTTGGTTTTCCTCAAGTGCCCAGATGATATACTTACAAATGAGAGTCTAAAAGAATGGACTGAAAACTTAGTGTAAGTTTTTGTGTTCCTGGTTGGTAACTCTCTTAGTCAGGGTCATGTTACTGTAACAGAATAATGGAGACTGGTTAATACATAAAGCACAGAAATTTATCGGTCATAATTCTGGAGTCTGAGAATAAGGTACTAGCCACCTTCCTTACTGACTGCCAAGTGCCCGGTGTGTGATTCCAAGATGGTGCCTTGAACACTGCATCCTCTGGAGGATAGGGACAATTTTATAAACAGTGTAAGCTTTGTGTATTGAGAAGAGTTTCACTGTATAGCCCTATCTTTAATGGAATGTGCCTTGTAAACAAGGCTAGCCTCAAACTCACCGATAATCTGCCTGCCTCTGCTGCCCAAATGCCGAGGTTAAAGGCACATGACACCATTCCCAAGCTATTATTATTATTGTTTGTTTGTTTACTTTGAGACATCATGTTTGTTTACTTTCTGCATATCCCAGGCTGGCCTGCAATTCATGATCTTTCTGCCCTCATCTCCCAAGTTCTGGAGTTTATAGGTGTCTACCACCCAGCAGTTTTCTTTTTCTTTTTTCTAGTGCTGGACACTGATGCCAGGGTTTCACAGGCGCTAAGCCAATGCTCTTCCACAAGCTATAGCCCCAGCTCTAGAGCTGTTCCTTACTGGCAGAAGAGTGGAAGGAGGTAAGCCTCTCAAGATTTTACCTCTGCCTGTGCCTGTCTCTGTCTTTCATCAACTTCTATTGCTAACAACATAGGCTTGTGCTGTTTGACTTTTGAAATGACATACCACCATTCATCTGCTTATGTGCAGCTTGGTAAATCAGTGAGTTCCTCTGCGTTTGTTATGGAAGCACAGACAAGCTCCAGGCGAGCATACTGCTGTTGGGGCTCTTCTCCCCAGCAATCTTTTATGCCTTAGATGTCCGAGAGAGTGGAGGGGCCTTTTCAGCTTTCTCCCTGGGAATGTTATTAGGCCCGGTGTGTCAAGGAGGTCCTCGAGTGTGATCACAACTCTGATCTTGGTAGGTACAACCACTCAGCGTTGTGTTTCCTGTTTGGAGAGAAATTCTGAAAGAAGGAAAGAGTAGAAACATCTCTACGGTGACATGTCAAAGAAGTCCCTCTGTAAACTTTCAGTGCAAAGTTTCTACATAGAGGGCTCAGAAACATCAAAAAGATCTGACAATGATGTGTTTATGAAGTCTTTGCAGGATATTCATTGGTGTGCCAAGGGCATAGAGAGAATCTCACATGGATGTAAGTTTAGGAAAAGCTGTTTTGTTTTTGTACTTGATACTTTAGATTTTGACAGGCTGGTGCTTGTTGGTCTCCCATGGGTAAGCCACACACTGGGAACTATGAGATCGGGAGAGGGTTCTATTTGAAGCATGCTGAATGTGGTGTTGTGTGTGTTTTGAGTTCTCATGATATTAAGGGGTGATGCTTGTTTTAAAAATAGACTTTTCATAACCCCATTTATTTTTTTATTTTTGAGTGTATGATCATAGTTTTTATTGCAATAATTTCTATAAAACTTTGTATAAAGAAATTAGTTACAAATGAAAGGCAATAGTTGTGTTTGCAGAACATCTGTTCTAGAAAGGCCAGGCTAGAACTGGAAGAGGCAAGAGCTGAAAAGACAATGGTTATGGGGATGGTGTGGTGTGCGATTTTCTTCATGTTCTTTCTCGTGTCTGTTTTAATATGCAGCTGAAACATCCTTCAGGTTTTAAAACTTTAGCCACTTAGGAACTTATTTTTAATGTTTAGATTTTTTATTTAAAGTGAATATAGCACAGACATGGTGGCATAGACTTGTAATCTCAATATTGGAGAGACTGAGGCAGGATGGGAAGTTCCAGTCTAGGCTGCATAGTAAGACCCTGTTTCAGCAAAGAAAAGAAGCAAGCTGACAGTGTGCTTCTCAGGGCGGCACACAGCACACAGGACACAAGCCTCTGTGTTAGTCAGGTCTGGACTCCATCCCTGAACTGGGTTTACTTGCTAATAACATGAATTTGAACAAATTACATAGAATTCACTTTCTACACCTGACAAAGTACATGAGGGTTTCCTCAGAGAACTCGAGGAAGGTGTGCCTTCCATGATTCTCAGCCCCAGTCTCTTGGCTCTTCCTTATATGCAAAATATCAAATACGGTGCCCACTTATTTTTCTGATGTAGTTATTCTGCTACATCAAAGCTACCTGTAAGGTCAGGCATGGTGTCTCACACCTGCAGTCTCTGCACCTAGGAGACTAATGCAGGAGGATTGTTGTGAGTTTAAGGCCAAAGCTTAAAAGTAAGACTCTGTCTCAAGGAACAATTTAAAAACAAACAAACAAGAAAAACCTATCAGTAAAAAAGTTACATGATCTAAAACGTTATGAGCCTTAGAAAATTTAATTTGGAAATAGTTTTGGTAAAATTGAAAAATGCTGCTACAGAACTAATACTAAAGAATTGGGCTGGAGAGGTGGATGGCTCAGCAGTTAAGAGCCCTGACTGTTCTTCCGGAGGACCTGAGTTTGATTCCCAGCATCCATATGGCAGCTAACAACTGTCTGTTATTCCAAGATCTGACACCCTTATAGTTATACATGCAGGCCAAGCACCAATTCATATAAAATAAAAATTAAAAAAATTGACCCATGTCTGTTCTGAATTAGCAACCTATGAAAACAACAGAGTATTACTAGAGGGAAATTCCAAATTTCTGAAATAATTTGTTTGCTAAGGACTTCGGGTGTCACTGAGGGGAATTTTTAAATATGTCAAGATTTGATGAATTCTTCCTGCTTATGGTAATATATTGTCGATATGCCTGCTCATACTGGGCAATGTGTTTTCCCTGCCATTACTGCAGCCGTGTCAGGATCCAGGGACTTGCTTCCTGCTCACTCTCTGGCAGGAGAGGGACTCAGGGGACCAGACCAGTGTCATTCATCCTTGTGCTTACCATATCAACGCTGATACTGAGATCAATAAGCTCTGACATGCAGAAGGAGAATGCTCATCCATTTTAATTTTGAGAATTGTCCGTGTCCTGTTGTCATCAATTTGTCTGGATTGCTTCTACAAAGACAGCGGACTCATCAATTTGAAGCATGTCATGTCAGGGTTGGCCATCAGGGACTACTGATTCTCTGTTAAATTATTTCTTGAGAAACTCTCCAGACATTCTAATTGTCCCTACAGAAGAAGATGGTGAAGAAGATATGAAGGGTGTAAGATATGGGCTCATTTCCTGTTATTCAGAAGGTAATTCCCTTGTGTGCTTTTGCAGACCACCACCTTTGGTTACCATATAGCAAAATAGACAAAATTTGATTTGTTTCATGATAGAAAATTTATTATGAGTTTTTTGCATTTAGAAAACTGTTATTCTAAACTGTAATGCTAAATATTATGTAATTCTATTGCTATATGGGTCTTTTTATTTTTAAAGTGTGTGTGTGTGTATGTATGTGTGTGTGTGTGCCTTGAGTGTGGGTGTCCAAGAAGGCAGATGAGGGTGTTGGATCCTTGGAAACAGACTCACAAACTATCAGCAAATACTCTGCTTTGGATGCTGGGAGCTGCTGTGTTCAGGAAGAGGAGCAAGTGCTCTCAACCCAGAGATTCTCTCCTGCTTCTTCTGTTGATACATGGTTTATTCAACTAAAAATCCCCACTTATACTTTTTAAGAGAAAAGGGCTTAATATATAAGGGCTTATATTTTTTTTAAAAAAAAATTGGTGAGTTGTTTTTAGACAGGGTCTTGCTATGTAACCCTGACTGGCCTGGAACTCACTCTGTAGGCCAGGTTAGCCTTGAACTCAGAGATCCCCTGCCTCTGCCTCCTCGGTGTTGGTGTTGAAGACATGCACCACCACACCCAGTTGTTTAAAAAGATTCAAGTTCACTTTTTTAAAAACTCTTATAAACAAAAACACAGTGAACATCCACAGCAAATGTATACAGTACAAAGAATAATAAAATACTCATCTACTCACAGTCTGAGATATAGAACATGGCCAATTGGTTAGAATCCCCATATAGTTTCAGGCTGTCTTCACTGTTATGTTTATCAAGGGATAAGTATCAGAAGTCAGTAGGTTTACTAGTTAAAGACTAGTAATAATGCAGCTGTACAAGACAAGAATAGCAAGGTTGGTAGTACACAGATGTCACCTGACAATTGTTGCCTATTTCCGATGCTTTCTTTTGTGTATATGTGAAGATATTTTGCAAGTAAACCTTAGGTCCGTTTCTAATATAACACCATCCTGTCTGAAAACACTAGTTTATTATACTAGTTTGTATAATGGTTGTGCACTCTGGATTTCTTCCCTTCTCACCCCTCTGCGCCACACACCTCTTTGTCTCAGTGTTAACAGTACAGTAAGAGATGAGGTTGAGACCCACCTTGAGAGAGCTTAGAGTTCAGTGCAAAGAGGACTGTGCAAGCAAGCCATCTCAGATAGTGTCCTGTGCTCATGTTCAGTATCAAGAAATGAGAAACTGGGGCTGGAGAGATGGCTCAGCGGTTAAGAGCACCGTCTGCTCTTCCAGAGGACCCGGGTTCAATTCCCAGCACCCACATGGCAGCTAACAGCTGTCTGTAGTTCCAGTTCCAGGCAAACACCAAGGCAAATAAATAAATAAATAAATTTAAAAAAAAAAAGAAATGAGAAACTTGAGGGAACAGTCTGCTTTTGGTGTATTAAAAACAACACCGTTCTTCTACTTATTTAATACCAAATAAATTTAAGTACTTTATTTACATGTTGAATTTAGAGGTTGTTTCTGTACATACATTTTTAGAGTTTAAAAGAAAAAGAAATTTTCTTGTTTGGATTTCATTAAAAAAAAAAAAAAGAACTGCTTTTTTTATTGCCTTGAGTACTTTTTTGCTCATCTGGCTTATTCTTTTTTTTTTTTTTTTTTTTTTTTTGGTTTGGATTTTAATTCAGGGTCTCACTATGTAACCTTGCCTTCCTGGAACTCTCAAATGTACACAAGGCTGTCCTTAAACACACAGAGATGCTCCTGCCTCTGCATCCTGAGTGCTGCTATTCAAAGCATGCACCAACATACCTGGCTATTAAATAATTTAAAAAGTTATAATGTGTTATTTTTCCTGAAAATTTTTATTCAGAAAATATTTAGCAGTCATTGATCCAATCAGGTGATTGATCACTTTAATGAAACCATAAGTATCTCATGACCTTTAAGAGTTATGCCAAATAATTTATAAGATAGTGCCTTGAGTTTATCTATATGCATATACTTAACAAAGAGGATATTTGTTTCTTTGCTTGAGACAGGATTTTGCTGTGTAACCCAAGCTATTAGTTCCTGCCTCTGCCAAGCTAAATGTGGCTGTTTTAAACTCTGGTTTACTTTACTCATACATATATATGAGGTTCTATGAGTACCAAGTGTCCAATAGATTTGGCCGTAAGGAGAGCAGGGTAGATGTTGGTGACATTGTCAGAATAACATGGAGATGGAAGTAAAGGACTCCAGTTTTTGGGTATTACAAATTATCCAGTTCTGTTTGCAAAGGGATCAAGATCATGATGAGGAGACCCACCGAGACAGCTGCCCCGGGCTATTGGGAGCTCACTTCCTCTGGATTGAAAGCTGGTGAACCTTCATGGGATCAAACTAAGCCCTCTGGATGTGGAAAAAAATTACTCAGTCCTGAATGGGGCAGGGTAATTAAGCACATATGTATGAGACACTGCATTAGGCTCTGAGGATGTAAAGAAATAGATATACAAGGGTTATTAGATGACAGTGTAGGTGTCCTACTTGGCTTTTTGTTGCTGTGACAAAGCAACTTGGGGAGGAAAGGAGTTTATGTTGTCTCATACTTCTGGGTCACCATCCATCATTGAGGGAAGTCACAGCAAGACATCAAGGCAGGAACCATGGAAACATAGTTTACCACCTTGCTCTCTGGTTCATGCTCAGCTAGTTTTCTTATAGCGCTCAGGCCCACCTGTGTAGGGATGGTGTTGCCCAGAGTGGACTGGGTCCTTCCACATCCATAATCAGTCTCTCACAGACATGAGCACAGGTCAGTCTGATTGAGGCAATTCATTCATTTAGGTTCCCTCTTCCCTAGTGAATTGTGTAGACAATAAAAAGTAACCCACACAGTAGGGTAGGAGTAACTTGGGGCCACTGAGGACCTGTGTGGAGGTGGTCCTGGAGAAGAATTTGGGAGAAAGTGAGACTTGAAATCAAACTGTGGGCAGGAAGGTGGGGAGAGCAGCTCAGGTGGAAATGAGGGGCTGAATGTGGGCTTTAGGGGAGCAGAAAGCAGAGAGGAGGTCGTCGCTAAGGGGGCCTGTTAAAGCCAGTTGCCTACACCACAGCTATGTGGAATGTGGCCTTTGTGAAACTGAAGTGTTGCTGGGGGAGACAGTAGAGGAAGGGGGTGTGGGGAGCTGGAGAAGTGTGAGGAAATCACAGTTTCTGAGGCAATCAAACGAGATCTAATTAGGTGAGAAAGATCTGAAAACTATGAGGCAGTAAACCTACAGCTGACATTGGATGATTCCTTTGGCTTAATTGCTGATTATATTATAGATATCATATAATTATCACAAGCATCACAAATATAGGTACAATTATCCTACTCTGTTCCCATAAGCCTGAAGCGCAAATAAGTTAAGATTCACCCAAGAATACATACATAGTTCCTAAGAAATGGAGGCCAGAATTATCCTGTAGGCTCCTTTCTCTTTGCCTGTGTTCAATACACTTCTATGTGACCTTATGTCATGCTCAGGGTCACCTTTTATAGCATTATCCTCAAATGGAAGGCCTTTGACCATGAAAAATCCTTATCCAAGCCCAAACAGACAGTCAGGATTATGGTTAGGCAAATGTAAGATGGCACTACCACTAGGGAGACAGTGCATGATCCCCAGACTTTCCCCCAGACACGCTTTCTCAGCTTAGGAAGGGAGGGAAGGAGGGGGAAGAAGGGGGAGAGGGAGGGATGAAAGAGAGATGTTCGCAGTTTCCCTGTCTGTCTAAAAACCAAACATTTTAGCTATCCATTTGTATTCTGAACACACACCCACTTTCCCCTTAAAAACATGGCTATCACTTCTGAGGTCCTAACAAACCCCAAAGTTATTTGCTTATTTTTATACTACTGAGAACTGAGTTTAGGACCTCACTGTGCTGGGTTTGCACGCTTGACTACGGAGCTATGTCCTCAGGCCATTTTTTTACTTCATAAATGCTTCATAAATTTTACGTTGTCTTTGCATAGGGGCCATAGAGATCCTCCCTGCAGTGTCCCCCTTAGTGGTTGTGCCACTGAGAAGCATCCCTTTCACTTGTGAGACAGCATGTCACTATATTTTAGCCCAGACAGGCCTTGAACTTTCAGTGCCACCTGAAATGCATAGCAGAGGTTTTAACTATGTGATTCTTTTCTGTTATGGTTAGTTTCAATGTCCACTTGCCACAAATGAGAGTAACCAGAGGAGCCACGCCTGACCTGTCCTGCTTGCCTGAATTTACTATGGGACTGTTGGTGGTGCCAACATGTAAGTCTGGATAAAAGGCTGCGGCAGAGGAAGGTGACCTCTCTTTTGCTGGCTTGGCTTGCTCCTGCTGCTGCCGATTTCTTTAAACCAGAGCTTCCAGGCCTGTGGATCAGTGGCCCCCCAGGAACCTTCCAGTATATTGGGACTGCTGAGACACTCAGCCAGTAGACTGAGCCACCACCTGGTTGTTGGCCCTCCCCAGTGACAGCCAGCTAGTGTGGGACTTCTCACTGCGGAGGCACCAGCCTCCAGGACTGAGCGGTGTGTGTGCGCGCGGCGTGGGAAGCAGCTGGTGTTGCTGTATACAGCTTCCCATTCCGTTGGTTCTATCCCTTAGACAGGTTCATTTATCTTCTTTACTGATTATAAGCATCTGTGGTTCTTTTTTTTTTTTTTTTTTTCACACAGCAAAGCTTTATTCATCCTCAGCAACTAAAGAAAGGCAAGCTCACTGGTCCTTCACTTGAGTATGCTGTCATCTTGAGTTTCTGCCAGTTCTCTCTCAATCTGTTTCAGCTCATCTATCCTCTTCATTTCCTCTGCTGCCACCCTCCTCTCTTCCTCTGCCCGGGGTTAGGGTTAGGGAACTATAATGCTTGGTGCCGTAGGCCATGCGGAGCACGGGACTGAATATTGGCCGAGTTTGGTGAGCAGAGAGACCTGAACCGGGGGCACCATCTTGTTCGTGACCTTTACGCCAAAAGCTCAACTGAGGCAGACACATCTGTGGTTCTTAAACATTTTGGTCTCACAGATCCAAAGAATGTGTATTTATATGAGTTATTTTTAATTATATCAGAAATTAAAACTACTTAGAAATTAAAAATACTAGGCCAGCAAGATAGCCGAGCCAGGAAAGGTACTTGCCACCAAATCTTATAGGCTAGAGTTCAATCCCAGAGACTCCTCTGGCCTCCACACAAGTGCACATAACACATACAAATAAATGTAATAAAAATAAGAATATTTTCTAGAAACTAAAAGTACTTAAGAACATGCTCAGTTGTATACTCCAAGGATTTGAATCCTACTACAGAGACACTTGCTCATCCAAGCTCATTGCTGCCTCTCTCTAGTCCTCATGTTCAGAAATCAGAATCAGCTGAGATATGTGTCTGCCCATCAATGGGTAATGAAAATGTGGTACACATGGAACCTTAGTTAGCTGTTAAGAAAAATGAATTACGAAATTTTCAGGTAAATGGATGGAACTGGAAACAATCATCCTCAGTGAGGTTACCCAGACCCACAAAGACAAACATGGCATGTCTTCTCGTTTGTGTGGATGTTAACATTCAGGCTTTAGATATGTGTGCTTCAGTTAGAATAGCCACAGAGATGAGGCAACTACTAAGAGACCAGAGGGGAGGTGGGAATCAACTCTGGGAGGGATGGAGGACGGGGTAGAGGGCCAAATATACCGAGGGACATCTGACACCCAAGGCCATTTGAAAAGAAACATGGTTTGCTTTGTTGTCTTATTGTTTTTTTGCTTCTTTATTTTGATTTCCATTTTTGTGGGGGGGAGGTTGTGTGTGTGTTGTTGGTGTGTTTTATTTGTTCTAAAGAGAGAGAATGCAAAAACAAAATTGGGCAGTTGAGAATCTGGAAGGAATTAAGGGAGAGAAAACATGATCAAAATCTTTTTATTAAAAAATGTTGAGAGACAAGAAATATACAGAGGAAAAAATGTCTCATTGTTCATATGAACTATATTTTATGCAAAAATAATCGTTACTAAGCTAAAGGAAATTAGTGGTTAGTGTTAACATTTATACATCCCTTTAATATCTGTTATTAGTTGCTACTGAAGCCTTGATTTTGTATTTACAATACTACCCTCTGTTGTTTTGACTGGAGGATATAAAAATGATCATGCCTCAAAAGATGCAGAATTGGAAAAGTAGAGATGTTTTAATAAAATTGAAGCCATTTCCCAAGGCTTGGTAAGTGGTAGGCTTTCAGTATTATTGTTTTAATTTGTTTTTTAAATTTATTTATTTATGTATACAGTATACAGAAGAGAGTACCACATGTCATTATAGATGGTTCTGAGCCACTATGTGTTTGCTGGGGATTGAACTCAGGACCTCTGGAAGAACCAGTGCTCTTAACCCCTGAGCCATCTCTCCAGCCCTTAATTTGGTTTTTTAAAGATGTATTTATGTATAAGTGTGGGTGCTAAAGGAGACCAGAAGATGAAATTAGATCCCTTGGACATGCAGTAACAGGTGGGTACCCAACTTGGGTCCTTTTGGAAGGCAGCAAGTGTCCTTAATCACTTTCATTTCATCAGCCCCATTATTTGATTTTTTGAGACATTGTTTTGTTATGTGGGTCCAACTTAACTATGTAGCCAAGCTAGTTTTGAACTGCCTGCCTCTGTTCCCAAGTGCTAGGATTACAGATGCCTATCTAATAAATGGTATTTTCTTAAAATTAGAAGTAACAGCCAGGCAATGGTGGCACACACCTTTAATCCCAGTACTCAGAAGGCAGAGGCAGGTGGGTTTCTGAGTGAGTTCCAGGTTATGGAACACAGAGAAACCCTGTTTTGAAAAAAACCAAACCAAACCAATCAACCACCAACAACAACAACAGCAAAGAAGAAGCAATATAAATTATTAATCTACGTAAATATTCTCTTAGTCACAGTAAAAACCCTGGCGACTGGCCATCATGTTAATTTTGTAGTAGTCTGTTAAGTCAAGCCAACCTGAGCAACTTAAAAACGGCTGATGTTTCTCCTCTCAGATCAACTTTATTAATGTTCTGTTTAGTTATTGTTCTTTTGCTGTGAAGAGACACCATGGCCAAGGCAGCTTAGTACAGAACATTTCACTGGGAGCTTCCTACAATTTCAGTTAGTCCATGAATATCTGGGTGGAAAGTGTGGCGAAGGCAGGCATGTTGCTGGATCTTACATCCTGATCCACAGGCAGGA
Source organism: Sigmodon hispidus (assembly GCA_004025045.1). Taxonomy (NCBI): domain Eukaryota; kingdom Metazoa; phylum Chordata; class Mammalia; order Rodentia; family Cricetidae; genus Sigmodon; species Sigmodon hispidus. Next base: position 114,802 of record PVIH01002540.1, read on the forward strand.
GATAGAAAGAGAGCCAGTTCTGGGCTTCTGAAGCCTCAAAGTCCACCCTCAGTGATACACCTCCTCCAACACCACACATCCCCTAATCCTTTCCAAACAGATCCACTAACTGCGGGCCAAACATTCAAACATGAGGCTAGGAGTCTGTTCTCATTCAACCAGCAACACGTGTGCACAGATCTGTTCACTATGGACGTCACTTGTAAAGTTCAGAGGTTGACATGGAGAAAACTCTTCCTCAGTTGCTCTTTCTCCCTTCCCTGTTTTTTTGAGAAATGGTGTTTCACTGAATCTGGAGCTCACCTTTACGCCTAGGCTGCTGATCCTCTCATGGCTGGTGTTAAAGGTGCCACATGATCATTTACTTGGGTCTGGGCTCACTCGCCAGCACGCTGCCAAGGGAGCCATATTAGGTTTATTAAGGTGGAGGGGGTAGGGTAGGGTAGGGGGAAGAGAGAGAGCAAAAGAGGAAGTCTCCCACAAGGTTGGAGATTTTAAAGGTAGGAACGCCCAGAGGCTCTTTGGAGGTGGGGGCGTGGCCACAGCAATGTAACAACCTAACTCACTTCACAGTAAGCATTTTACACTCATGCAGGCTCCTTGTTCCTGTTCTCTTACGGTTCTGCATGCTGCCACCCAGGGGACCTGAACTTAGGGTACACAAGCTGGTTCTCTCTAGCAACTGTGGGATGGTCCATCTCACTTTGTCCTGGGTCTAGTGTTTATCCGCCTCTGTATTGACAAGGCCTTTGTGGTGCTCTGCGTCTCTTTTTCTGTCCCTTGTAAGGACTCTTCTCAGTAGAGTTAGAGCTCATTTGGGTAATCTGGGGCCGTCTCATTTGCAGACCCCTTTGAAAGCCACCATCCAAACTACTAAATCACTTGTATTTTGAACGGATTTTGATGCCTGTGTGGTTTTATAATCCCAGTCATTTGGAAAGTGTTAGTTCATTGATTCCTGCAGATCTTCCTAATGTAGATATATTTCATTGAAAATTATTTTTAAAAAATCAGAGTTAATATCATTGAGCATATCAGTAAGCGTCTTTGGTGGGTGTGGGGAGCAGAGAGGATCATGGGGGCAAGAAACAGATTTTCCAAAACACTAAATTTTGCTTGAAAGCTTGATGATTATCCGCCATTGCCAACAAACACATTATTTTCCTTAATATGACAGCCTTTGTTTGTTCATTTTTAAGAAAATATTTGCCAAATACTAGTTGGCAAGTGCCAGTCATCTTTTCAAGTAAATATGGGGTTTCATGCTGAAGTTCAGCTTTCCCAGTCACCTGAGGGGTTTTCCCATGGTCATTTGAATTTCATATTTAGCAGAAGTATTTTATGTATATGTCCTATTTTGTTATACAGAATATTAAGTTCAAGGTTAAAAAAATAATAATTAGCACTGTTTTATCATCAACCTTCTGTTTCTCTTTCTTTTTTAAGATACTGGTGCTAAGGATTGAAATCAGGGCCTCCTGTACATCAGGCAAGCACTTAGCTGCTGAGGTTTAGGCCTAATACCTACCTCATTTCATTTTTAATGGTGTGTGTGTGTCTGTCTGTCTGTCCAAGTTCACGTACCCGCTTGAGCTTGCTTGCTTGTGAGCTCAAGTGTCCCTGGAGGCCACAAAAAGGTGTCAGATCCTCTAGAGTTAGAGGTGAAGGTCATCATAAGCCACCGGACCTGAGGAGCTGAGTGCTGGAAACCGAACTTGGACAGTGTAAAGACCTGGATTCATTCTGGGGGCAGGGCCCAGGTCTGTGAGTGAACTTCCAATGGATTCAAAGGTTGCATTCTCCACCGAAAACTCCAATGGCTGCTGCACCTTAGCCCTTTGCGCAATCCTGGAACATCAAGGTGTGTCGCATCTTGTTATGTAGGTTTTACTTTAAAAACCCCTGCTCGTTGAAGCAACGGTCTCTTACCTCCTTCTGCTGTGCAGAGCTAGGTGATCTACCTGGCTTCTCATTCCCTGTAGGTAGCAATAAAATTCCCCACCCATAACAACATGTCCAGCCTCCCTGGTGGAAATTCTTACACGTGGGCGTAACAAATAGCATGTGCTCTGAACTGCTGAGCCCTCTCTGGCCCCAGCGTTCCCTCTTTAACAGCAAGTGCATAGCCAGGAGTCCAGTGGCTACCTAATCAGCGGTACAGCTTGTTAGTGCTGCTCCCTCTTGTCCCCTGGGTGTGGCCCTGCTTCTCCAGTGTCGCCATGTTTCGGCCACGCCCCTGCCTGCAGAGCGCATTCACAGGGCACGCCCCTGGGCGTGTCTACATGCTCACCCTTCCTTTAAAGGGGGGACAGTGGCAATGGCTCTCTCTTTCTCTGCTCTCTTCCTTCTCTCTCTTATTTCTTTCTCTTTCTCCCTTCCCCTACCCGTCCCTGGATATCCAGATTCCCCAATAAAACTCTAAATGGCATCCTGGCAGCAAATGTTTCCACAGCAAAGTACTAACTAACACTGCTGCCTCACTCTTGCCAGGGAACCAGAAGTTCTTATCTTTGCTGCTGTCTTGCTATCAGTACAAGTGTACAGTATAGTGGGCAAACAACATCCCAGGATTCCCAGCAGGTAGTTAGACCTGACAGTCTCCTGAGAAGGTCTTCTGCCTTTCAGAAGTTTGTGATTATATTTAAAAAAGTGCTTAGTATTATACTGTTCAGTTTAGAACTAAATCATATGCTGTTTATTTATTTATTTTGATAATTATGTGTGTTTTTATGTCACTGAGGGGCTGCTGTCTTAGAAATAAAGTACATGCCTCAGATCTGGTGGCGAATGTGGCAGTTCTAGTGTTGGGGGGTTGAGGCAGGAGAATTGCTGAGAGATTGAGGCCTGTTCCAGCCACAGAGTCAGACCCTGGGCATTGTTTTACTTAAGAATAAATAAAAATATATGCATATTTCTAAAAATTAGAAAAGAAAGCTTGATACTTGTGTAGGCCTAAAATAAAAAGCAGTGGCCTCCTAACTTGTTGTTACTCTGAGCACAGTGTTTTAATACAAAAGACTTCTGATTGCAGAAATTTCCAAACATGCTAAAAGGAGTCTGATGTAATTAACTGTAGTATTTTGTTTCTAGCCTGGCCTTTCGGGCCTAGCCCTGAGGTTCTGACCTGCTGTCCCACTGAAACACACAAGACGCTTGTATTAATTTTATGGTGATTGACCTAAGCATATAACTTGCTAACTCTTTACTCTTAAATTAACCCATGATTCTTATCTTGTTCAGCAATGTGGCTGGGCACCTTTTCTCAGAGCAGCATAGTTGTCCTGTGTCATCTGCTGGTCTCTCTGGCATCTCTGCTCTTCCTGTTCTCGGAGTTTTCTTAGTCTGGTAGCCCCACCCACACTTCTTATCTGCCTCTGGCCAATCAGCTTTTTAATTAAACCAGTAGGAAGGACAAATATTTACCATATGCCAGAACATAGTCCCACAGCAATTAACCTCTGTAAACTTACTGCAGTTTTAGCAGTGATTTAAATATAGCTGCTGCTTATTTCAGCCAATCACCCTCCCTACTCCCTGCTCTTTACACGTCATTTTGAAACTAATACATACATTAGTTCTTTTTCACCCACATTTAAGCATCATTTCTATATTCTAGGCTCTTAAAGAAATAATATGTTTAGAAAATCATTTTTTCTTAATGTCATTGGATAGATACGCAGTCATATTTAAATTTCTCCAACTGTTGCATATTTTATGAGGCTATTTTTGTGGTCTAATCAATAGCCAAATAAAGCCAGGTAAAGCAAGCAATAGTTCCTTTTATGTCTTTTACTTAATCCACTGCCTTTCCTTTCTCCTTCCAATTTGCATAATGAAGAAACAAGTCATTGGCCTGAATTTTTTTTTTTTTTTTTTTTTTTTTGCTCATGTCCCTATATTATTTACTTTTGCTCCTGACTGTCAGGCAAAAACTTGCTTTATTGCTTCAGTCTGGGACTTCTATAGGGCTGTGAGAAGGGAGTGGGAGTCTTGGGATGGGAAAAAGGGCCAATAGTATTTTACCATGTTACCAGGCTATGCAGAGTCACTCATATGTGGAGTTTGTGGCCAGAGACAGGTTGCCAAACTCTAGGAAGGCTCAGGAATTTACACCAGGCCACAACTCTGCAACCTCAGAGGGCCCAACACCTGACCCTGTTTCATATAAGATGTAAAATAAATCTAGTAATTAATAAGATTTAGGTTGAAGTATTTTGGAAAGAGTATTATAATTGATGTTTTATCTGATTAGGAAGCAAAGATGTACCATCGCTGTTTTTTTATGATGTTAGTAGCTATTGGTGATCATCATATACACACAATAATTCATAAATTAATTTAATGGAAATAGTTATTTTTGTTCTTCTTAGATGCCTGTGATTGGGCCCAGGGCCTGCCTTATGCTGAGCAATGCTTTACCTCGGAATTCTACCCAGCTCGTCTGTCTCCTTCAGTTGCAATTCTTTTATGAACACAAACTCTGTTGCTGACATTTTCTTCCTGTGGCTACCTTCGGCTGCACTTCTTATTGGAAGCTTGATTCCACTTTTTAAAAACTAATTCTCAAAATAGCTATTTAGTTCTTTAATGCCATCCAAAATTAATTTATTTTTCTAATTTTTTTAGCATTTTTCTAAACTTCTGAATATATTCATTTGTTTGTCAGACACAGGGTCTTATGTGGCATTGAAGCCGTCTCTGGATCACTAACTTTCCTGTTTTCAACCCCCAAGTGTTGGGATTGCAGAACAGCTCCATGTACCCAGCTAAAATGCCTGGTTGTAGAACATCAAGATAGTTCTGTATTTCTTCCTTCTTTCCTTTTTCTTTTTTGTTAATAATAATAAATTAATAATCTAATAAGTGTGCATCTATTTTGGGGGGTAGTCTTATTGCCTTACACTGGCTGCAATTCACTATGTAGACCAGACTGGCCTTCAGCTGGTGACAATCCTCCTGCCTCTGCCTCCTGTGTTGCAGAGATTACAGTCATATATTACCATGTGCCACCAACTTTTAAGCCATTTAAAATAATTGATTTTATCAAGTCTGTCAGAACGTGTTCCAAGAATGGAGTCCTGTGAGAATTCTGAGTGAGAAAACTTCAAGAAAACAAAAAACAAGAGTCTTATGACCTCAGTTTCTTCAAAACACACAGAATTGTTCATGAAATGTGCTTTTCTGGACAGGGGCAAGTGTATTTAAGATTATTTCTTACAACTGGCTAGAGCAGCAGTTCTCAACCTTCCTGGTGCTGTGACCCTTTAATACAAAGTTCCCATTTTTTGGTGACCTCTAACCATAAAATTATTTTCCTTGCTACTTTATAATGTTAATTTCAATACTTTTATGAATCACAATGTAACTGATTTCCAGCGGTATTAGGTGACCCTTGTGAAAGGGTCATTTGACTCCCAAGGTGTTGTGACGCATAGGTTGAGAACCACTGGGTTATAATTATTTGTTTACATGCCTCTACAATAAAACATACCTTGTTTTGTTTTTTGCCACATGCGCTGTCTGGCATATGTGACTTGCCCTTGTGATTGTACAGTTTACTCATTTGACTCCCACTTTACCATCAGAGTATAAATTGTCTGATGTTAAAAAAAAATAAAATAAAAAAAAAAATTGTCTGATGTTCTGAATAATGTTGGCTCTTGGGTGAGAATTTAGTTCACCTCATTTATCGGCTCCATTCTCCTGGATTGCATTGCCATTCTAGAGCGGTAACAAAGTCCATCTTTAAGAATTTGAAATAGAATCATTCTTAATTCTTTCTTCTTTTAGTTCCCAGGATATCTTCTGTTTATTGAAACAGTACATTTGCATATTTATTTCAATTTTGCACCTATCTGCATTTTATTTTTTAAGATTTATTTCTACTCATCGCTGCTTATGGCTGCATCTCTGTGTGTGGTTGTGTGTGTAGGTGCCCTCAGAAGCCAGAAGAGGGCATCAGATCTCCTAAAACTGGAGTTCTGGTGGTTGTGAGCCATCAGATGAGGGTGCTGGGACTGAACTCAGATCCTTTGGAAGAGCCTCAAGTGCTTAACCACTGAGCTGTTTTTCCTAGTGCCTTTATGCAGAAAATTATAGGCTTAGAAAGGGGCTGGAGAGATGGCTCAGAGGTTAAGAGCACTGACTGTTCTTCCATAGGTCCTGAGTTCAATTCCCAGCAACCACATGGTGGCTCACAACCATTTATGATGACATCTGGTGCCCTCTTCTTTACACTGTATACATAATAAATAAAAACTTTAAAAAATGGCTTAGAAGGCTAAGGCACCTGCTGCCCAGACAGATTACCTGAGTTTGATCCCTAGGGTACACATAATAGGAAAAAACTGGTTCCCCAAAGTCTCTGATCATCACATGCATGTCATGCCATTCTTAGGCTCACATACATACATATACACACATAAAATAAATATAATTTTTAAAAACATACAACTATAATGATGCAGTTTGAGCTTTACTTGAGTGTACCCCACCCCCTCAATGTAGAAAGGCCAGCATTTTGATAATGCTGCCTGTCATTTTATGATTTATTTAATAACCTCTACATCTTTTCTAGATACAATACATGGTAGGCCCACAAAGTTGTTTGGTGTTTTTTTTTTTTTTTTTTTTTTTTTTTTAATATTTCACATACCTTACTGTGCCATGGAGTGTTACATACATAGTAGGTAATCAGTGTTTGCTTTGTTAAATTGAAATTTTAATATATTGTTAGCTAAATGAAGCGTTAGTTTGCAGTAAGTGGCAACATTCGCTAAATCAATTAGAAATGTATTAATAATTAATATTCAATCAGGAATTTAGGATCAGGAGGCATGTATGGTGTATGCCTATAATCCCAGCATTTTCGAGGCTGAGGTAGAAGTTTTAAGAGTTCAAGTCCAGGGGCTGGAGAAATGGCTCAGTGGTTAAGAGCACCGTCTGCTCTTCCAGAGGACCCGGGTTTGATTCCCAGCACCCACATGGCAGCTAACAACTGTCTGTAGTTCCAGTTCCAGGCAAATAAATAAATAAATAAAGGTTTTTTTTTTTTTTTTTTTTTTTTACATGTGAAGAACATAAGTATATTTATTTGTTTAATAATGTAAAATGCAAACTGACTGATACATATCCACATATAACTTTTCCCCTCATATCCACAACTCAGCAGATGGGTGAATCCAGAGGAATGACTGTGATCATCATAGGAAGCAGACTATATATTAAGATTTCCAAAATTTATTCCAATCCATTTCTTCTTTTATACTCCAAAACATCTTCATTATGTTGTTTGATGAGATAAACCCACAGGAAAACCGAGGTACCGAAGGCCAACCCAACTGTGAACCAATTAGGCTTAGCATTGGCTGGCTCCCGGATGTAGAACTTTGACCGTGTTGAAGAGCAGCTTGGGAGCCGGGCGGAGGCCAGCAGCTGCGAAACAGAGCGCAGAGCCGCGGAGGGAGCCATCTTACCCCACAGGCTCCGCCTCTTCTCGGCGTGCACAGCGGGCTGGCGGCAAGGTTTTTTTTTTTTTTTTTAAAAAAAAAAAAAAAAAAAAGAGTTCAAGTCCAGCCTGGGATAGTGAAACCCTGTCTCAAAAAACATTGCAAAAAAGAAATTACAGTTAAGAATAGTTGAATCTTCTTTTCTCTTTCTTTTCTGTAAATGTCTCTGGGCATTGTATCATCTCCCGTTATCTCATTGTGTCGGTAAAAGATTTGTTACTGTGATTCAGATTTTGGAGGAACAGAGAAACATTACAGGGAGAGAAAGCTTGAGGTTGTTAGTTTTAAAATTAGATAAGATGTAAAATCTTGGGAATGAAATTCATATAAATAAATTTTAGTTCTGAACCCAAGAGCTCAAACTAAGAAACAAAAACTTCATCTATTCATGACATAATCTACTGATTCATAAAGAATATAGTGGAAAATTATTTTCTCTGTTGATATGCAAAAGGGTGCCCACTAAAAAATATTGGGTGGTTGAGTGGTTATGTCTGTAGTCTGTTTCCATTAATAAAGTCTGAATGTACATCATTTTAAAATGAAGATGAGGAACAGTTAACCGTGAATTAAAAACTAATGGTGATACCATATAAATCATTTTAGACAGACTTAAACTCAAATAAAAGTACTTAGAGGGCTGGAGAGATGGCTCAGCGGTTAAGAGCACCGTCTGCTCTTCCA
>PVIH01002540.1:123093-186353 GCA_004025045.1 Sigmodon hispidus
AAAAAAAAAAAAAAAAAAAAAAAAAAAAAAAAAAAAAAAAAAAAAAAAAAAAAAAAAAAAAAAAAAAAAAAAAAAAAAAAAAAAAAAAAAAAAAAAAAGTACTTAGAGTATCATGAATACAGCACATTTCTACATATAAGTCTAATACAAAAGAACTGATTTCTCAGGGTTAGGGCACAGATTCAGTTGAATTTCAAATTTAAAGATTTGTGTTTCCTCCCAAGAACAATATCTAATTGTTTATCAAATTTTATTTCCTCTGGACCTCTGCTAAATGGGGCTAAAATATAATTATAATATCTCAGTAATTCTATTTATAGAATTCCATCTCTTCACTGTAATAGTCAAATTATGTAAATCAGCATACATTTAAAGCAGTGTACATGTTCCATTTAGATAGACATTACTGGAATAATAGGAAGTCATATCAAGAAAATTATATTTTCAGAATTCTTTCATTACCAAATTTTCTGGATCTTTTTATTGAACTGCTTTTACAACCAGCTTAAAAGCTTGGGATCTGGAACCAGTGCCTGACTTTGAATCCCATCACACTTGAGTATCTTTTTTTTGTAATAAGAGGTTTCTTTACTGGACTAACTCCAAGATCCAGACAGCAGTCCCAGATAAACTGCCCACAGTTGTTTGGTCCCAAATAACCACACAAAGGCTTATATTAATTACATGCTGCTTGGCATATGGCTAAGACATATTGCTAGTGTTATGCTCGCATGTAAGAATTTCCACCAGGGAGGCTTATGTTGTTATGAGTGGGGATTTTATTGCTACCTACAGGGAATGAGAGCCTGGGTCAATCACCTAGCTCTGCACAGCAGAAGTGGGTAAGAGAGCATTGTCCCAACGGGCGGGGGTTTTTTTAAAGAAAAACCTACGTAATCAGGATGTGACACACCTTGATGTTCCAGGATTGGACAAAGGGTGCAGCAGCCATTGGAGTTTCCTGGCATGAATCCAACCTTTGAATCCATTGGCTGCTGTGGAAGTTCACTTGCAGACCTGGGCCCTGCCCCCAGAATGAATCCAGGTCCTTACACTAGCTAGCTCTCGCATCTTAACTCAACCCATTTTCATTAATCTGTCCTGCCACATGGTCCGTGGCTCACCTTAATTCCTTTACATCTCCTCTGTCAGTAGCTCGCAGTGTCTCTGTCTGACTCTGCCCTTTTCCCGTTTTATCTATGCTCAGCTTTCCTGCCTGCTTCTAAGATGCCTTTCCATAGGCCAAAACAGTTCCTTTATTATCCAATGATAAGTCAGTGTACAGGAAGACATTTCATACAACCTTTGGGCAAGGTACTTGATTTTCTGCAGTTTCTTTGCTTGTAGATTGGGACTGGCCTTTGAACTTGGCTCATAGGGCTAGAATCAAATGAATTCAGGTCTACAGAGTGCTTGGAGGGCCTGTACAGAATGGTGTGGGAATATTTGCCATTGTTATATGACAGTTACAGTTAAGTCTCTCAGCAATTACTGTTAAAGATAGTTATGTTATTGCGAAGAAATATTTTACTATATTTCATTGGGAGATTGTAATGTGTCTTAAACATGTTGGAGACAAATGTTTTCCCAGGAAAACACATTCAACTGAACGTTAAGAGATTTATATGGAAAAGTCATTTTATATTGATCTACTTTATCCAACAAATATCTAATTTCATGCTGTGTGTAAAAGCGTATACCATGGACTGTGGAAATGATAGGATGAATCACATATGGTTGTTGATGACAGCTGTCTAAGAGAAGGTAAATAATTGCAGATCACTACAGTGGAAGTCAAGAGATGTAGTTAAAATATTGATAGGAATCAGGAAATTTCCTGAAGATGCTATATTTGAATTATAGCGTGAAGGCTGAGCAAGACTTTCATCCCTAGAGAAATGAGAACTGTGTTGGTTATAAAGGAAAGCTGTGTTTTTCTAGGATCCTGCTGTGCATGCAAGAGGGGTAGAGCTATATCACGGTAAAAACACAGAAGACAAGAGGAGACTGACATGAGAGATTCCTTTTTCAGCCTTGATTGGGATGTTGTTAAGATCTTTCTTCCTTTGTTTCTTTCCTTTTTTTGTCAACAGTCTTGCACTGTTGCCCATGCTATAACTCCGGGGTCATGTAATCTTCCTGCCTTTCAACCTCCCATATAGCTGGACTATAGATACACAACCCTCCCTCAGCTAATGTGTGTGTGTGTGTGTGTGTGTGATTTTTTTAAAAACAATTTTTAAGTTTATTTTATTTCATGTGTTTAATGTTTTGTCTGCATGTGCGTCTGTGTACCATGTCTGTGTGTGGTATCTGTGGAAATCAGAAGAAGGCATCAGATACCTTGGAACTAGAGTTACAGATGATTGTGAGCCGCCATGAGGGCACTGGAAATCAAATCTGATTCCTCTGCAAGAGCAAGTGCTCTTAACTAGATATAAGTGCTCTTCTATTAGCCCCTTATTTATTTATCTATCCATTTATGTATTTATTTTTATGATTTATGTATGTATTATTTACTTATTTATCTATTTATTATTTTGAGACAAGTTCTCATTTTAAGACCAAAGCAGGCTGGACCTTATGCCCCACTGAACAGGGGAGTTTCTAGTTAGATCGATTAGATCTTACTTGCATGGGAGATCAGAAGTTGAATTACAGCAAGGGAAAGCAAAGTATTTGTGATGGGTATGTCACTTGTTTTCATAATGGAGAAAAAGAGTGGATAAAATATTTTTCTTTTTAGCCGGGTGTGGTGGCATACATACACTTTTAATCTCAGCACTCAAGAGTCAGAGGCAGGTGGATCCCTGTGAGTTCTAGGCCACCCTGGTCTACAGAGTGAGTTCCAGGGCAGCCAGGGCTACACAGAGAAACCCTGTATGGCAGCAGATGTCAATGGTTGGGGGCCCCATGCCCCATGTGAGCATGGTAGAAAGTGGTAAGCAGAGAAGCACTTGGGCCCACGTGGAGAGACTTTATTATTATAAAGAGAGGGAGAAGAGATAGATAGATTGGGGGAAGAAGAGAGAGGGGGTTTAGGGGTTGAAGGGTGAGCCCTCTGGAAGGGTGGGCGAAGGAAAGAGGAAAAGGAAAGGGTCGAAGGTGGAATCCTTCTGAAATGGAGCCTGACGTAGAACTCAGGACAGGAGCAGGTTAACTGCCATTGGCCAGGTCTGGCTTCAGGCTAGGACAGAACCTAACACTTAGCTCCTGCTTTTTATTTATTATCTCCATGAATCTCAAGGATTTAGTTTTCAAAACAAGTCTAATTTAATAACTACTTATTTTCTCAATATTATATGAGTCAAACACATACTATTGCCACTCTTAGCTTTTGGTTAGTGTGACCATACTACTTTAATAATGAAAAATAGAGACTCTTGTTTCTGGTTGCTTGAAAAGCCAAATTGTAGTTGGATATCAAATTTTAGGCTCCTTGATAATCAAATTTTCTACCTGCAGATTTTCTGGGGTCTGGAGACATTTTAGTTTTGGTGATAAATGGTTTGAGTAACAGGAACAATGCAAGGCAACTCAGCTGAGAAGCATGTTGGACATTGTAGCAGTTATTATCCTAGGTCTGGGAGAAGAGACTGTATCTGGACAAAGAAAAGGATACTCTGAGCGGAGACACAGAGGTAGGACTGTTAGCTACTTGCTGTGGATATTATCAAGGAGCCAGACTGTTAGTGACTGATGCATTTACAAGACAAAAGCTGGGGATTGGCCAGAAAGTAGATTAGGTCAGAGTGAAGCCCTTGAATACTCTGAATTTCTACTTTTTACAAAGATGGCAGTGAGGGGCTGGTGAGATGGCTCAACGGTTAGGAGCGCACCATCTGCTCTTCCAGAGTACCCGGGTTCGATTCCCAGCACCCACATGGCAGCTCACAACTGTCTGTAGTTCCAGTTCCAGGCAAACACCAAGGCAAATAAATAAATAAGTTTAAAATAATAATAATAATAAAAAAGAGTTCTTTTAAAAAAAAAAAAAGATGGCAGTGAAAATCCGGGAGAATCATTGAAAAGACTCTGAGACAGGAAAAGTTGAGGATATAGGGACCTCTGTGAAGAACACAGGACAAAAGAAGTTTGATCGTGGACCAGAGTATCCTCATTGTTATTACACACAGGAACTTCGGGAAACAGCCTGGATAGAGTGATCCCAGAAGTCATTTAGTTTTGTTTGTTTTGTTCTGTTTTTCAAGCCTGACTAATTTTATGAACACTGACGGACCATTCCTTGTGTTCCTTCTTCATAGAGGTGGGCCTAGGGGGACTTAACTCTGGGAGGGTATTTAGAGACTGAGGCCACCTTCATTATACTGCTGTGTAAATTGGCAGCTTGGTATTTTGTGACTTCCCTTAGGACACTGAGTGTGGCTGGCCTCTTGGCATTCATTTCTTGTTATTGAAGCAGAGGTTATTATAAGTCAGTTTCTACTTTTTTGGTAAACTGAGCCCTGTTTGCTCCTGCTTTTGTTCAGTTGCTATCAGTCAAATGAGCTGATTCATGTCATTTTCAAACTTAGGTAGATGCTTTTTATAATTAAACAATTCAGGGACTCTTGCTTTCATTTATCCATAAACATGCACCCTGAAGTAACACGTTATAGACATTAACACTGACCAAGAAAGAAAGAAAAGAGAAAGGAACAAATTGGGGGAGGAGCCCTTGGGCTATAGTTCAATGGCAGAACACTTGTCTAGCTTGCTTGAGGCCTTAGGTTCGGTCCCCAGTACTGAAGAAACAAATGTAACGGTTGAGATTGACTTTTACTTTGCTAATCTAGACTTGAGCCACAATTACTCCATAAAAGGAGTGTTCATTCTAGTGTGCCCAGCAGACGAGACTTTTTTGTTGGTTTGTTTGTTTGTTTTACCAGAGCAAGATTGAAAGGAAAATCATAGAAAAGGGGGATTAGTCATTTGTGAAGTTGTTTTCCCAATATGATGGGGACTGGAAACCGAAGACAGACAAGTACTTATTGGTTAACAGCGGATCACTTAAGGTTAACTTTTGTAACAACTAAAGAGTTTAAATGATAGAAGGATTCTTGGTCTATTCAGAAAGTTTCCGTAGTTTTCATTTTCCTGTCTGAGGTGAGACAATTTTAGTGTCCTGGGACTGTAGTGAGTACATTTTGATTTTTAGTCCAGACTGTTGGTGTCTGTTGGTGCCCAGTTGTACTTAACTATGCCAAACTAGCTTGGGTGTGACAGGTCAGTGTGTCCTGCAGCGTTGGGATGGTTCTAATTTAAGCTGGGGGTGAGAAGTTTTACCTGTGGCCAGCGGCGTAGCTTCTTTCCTCTCGTCTCCCTCCTTTTAATCCCCCACCCCTCTCCCAGCCACTTTGCTCTCCTGGGTCTCTAGTAGCTCAGGGTGCCCTTGAACTATGCAGCCGAGGATGACCTTGAATCTGATCCCTTTGACTCCACCCAAGTCTCATCTGTCGGCAGGGTCACCTGCAGTTTAGTTTGGTCTTGAACTCACAAGCCTCTGAAGTGCTCATTGCAGACTGAGTGCGACACCATGTAGGAGGACCTTAGATGGAAGTTAGTAACGGAATTATTTTCTTTGTCCCCTCTGAATACCCTTTCCAGTGACTCTTTGCACGTGAAACCTTGACTGGGTAGCTGAGTTAGCCTTGTCATTCTAGATCTCACCTTAGCCGGACTCTGGAGAACGAGCTTTGTCTTTTCAACCTCAAACCTCTTCTCTTTAAGCCTGTAGGACTTTCTTCCCCCTCCCTCCCTTCCCCACCGCCCCACATCCCAGGTTCAACCCCCACTCAGGGGGAGGGGAGGGAGCGGCAGGCTTTATTTACTTGGGACCTCTCGGGATGCGGTCTGCGGAAACCTCGGTCAGGCGCCAGGTGACTGGCGGGGGCAGGACGCGGATGTGGGCGGGGCGCCCGGCGCCCTGGGGGCCAGTGTAGAGGCGGCCGGACTGGGGTGGCGCTGCTTGCCACGCGCTAGGGTTGGGTCCCTGGAGGTAAGCGCTCTGCGGAGCGGATCGCGATCGCGGTGGGGACCGAGTGAGTCGGGTGATCGCAGGTGTGACCCGGGACTGGGGCAGGCCGGTCCAGTAGGCGGGCCCTCGCGGGACAGGACGCACTCACTCGGCCTGCAGGAGCCGCAGCTCGGTAGGGAGAGGCTCCGGGGGTTTCACACTCGCCGTTCACAAGCCCCAGTAACGTCAGGTAATGCAGTTTATGTTTCTTAAAATACACGGCTGCTGCTTGGTTCAGGACTTTGAGTTGGGGTTGCCTGCCGGACCGACTAGTAAAGGGATTGTTAAGAGGACACAGGGTTCCAGTTGGGGAACATGACTTGAAGATTAGCGCGCAGGTTTCTAAATTGGAATACCTGAGCTCCGGTATACTTATTAACCAAACAACTTGAGCAGTTTGCTCAGCTTCTTCTGTGCATCGTGCTTTTCAAGTATGTAAAATGATGATGCTGGTACTTGCAGTCGTCCTGGATTGTTGTGAAGATCGGGTTAATACTAGTGCCTGGCAACGAATGTTGGTTATTTTCGCTCTCTGCATTCTGATGAGCATGAATCTCTAAGGTTGTCATTTCTGGGAACCGACTTCACTCCTTAGAGCTGTTGTCTGAAGTGCTTGGGAGATGCCTTTGAGACATTGTGAACTGAAACCTGGGGGTTCTTTTCTCTAGTACTAAGGGTAGTCTAATCATCACTTTGTTTCAAATCAGTTCTTAAACATTACAAACACATCTTTTTTTTTTCCTTTTGTTGTGGTGCTTGGGATGGAACCTCACCCCCACCCCCAGCACATGAACTATACTACACCCCGTTAGTTTTGAAGACTATTCTAAAGGAAGGGTGCAAGAAGGTACTTTTTAGGGTGAGTGTAACCTTATTTTGAGAGTCGATTGTTGCTAAGCAATTCTTATGATTTGATGCAAAACTTGTGCTTACTATATTATTGCAAAAGCACATAAACCAGAGCATTCAAAATACGGAAGCAAACACCATCTGAGCTTGCCACATGGAAACGTGATTGAAAGAGTCGTGGAAGCCGGATGTGGTTACAAGCGTGGACTTGTAACTTTTGCCAGAGACAGGATAGCTGAAAGTTCAAGACCAGCCTGATCTTCATAGTTAGTTCAAGGCTAGACCTCTCTCAAGAAAAAAACAAACAAAAAAGACCTTAAAAAGTCAGTCCTGATAGGGATGTATTTAAAGACCTAGAACCACTGAATGACAGAGCTTAGATCTCACTCAGATGACCAGCAAATTATAAAGCCAAAGGAAGATGTTACTTACAGTTTTCATGGGAGGGAGGGAGTTTTTGTTTTTTGACAGTTTTGTGGTGCTGTGAGTTTCTTTGCTCAGCAACATCCTGCTTGGTAGTTTAATTGTATGATTCATAATCATTCTTCAGCACCTTTGATTTAAATCACAAGTCTGGAAGTTGCTGCATCAATTATTGCTCCGAGAACAAGATGATTGTCTCGAGCTTTGTACAAACATGTTCTGGCAGTACTTTGCTTTTGCTCTTCAAAATGCAGCTCGTTTCTCTGTGTGCACAAGGTATAGCCAATGTAAATAAATGGACCCCATTGACAGTTTGTTACCACTGTGTTATTGGTGACGTTTGTCTCAGTTGAGTAGGATACTATCAGGTGGTGATACCCAGAATGCTAGCCCTGGAATGTGCCTGAAGAGCTTATATGGCAATGTAGCTGATAATTTCAAAAGCCTTTGAGAGTAAAATTGTTTTGAGATACTGGTATGGCAGTTGCTGACTTCCTGGCTCTGTGCGTTGCTCTCTCCCTCACCTCTGGATATTTGTTCAGATGTTTCCTTCTCATTTAAAATTGCACACAACCCCACACTTCCTATAACATATACTTACCTACTTATATAATTACTCATCTGCTGTCTGCCACTAGAGGATCCATGTGGCTAAGTAAGGTGCTTCACTTGGCTTCCCTGCTGTATCCTGAGCACCCGGAAACAGTACTTGGCACAGCAAGATATTAGATGTGCAGCTTTGAGCAGATGCTTGCGGACAGCGCAACTAATAATAATCACTTCAGCTAATGCACCGACGGTTTACCTTGCCTGCCCCTCCCCTCTACTTCGGTCATTCTTCCTTGTTGCCCAGGAATAAAACCTTGATGCAATGTTTAATTCCCCCATGCCTTGCACTTTCCAGGCTACTAAGTTTTTTCACCCTTCTTTGTTCAAACCAGCCCCTCTCATTGTTGCTAAGCCCTCTTCATTTCGTTCCATTGACTATGCCTACAGCCTTGAGTTCCCCTTTTCGAAGGCTTTCACTTCTGCAGCGTGGGAAGCCAAGTGGGCATTTATCTTCCTCCTACAAGGTGATCTCAGTACACGTTTTCAGCCACTATGTCCTACAGATAGACAAAAACAATCCCGACTTAGGCTTTTAAACATGAAGTAAAGGTTCCAGTGGCGGTGCTTTGTAAAATCCCAAGATGGATATTGATTGCTTCCTGGTAGTTGTTTATATTAATGACTTGGTTGCTTTCCTCAATTGAGCAGGCGTTAGGAAAAACTGATCTAGCAGCTCTTCCCTGTTTGTGCTGAAGACCTCTGCTGCCCTTTCTGTTTAGGGTGCCCAGACCCCACCCAGCCTTGCCACAGCACCCCCAGCTAATGGAGGAGTTTAGTTGCCCTTTCTCAAGAGTTCAGTCTTCTTTGACTTGCAATTTTTTTAGTGTTTTTCTTTTCATCTGTTGCTGCATCTAAACAGGACATGAAATATGCATTCACAATTTCCACATTTTCCTTCTTTACATTTTAACCGTTACCTTGAAGGAAACATGAGGCCTACTCAGGTTCTAATAGACCTTTGAATCATTTAAGATGGAGGTCACAGGTGGAGGGGTAGGGACTTGGAAAGATGGCAAGGAAATATGGGAAATAAAAGAGATGAAAAGAACATTAAGTTTTTAAGGGAGTGAGTTTTGATAGAGAGCAGTATGCTTTGATACATAACAGGCAGGAAGATGTTTTTAAACATATATAATGCTAACCTCACTCAGAAAGTTGTCAGGACAAGGCAGCCTGCACTGGGCATGTGCAGCTTTGGATTTTCTTGTGGAATATTATTTTTAAACTGTATCTTGTTTTTGTATCTCCAAGCACACATAGTCCTGTTTCTCTGCTGTGTTTTCTGAGCTGGGTGGGATAGAACATTCTCTTCTGTTTGGCTCTGACTTCACCCAATGTAATTTCTCTGTGTTTGTCTCCTCCCCACCCCCAGATATGGTCTCTGTGTAATCTAGGGTGGCCTTGAAGTTCTAGTCCTCGTGCCTCGGCCTTTGGGTGCTGGGATTACAGGCACAGCCTGCCTGGCTTCGTTGGTTTTAACCTTGAAAATATGTTCATACCTCTTTTCTTAGTTTTCCTGTATGTGTAGAAAAGATACATCCCACAGTTTTTATATCATTGGAGGAATGTGGTCACTATGAGCTTGTTCTTGAACTTATAATAGTTTTTGCTTGATACTTGGTTTAACAAAATCAGGTATGATTGTACATTAAAAATGTGCCCTGTACACATTCCAATTGAGTCATTGTTTTTATTCTACTTGCGATGCTTTCAGAAATAAACGGTTTATGAATTTATTTAAGAAGCTGAAATAGGAAGAGCTGGAATTTGAGACCAGTCTGAGTAAGAAAATCTCTCTCTCTCCCTCCCTCCCTCTCTCAACTTCAAACATTTCTACAATTCAATTTTTATTTCATTTTCTGCTGTATCCCAGACTGATCTGGATTTTTTTTATATTGGGGTATGCATCAGCCCAACTTTGTTCTTGAGTTTGAATATGTAGACAGACACAGATCTGAATTTATTTTACCATTCCTGGAAATGAAGCTTGTAGTTAGTAAAAGAGTTCCTAGGGAAAACTATATGTAAAGGTCTTAATTTTAGATATTTTACAACTTTTAAGTTAGAATTTTTATGTATTGCTTTTGCTAGTGGTATAGTTAGTAGATCAGGACTTGAATCATGTACTATCATTTTATTAAGTACTATAATTTAAATATATAACTGGTTATAATTAGTGCACTTTGGGGAATATTGTCAAATGTGATACCCAGTAAAGCTTACTTTCAGGAGAAATTTTGAAAGCAAGTACTTGTTCTGGGGGAACATTTTCTTTATTGTATTATCTACGCATCTGTGTTTATCCAAATCCTACTTGTTTTGGAGATGCCTTTATTAAGGGTGTTATGAACAGTAGAGTTCTCGACACAGACTAAGGAGTCTCCATAGCACACAGGAAGCACTATGCAAGTAAAGCTGTGTTTTTTAGGAGTGCTTTACTAAGACACACAACCTAGTGGTGTGAAGGGAGCAATGGAGTACAGAGGAAGAAAGTGCTACTTCAGAAGACTGACTAAGCACTGAGGAGGTTCTGATTACTAGACATCTTTCCAGCCCACAGTATCAGCCACAACCTCTCCTCTGGGCATATCTCAGAAGCTCTCTTGGCGGAGAGCTATTGTGGGAGGAGCCTATTGTGGGAAGAGCCTATTGTGGGAGGAGCGTGGTGGAGGCAGGTTAGAATGGAAGGAGATAGATAGCGGTTGAAGTCTCAGCTGGTAATTGTTGAATTTGTGTGGTTTGTGTAGGGGTGTTTGTCCTCTGTCTGAAATCTTCCAGTTTGCAGAGTCACAGACCAGCTTTACTTTAGGCCAATGGCTGCTGTCCTCCAGGTATGTCCTTGAAGTTCTTTTGTGTGTGTTCACATCAGCCTGCAGAGCATATGAATGGAAAGGCTTTGAAGAAGAGTGCAGCCAGCCCGGTGGTAATTGGCACCCCAAGACACAGTGACCTGCCTTGCCATCACTGTTACAGTTCCCCTGTGGGTTCTGGATCAAGTGCAGGCTGTGCCCCATGGAGAACTTTAGAGTCTTCCTTCTCTGGCAGTTCTAGAGAGGAATACAAAGGGCCCTCAGTGGCCGCTTTGCCTCTGACCTGTGTGTAATAAAATAGTTTCAGGGAGTAGGCAGGCTCACGTGGCTCCCACTGAGGCTCTTGGACCCTTCTCAAATTGGTAAATGCCAACTTTTCATTGTGTTAGTTCCAACTACATCACTTTCCACTATCAAATCAGGATGAATAAAGGTACCTCTAAGCAAATAAAACAAATTTAGGAAAAATTGGGACAACTTTGTGATTACAGAACAGGGAAAATCAAAGAGGGGGGTGGAGCCCTCATTGAGAGGAAGGATGTGTTAGCAAGGAAAACAGGAAAGGTTGTAACTGATTCATCCTGTGAGCTCTGGGAAAGGGAGAAGGTTACTATGTATCTTTCATCAGGATCCCGCTAGGTTTTTAAAATCCGTTCTGGGCAACCTAATTTACAGATGCCACAAAGGCTGGCTTTGTTTCTCTGGAAACATTTCAGATATGTTTGGAGCCCGTATCCTCAGAGGCGGAAGTAAATAAATACAGATGTATATGTTTCTACTGTAGACTTTAATACAAGTAACCAGTTGGTTTGAGGTTAGAATTTCCTGGGAAAGATGCTTTAAATGTAATTTTAAAAACCATTCATAATGTTTCCTGCTTAGGAATAACACTACCCCTGCCCCCAACTTTCTAGGTAAATTAGGATGTGCTCATATTTTCCAAGTCTCTCAATCTCCCTGTGTTCGGTTTCAGCTTCCCAGTCGAATTATGAGGTAGGTAGGTATGGAGATGTCTTACTTGCCTCTAACCATCACATGTCTGCCCTAACCCCATTATTACCACACCCGCTGTCATGGTTTACTTAACCAGGATGAACACATCATAATCCTGAAGTGGATAGCACATTCGAGTTTCTCTCTTGGGATAGTAATGCTGTATTTCCCTATTTAATATCATACAGGTTATACTTTAAAAATCCTGGAGGGGGCTGGAGAGATGGCTCAGCGGTTAAGAGCACCGTCTGCTCTTCCAGAGGACCCAGGTTCAATTCCCAGCACCCACATGGCAGCTAACAACTGTCTGTAGTTCCAGTTCCAGGCAAACACCAAGGCAAATAAATAAATAAATAACAAATAAAGTTTAAAAAAAAAAATCCTGTGATCTGCCTCTTTCTCTCTCCCTGGGCTGCGCTTTTAGCCACTGATCTTGTTATTGTTCCGTAGCTCTGCCTTGACTTAGATTTCAGTTAGATGAGATCTCACAGAATGAAGTCTTTCAGGCTTGCTTCTCATGAAGATGTGTGTTTAATGTGTTTTCTTTGACTTCAGGGCTTATTTCTTTTTAGCACTGAGGAATATTCCATTATCTATGTGTATCACAGGTTATTAATCTGCTTACCCACCAGAGGGTATCTTGCCTCTTAAATCTGAGCAGTTATGAATAAAGCTGTTCTGACACCCATTTACCGTTGTTGTAGTTTTGTGTATGTGTTTAAGTTTTTAGCTCCTGTAGGTTTTGAATGGGACAGTTTATTAATCTAACATTTGTTCTCACCTCTTGTTAGCGGCTGCCACCTATTCTGTTGAGATCCCTCTGTCCCCAAGGTGTTAGCTTGTGGCCTCCATCTTGGTCCTTTTGTACTGTTTTCAACTCTTGGGTGGGCCACACCCCAGGAGCCTCCACTGCTCCATTCTCTTGCTCATGGAGCCAACACTAGGCTGCCCTGAAGGTACAGGTGCTGTACTATGGAAGCAACTTACGTGTAGAACCAGTTATTATTAATCACAGGAATGAAACTCTATGCTTGGCTGGCTTGACTGTGCCACCCATTTGGGGACTTCCAGCTTCCTGGACTTTTTGAGAAAAGCTTCTGGTTTATGTCTTCTACAGTAATTTACAAATGACTGCTGGCTTATATCCTTTACATTAATTCCAGGCATTGTGTGGTCTCAGTGCTGCCAACCAGGGGAAAGGGTTGGGCTTATTATTATTAAATATTTGTTTTTTCTGTGTATGGTGTCTATGTCTGCTGTATGGGTGCAGCACCCACCTCCAGATGTGGATTTAGGTCTCTTGGAACTGAAGTTACAGGCAGTCATGGGTTGTCCAGCATACGTACTAGACACTGAACATGGGTCCTTTACAAGGGCAGCAAGAGCTTTAAACCACCACGTTTCAGTTTTTTTAAAGACTCTATTAGTCATCCAGGGAGTCCCCTAGGAAGAGAAAATAAAGAAGATCTCCTTAGCTAATTGAGAGCATAAGGGGTTGCAACCAAGAAGAGGTGGGAACAAATTATGAGAGATGGAGATGATTGAGGAGCCACAATGAGGCTTTACACAGGTGTCCAGAGTGTTCGCTATGTCTTGTTCACTGTAATCAATGTGGTGGATCGGTGTGTTGGCCTCTTGAGTCCACACAGTCAAGGTCCCTTTAGAATCTAGACCATCTTATGACAACAGTGCGAATATAGCTCTCTGGTATGACAGTGAATGAATGATAGGCACTACTCTGTTTGCCATGTGACAGCAAACCTCATTGCATTGTCTTTACTGATGCTGTTAGAAAGGACGTTTACCAGGTCATGAACCATGTACTTGCTACCAGGGATCATCCTAACAGTCGCTCTCCCAAAACACCTCATCTGGGATTGCCTGTGGAATTAGTAGCACCACCTGGTTAGATCTGGGCAACTCATAGTCATGTTTCAAGATTTTTATTTTATTTTACTTTTAATTTTTATTTATTTATTGGTTTCTGGCCCGGGCAAGCAGGCAGTTTAAATGGGGATATGATAGGATTCAACAGCTTTTTGATAGTGATATTGATTTCTGAGCGCACAAAGGATAGTGGGCGAGTAACTTTCTTAGTGAGAATAGAGTGGTCAGTCCTAAGGGTTGTAAACCAGGAACCAGATGGGCAGTAAGTGCTGACAAATTCTAAGGGTTGGCAGCTCTTGTTCTCTGGAAGCTTATCAGGGGTTTCTACAAGGATCTTCCTCCTGTAATAGCCTTTTTGACAAGACAAGGATCTATTATTGGACATTTGACTAGTTCCTCTGATAGGTGTTTCTAATAAAATTCTAGGACTAAGAATATAGACATAACATAAATCTAGGGTCAGTGTCTCTTACATCATCTTTAGGAGCCCTCTCTGACTAGTGGAGCACATTTTGGGTCCCCAGAGATTAGTGTTAGTTCAGATATGGTGTCCAGTAACTTTTGGAAAGGTTTTGTATTTCCCTTTCTACAGCCTACAGTGGATATACAACTTGAGGTGGTGGTGTCAGATCAGTCCTGGGAAAGGCCTTGAAGGAAGATAAGCAGTGTATGCTTTTGGACTTTTTTTAAATGTACCTTGAGGTTTTTTCCTGCATGTATATCTGTGTGAGGATGCCAGATCCCTATACCCAGAGTTACAGACAGTTGGGCAGTCAGTGCTCTTAACCACTGAGCCATCTCTGCAGCCCTGCTTGTGACCTTTTAGTGGGTTGTGATAATCTTTTTTTTTAAAGATTTATTTATTTTTATTTTATGTACAGTGATGTTTTGCCCTGAAGCTAGAGTTACAGACAGTTGTGAGCTGCCATGTGGGTGCTGGGAATTGAACTCCGGGTCCTCTGGAAGAGCACTCAATGCTCTTACCACTGAGCCTTCTCTCCAGCCTCTTCTCTCCAAGTTGTGATAATCTTAACATTGAATTCAGGATGTTCTCAGTTTGTCTTAAATGTCTTTGTAAGCTCCAGTGGTTTATGTGATAATACAGAACATTGAGAACACAGATCAGGAGAATTGACATCTTAAAGCAACTTCAAAAGCTCCCGTAGAGTGTGGGGGTGGGGAGACATTGGATATCTGGATGTCCCTGGAGGAGTTCAGGTAGCTTCACTGAGCTGAGACACTCAGTTGAGTGGGAGGGAGGCCATCATTCTGAGCCTCACTCATGTTGTCCAAATGCTAGACTTCATCTTCCAAAATCTGCTGTCCAATAAATGCCCTTATGTTAGCATCTAAGACTACAAGGTTGCATGTTTAATTGCTCCTTACTATTAAATTACCATTAAATTCTGGCCTTTATTTGTAATCCTATCTGCAGGCTGATGAGAAATTAAAGACTAAAGCAGCTACCTTCAACTAAGATTTGCTTTTGGTCAAAGCAAATGGTCAAAGACAGCTGGAAGTCACCCCAGCCCTTGTTACAGTCTCAGCAGCCACTTGAATTTCCAGTACTCTACCACCCAGCTCAACCATCCTGTGGTGCCGTGCCGCTGTGCCATCCTCTCCTCCATAGAAGGGCTGTCGCTTGTTAATATGTGTCGCGTGTTTTTATATCCTTTTCCCCCTTTTACTAAGAAGATTCTTTGCTCAACCAGTAGAGCTGGCTTCCAATTTTCCCTCCCTCTCGAGAGCTCTTTCCAGTTCTTCCTCACTTCCAGTCCTCCAGATCCACTCCCCTTCTGTCTCGTGTTAGAGAACAACAAGCTTCTAAGAGATAACATTGAAGTCGGACAAGGCAAATCTATGATGGGAAAAGAGCTCCAAGAGAATGTGCTAGAATCAGAGACCCGCTCACTCCCACATTCAGGAGTCCCATAGAAATGCTAAACTGAAAGCTTAGTCTCTGTGGGTTCCTCCGAGCTGCTTAGTTGATTTATAGGGCCTTGCTCTCCTGGTGTCCTCTGTCTCTGCCTACTCCTCCTCAGGATTCCCTGAGCTCTGAGGGATTTGGTGGAGACATCCTATTTAGAGCTGTGTATTCCAAGGTCTTTCTCTCTGCATGTCTGGCTGTGGGTCTCTGTATTTGTTCCCATCTGCTGCAGGAGGAAGTCTTTCTAATGATGGCTGAGCAAGGCACTGATCTGTGAATGTAGCAGAATATCACTAATGATATTAGGACTCATTTTTTCACTACACACACATATATTTTGACCAGTAGTATTTTACCCTAAATCTCTGGGCTAGCTAGTCTCTGTTTCTTGGTCACCTAAACAGTGTTGAGTATGGGTTCCATCTCATGGAGTAGGCCTTATGTCATATTGACTTGGTTGGTTACCTGTACACACAAACTTTGTGCCACTGTTGCCCTAGCGTGTCTTGTAGGCAGGAAGATTGTAGATCAAAAGTTTGTGGCTCACTTGGTATTTATATTTCTCTTTTGGTAGCCTGCAGGGTATTTTACCTACACCATACTTAGGACACTAGAGCATGGGGGTAAAGGTTCTGTGTAGGCACCAGCTTGATCTCTCGATATACAAAATGTGTGAGTGTTGGCCTCAGCAATGAGGCTTGCTGTCAGTTTGTAGAGAGCAACATACAGTATGTTGCTGTAACCCTAACCCTAACCCAACAACATCAAACAACAACATCAGCCTGGGTTGTTTGATGATTCCTACGGGACCCCGTTACCCAACAACTCGATTGAATGTAACCCAGTACCAACATTACAAGCTTGGTTTGGTGACCAGATTGCCCTCTGGGGCTCCATATTAGGATCACCTTCTCATACTTCAGAAAGTTCCCTCAGCACTAGATTCTAGCTGTCACTCCTTGCATTCCCTCCCTCAAAGCCATTTCCCCTTCCAACCTGACCCTCCTGTTCTCATCTGACTCCCCCCGCCAGTGCACCCATAAAATCTATTCCATTTTGCCCTCTCAGAGAGATCCATGTGTCATCCCCCCCACCCCTTTCTCTATGCCTGACCTCTCTGGGTCTACAGATTATAGATTGGTATTCATTTATTTAGTGGCTAATATGCACATAAAAGCAATACATACCATACCTTATTTATCTTTGGGATCTAGTTTACCTCATGCAGGATGATTTTTTTTTCTAATTCCATCCATTTGCCTGCAAATTTAATGATTTCATTTACAAACAAGTAACTTCATTGTGTGAATGTACTACATGTTCTTTATCCATTTTTCTGTTGAGGAACATCTAGGTTGTTTCTAGTTTCTGACTGTTATGAATAGAGCAGCAGTGAGCATGTTTGAGCATGTGCCTCTGTGGAAGGGTAAAACAATACTTTGGGTGTATGCCCTGGAGTGGTTTAGCTGGATCTTGAGGTAGATTGATTTAAGGAGCTACAATATTGATTTCCATAGTGTCTGTACAAGTTTGCACTTCGACCAGTGATGGAGTTCCCTTGCTCCACATCCTCTCTGGCATGAGCTGTCAATTGCATTTTTTAATCTTAGCCATCTGACAGGTATAAGATGGAATCTCAAAGTAGTTTTGATTTTCATTTCCCTGGTGTTTAAGGATGTTGACCATTTTTTTTTTGTTTGTTTTTCAGACATTTGAGTTTCCTCTCTTCAGAATTCTCTGCTGCACCCCATTTTTAAATTGGATCATTTGGGGGGTTAATATCTAGTTTCTTGAGTTCTTTATGTATTTTGAATATTAGTCCTTTATTTGATATGGACTTGGATAAAACCCTTTCCCAATCTGTAGGTTGCCACTTTGACCAAATGATGGTGTCCTCTCCCATACAGAAGCTTCTCAGTTTCACAAGGTCCCATTTGTTATTGTTGATCTTAGTCTCTGTGCTACTGGTGTCCTGTTCAGTCTTCTCCTGTGCCAGTGTGTTCAAGACTGTTTCCTGCTTTTTTCTTTATCACGTTCAGTGTATCTGGTTTTATATTGAGGCCTTTCTTTATCCATTTGGAGTTGAATTTTGTACATGGTGATAAGTATAGATCTATTTGCATTCTGCATGCAGACATCCAGTTTGAACAGCACAATTTGTTGAAAATGCTGTCTTTTTTTCCAGTGCTTATTTCTGGCATTTTTTTTTTTAAAATATCAAGATCAGGTTTCCATAGGTGTGTGGATTTATGTCTGTTTCTTCAGTTCAATTCCATTGATCAACATGTCTATTTTTATGCCAATACCATGCTGGTTTTTTTTTTTTTTTTTTTTTTTAATTACTGTGTCTCTGTAGATCAGGGAGTTCAAGAACCTCCAGCAGTTCTTTTATTATATAAAATTGTTGTGGTGATATATTGTATATTTAATAAAATAGCCCAGAATATCAGAGAACAGAGTCACCCAAAATCAAGCTGTGAAGGCCATAGAGTGGTGACCCATGCCTTTAATCCCATCACTCAGGAGACAGAGATCTTTTTATATTTCTGTGAGTTCAAGGCCTAACAACCAAACAGTAGTAGATTGTTTTAACTATCCTGCTTTTTGTTTGTTTGTTTTTTTCCTTATGAAAATGAAAATTGTTCTTTCAAGACCTGTGAAGAATTTTGATGGGGATTTTATTGAATGTGTAGATTGCTTTTGGTAAATTCTCCATTTTTAATTTGGATCCTACCCATCCATGAGCATGGAGATCTTTCTATTTTTCAGATACCTTCAGATTCTTTCTTTAAGACTTGAAGTTCTTGTCTTACAAGTCTTTTACTTGCTTGGTTAGAGTTACTCCCAACATATTTTATATTATTTGAGACTATTGTGAAGGGTGTTGTTTCTCTTAGTCTATTATTTGTATATAGATAAACTACTAATTTTTTTAAGTTAATCTTGGATCCAGTCACTACACTAAAGGTGATTATCACCTATAAGAGTTTCTTGGTAGGGGCTGGAGAGGTGGCTCAGCAGTTAAGAGCGCTGACTGTCTGTCCTTCTGGAGGACCTGAGTTCGATTCCCAGCATCCACATGGCAGCTAACAACTTTCTGTAACTCCAAGATCTGACATCCATACACGGTTATACATGCAAGAAAAACACCAATTCATATAAGATCAAATAAATAAATATTTTTAAAAGAAGAGTTTCTTGGTAGAATTTTTAGGGTCACTTATGTATACTATCATATCATCTGTGAATAATGATACTTTGACTTCTTTCCTTCTAATTTGTATGCCCTTGGCTTCTTTCACTTGTCATACTGCTCTAGCTGCGACTTCAAATACTGTATTGAGTAGATAGGGGGAGGGTGGGCAGCCTTGTGTATAGTCCCGATGTTGATGGAATTGCTTTGAGTTTTCTCCATTTAATTTGATGTTGTCTATTGGCTTGCTGTAGATTGTATTTATTATGTTTTGGTATGTCCCTTGTATCCTTCATCTTTCCAAGGATGACCATGAAGGGGTGTTGGATTTTGTCAAAGTCCTTTTCTGCCTCTAATGAGATGATTTTCTGGGAGTTTTGTTTTGTTTATCTTTCAGTTTGTTTTTATGGTGAATTACATTTACTGGGTTTTTTTGTTTTTGTTTTTGTTTTTGTTTTTGTTTTTGTTTTTGTATATTGAGCCATCCCTGCATCTCCGGTGTGTGTGTGTGTGTGTGTGTGTGTGTGTGTGTGTGTGTGTACATTTATATGTATGTGTACATATCTGTGTGTGTATATATATTATGAAGTATGTGTATATGCGTGTGTACATATATATGTGTGTGTGTATTATTATGAAGTGTGTGTGTGTGTGTGTGTGTGTGCATGTGTACATGTGCACACATATGCAGTTGCCTTCAAAGGCCAGATGAGGCCATCAGGTACTCTGGAGGCTGGAGATTTAGGAAGTTGTGAGCCCCTGATTTCTGTGCTGAGAATTCTGGTTCTTCAAAAAATGAAGCTGATGTTAAGAACAGCTTGACTGCTGAACTGTTTCTGCAGCCTCATAGTGCTATTTTTTAATTAGTTTGCTAATTGTGGTCTTTTTCTGTTGTTTAAGGTTCCATGATGGAGTTTGAACATTACCTCAAGAGGCTTCGTATTTTGGATTAATTTTATTTACCCTCTGCTGAGGACTTAGAAGGTTCACACTCAGTTTCCGTGTTCTGCCAACATTAAATGCAGAGAGATTGTACCATGGACTGCAAAGAGAGCTGCCCGAGTGTAAGCATCCCCAGCTCTGATGAACACAGAGAGAAAAAGAAGAGATTCACGGTGAGTGTAGCGGGAAGCTGAAGAGAGTACATACAGGAAGAAGGTTTCCACTTCCGCCCGTGTTCTTTTCTCCTCACGAATCTGCCTCCTCTCCTCTCCACATGTTCAGATTTTATTACTTTGGAATGAGCCGTCCTCACAAAGTCCTCTTTGGCTACGGTAACAGTTAATTGTCTTTCTTAGTGCAGATTTTTCTCTTTTTACCAGTCCCTTTGGAGAATGTTAGAAAACTCAAGTGCCTTCTTGTCAGATGTATGTGTATAGATCTTGTGCCTGTGCACCGTTGGCTTTGTACACACTGTCCAGTGTTGTAGATAGCTCAGTCCTTGAGTCCCATGTTAAGAACTACTGCCTTGAAATTTCCATAGTGTCTTATAGCATTTAATTGCTTTCCACCACATTTTAAAAATGTTTAAGGTGAAAAAATTTAAGGTGTCCTTCTCTGTCCTCTATGCCAGTATCAGTCTCTCCTTGAACCTGGGACTCATATTTCCTTGGTTACTAAAAGCCCAAAAAAACAAAAGCAAACCTATATCTGCCTTGCCTCGGAACTTGGATTACAAATGTGTGCAGAATACACAGCCTGTTAAATAGTTGTAGGATTCAAACTCTGTCTACATGATTGCATAAGCATTTTTTAAAAATTGTTTTTCTTTTTTTGTGTGTGTTTATAGATATAGATACATAGATATATTATGCATAATATAGATATTTTGCCTGCATGTATGTCTGTGTTTAGTGCCACAAGAGGCCGGAAAAGGATACTCTAGAACTGGAGTTACAGTTCGTTATGAGCTGTCATTGGATGCTAAGAACCAAATCTGGGTCCTCTAGAATTTCCCCTGTGCTGAGCCATCTCTCCAACCCTACAGCAGCTCATCTTGGCCTCTGAGCTGTGCCTCCAGCTAAGAACAGACATGTTCTATTATTACTGTGAGACAAACTATTGTGTTTGATCCCAGTACCTCAGGCAGGACATGTAGTGAGAAAATGTTCTCTGAAGTGGTCATCCCTGACAGTCCCCAGCTGCTGTGTAGTGTGAAGAAATTTGTTTGACTTTAGCTCTGTTTAGCTTCATTCCACCTGGGTAAAAATGCCCAGGCTGTCTTACTCTCTCATCCTGCTTGAGCACACAGTCTTACCAGGGTCTACATTTTGGTTTATAAGAGGAAGAATGTCCACTTTCTCTCTGGCTTCCTTCTTGGTCATCCCTATATGTCTGTGATGTTACAGCTGATGACTGTCCATTCTAGAAAATACCCATGACTGACATACAGCCTGGACTTCTAACTCAGCTGGCCTCAGCCATTGCTGAGCTGAGGAGAATATCTTTTATTGGTATGACTAGGGTCTCATGGGGGCACTCTGCTAACACAGTGACTTTGTTCTCAGTGTTGCTCATGAGACTCCTTCAAACCACCACTATTCAATAACAAGTAGCTCACTGGATCCTTGTCAGGTGAGCTTTGTGACTTTCAGCTTAAATCCATGTCCACATGGGAGTGGAGAAGAGCTGAAATTGAAGCTCAATCCTCTGACTACTATATTCTGCCTTGCTAACTTGTAAAGCTAACCAAAATGGTGGTAGCTGTTTCTCAGGGTCCTGGATGTGGAACAAGGAACAGGTCACTGGCCCCGTTCTGCCTTCCTAAACAAACACGACACTGCATTGATACAGAGGTTGGAGTGTGTATCTGGCTGTATATCTCTCCCTAGCCTCTAGGTTGAGAAGTGTGTATATCTGTGAGTGTGTGTGAGAATGTGTGAGAATTAACAACAGTATCTTAAACAGTACATGCTTGTTAATACACCTACATCACCATAGTTTAGCAATGCCAATTTGAAGGTCAGCAAGGACTATTTTATCTTGGATAAAATATGGAGAGTATGCAATGTGCCCCTCCCTTTCCTTCCTGTTCTTACCTTCGGGTTTTTCTGTCCTTTGGGAACTGTGACTCCCATCAAGTTTGGCAGGGGTTCCTACAGTGGACAGTGGATTAAGTTAGGTGTCCTTTGCTCTTCTCCAGCAGAGATAACTTCCACACATCCTGTGAAAGAGGCAGGAGGCCTGTTCCAGGACCCTCGCCCTGGTTTTCCTGTGCTTTGTCCTGGGTTTTCAGAGCCCCCGTGAAAGTAATCTTGTTCATTTACTTCCTTCAGATGCACATGTTTCCTGATTGGAAGCATTGTGTGTATGTAACCACTTAAAATACACACTAGCACCTTCACACTTTCATTTTCTGTCCTACTTACCTGACTTAATATTTAAATAGCCATTACCACTACTTAATATATTTTGTCTTTTTATGTCTCACCTGCTAAAATAAAATGCAAAGTCATTTGAGGAGAGACTTTATATACTTCAGTTATTGCTATTTTCTTGTTAGAAATTACAGCATCTTTTGGTTCTCAAACTCCTTTCTCATAACTCATTATAGAATGTGGAGTCGTATTCTGAGGCTATCTTTGGGTTGAATTATGAAAATTAATTCTGTACCTGCTACTGATTTAATGCCAATTCTGATGTTTGGGGTAGGGGGTGATAATACAGATTTAGTCAAAGTTTTACAGTGTTTTGTTTTAAGTAAATCAACTTTATAACTGACACTTTACATCTAGTAGAAGTTATAATTCTGCTTGGTTTGTAGGATTGTTGCTTATGGTTAAATGAGGCTGTATATGAAGAAATTAGACACATTTGTAAGATGGCATTAGGAAAATGTAAGGATACAATTTTTTATTTGAAAAATGCTTTATAAAAGCTGATCTGGGGGCTGGAGAGATGGCTCAGCCGTTAAAGGCTAGGCTCACAACCATAAAAAAGCTGATCTGGGAGGAAAAGAAGCAGTAGATGAGTGTTTCCTGTGGGCACCGCTTTTGAAAGTACTTTATATTTCCAGACCCTAGTAAGCTGGTAAGTAAGGACATGGCAGCAGTAACTCTATAAATTTTATTCTTGGAAAAGAAAATATGAGGCAAGACTGGCAAAGTATTAAAATTCAGTAGCTCTGATAGTGAGCACGCATATATTCACGGTTATTCTCTGAAAATAACAAACATTTTGTGATAGTTTAGTGCTGTTTTACTGGAGCTACATAGTCAAATACTCTTTTCTTGAGCTGCTTATGATGAGCTGATAAGGATGAGAAAACTCTTAGATCATAGCTTGCATTATTTTGTATGTGTGTTTTTAAAAAGCTTGTTACAAAGAAGGTGTTTATCTAAAATTTAAAATGCAGGTTTTAATTTATCCAAAAGTAAAGACTAGCTAACAAATGCTAGAACAAAAACAAAAAAACAAAAAAACCACGACAAGATGAAATATGTGCTTCACTTGGCATTTTTTTCATCTTGGAGAATCATATAAATAGTTACCAGTTTAATGAATAATAAGATAGTTTTTGTATATTTAAATAGCTAATTTTTTTGCGGTTAAAATTTCTTAAATTATATCTTCTTTTTTTTTTTTTAACTTCCACAGGTTTATAAAGTTTTAGTCTCTGTGGGCAGAAGCGAGTGGTTTGTCTTCAGGAGATATGCAGAGTTTGACAAACTTTACAACACCGTAAGAGACTCCATCATTTCTTTCTCTCCCTCCCTCCCCCTTCCTAACTTCTTTCGTCTCTGGTTTTTGTTTTTTGAGACAAGGCTTCTCTCTACAACAGCTCTGGCTAGTGTGGAACTAACTCACGCAGTTCACAGAGATCCACCTGCCTCTGCCTCCCAAGTGCTGGGATTCAGAGTGTGTACCACCACCTCCCAATCGTCCACATCATTTCTCTCTAAAGCTGAACGCTGGAGAAAGATCTCATGAGCTGAGTAATTTATTTAGATGAGTAAATCAATACATTTTACCAAGAAGAAAAGGGAAAGGGATTCTTCAAAAGCACCTGAACTCGCTCTTTGTGAAATGTGGAAGGAGAGACAGTTCCACATGAATGGTGAGAGGTGATGGAGAGCTTGAGGCATTTCAGTGTCATCAAGGCAGTTCTGGTTCAGATCTTCACCTCCAAGCCTTAGATTGCCAAGTGTCTGAGCTGTCAGCTCTGGATTTCAAGCACTAACAGATTAAAATGAGTGTTGCCTTTCCAGTAGTCCACTGGATTTGAAATCTAAGAGACCATTATTCGTCTAACTAACTAAAGCCATTTTTATTCATAATCCAGCTATTAAATAGTTTACAATCTAGCACCTACAGTCGCACATAGCTTTTTAATGTAAGCTGTGAGATCCCAAGGTCATTGAAAGGCATCAAGCCAGATTCTGCTGGATGCTCACTCTGGTGGAAGACACTGTCTTAAAAGTCCTAAGATGCTCAAACCCTGTCTCTTGAGTCAGTCCCTACAGAAGCCTGGATTACAACGGCGCTGAGTCCCCAAGCTTTGTTTTAGTTACGGAAAACAAACAAGAAAACAAAAAGCAATTGTGCCTCCAAGTATAAGGTATTAGTTCTCTGATGCCATAAAAGGTATTGATCTCCCAGAGCCTATAATGAGTAGATTACTAGGCATCTCGGGTAATTTTTTATTTTTTAGCCCTATCTCCTGATTTTAATATGTAAATCTTGAAGCTGAGAGGGTAGCCCTTGCTGCTCTTGAAAGATGGTCCTCATGGAGTGGGTCACAAACACCTGGAACTGTAGTACCAGGATTTTCAGTGTTCTCTCTGGCCTCCAGGGGCACCTGCACACACCCCTCCTCCCCTTCCCCCCCATGAACGCAATTTGAGAAAATATGTAAATCTGTACAGTGTCATTTGTTATGTTTTTCAAAAATATATTGAGCTGGTTGGTGGCACATGTCTTTAATCCCAGCACTTGGGAGGCAGAGACAGGCACATCTCTGTGAGTTCTAGGCCAGCCTGGTCTACAAAGTGGGCCAGGCAAGGCTGTTACACAGAGGAAGAACCCTGTCTCAAAACATCACTTAAGTTAAGGTTTTCTCAGCTAAGAAGCAAACTGTTTCCCAAGTGGATTGAGATGAATCATAGTGTTTCTCAGTTGCTGTTTTTTTTTAAAGTCATTAAAGTTAGACTTCCAACTCACCTTATTTAGCATTTCACTGTATATGTCCTGAACAACACTCAAATTAATCACTAATTGAAATGAACAAATAACAGCATTCTAGTTCTAAATTTCATTAATTTGTTTTGATGTATAAATTGTATATTCTAGGAAATCTAGTTGATAGGAGAACTTGAAGTAGGTTAAATTGAAACCGTGGCCTGTCATGTGACCACTCAGGGATGGTGTTTACTGTTTCCTGCCTTTTTAATTTGTCACGAAAGCTTATGTAACTAAATTTTCTAGACATTGTTTTATACTGCTTAAGAAAGGATTTTGGGGTAGTGACTAAGTGAAATAATAGCAACCAATAATAGCTGGATTCGCCTTGCAATTTTTCTAGCACTTTTAAGAAATCATTTATTTTGGGAGCTGTGAGAATTGACCTGTTGTTTCTCTTTACAGCCCTGAACCCGTCTCTCTACACTTCTCTCATTTTCTTGATCTTTTTCTTTGATAATTTTGTCTTTCTTATAAATATCTTTTCTATAAATATTTCAAATTCTGCCTCCTGTCTGCCTAAAAACAATCAGTTATATTACTTAAAACTACAAGAACCAGGCTGAGTCTCTGTTCCCTGAGTTTGAAAACACAAATTTCTTTGCTTGTTTAGAATAAAAGATCAGACAAAAAGAATTTCAATCTGTGAATACTTTTATGGTCAGCTTAAATACATTGTTAGGTTATGTAGCTTGCATTTTTTAACTTTTATTAGTACAAATTGTCTAATAGGCAGTTGTAATTGTATTAGTATAACCAAGAAAATAAAATGTTGGCAGGCATGATGGTGTATGCCTTAAATCTCAGCACTCAGGAGGCAGAGGCAGGTAGATCTCTAAGTTCAAGACTAGCCTGGTCTATAGAGTGAGTTCAGACAACCAGGACTACACAGAGAAACCTCTGTCTCGACAAAAAAAACAAAAACAACAAAAAGAAAATAATAACGTATTTTTAATTACTTCAATTACTGTCTTAGATCATTTGTTTCATGTTATAAACCAGCCCATTGTAATTTGAGCACAAATTCTGACTTGCCATTAAACTTGTAAATATTTTAATATAATTTTATCTAAAAGATAAAAATTGCTATAAAAAGGAAAACACAATATCACCATCATATCTAAAGATAAGGACATTGATTCCTTGGTACTGAATGTCCTGTCTGTTTTTGTGACCAGCTGATGAGTCTGCTAAGAGTTTTTACAGTTTGTTGTGGGAAAATACCATTTGTTTTTTTCCTCTTTTGGTCTGGGATTTGCTACCTGTAGCATGCACTAATTAATACATTCTTTTATGCTTGTATTTCCTGTTTGTTGCCTATTAGATCTGTACTTGTATATTGTAAATTTTCTGTTGCAAGTGTACAACTCCACTGCCTCTTGTTTATTTTCTTTCTATAGATCTGTATATAGATAGCAAACAAAAGTCAGTTCTCCCTCAAACAAATCTGATAACAAGTGTATTGGATGTTAGTAAAGAGAAAGCTAGAGTCAAGAGTATTGAAAGCGGAATTAATTCACTTTCTCTAAAAAGTGTTATTAATCTGTTGCTGTAGGCACCACAAAGCACACATTTCTTGATGTAAACAATGAGGAATACCTGCAGAGCCTAGATGCCATTTTTTTAGTCTAAGTGCTTAATGGATTTATCTTCATCTGCACAGCAAGATGCTCAATTGCCCTATCTTCATTTACAGATGGGGAAAAACAGATTTTTTTAAAACTTTTTTGCTTATTTATTTTTATTTATCTGCCTTGATGTTTGCCTGGAACTACAGACAGTTGTGAGCTGCCATGTGGGTGCTAGGAATTGAACACCGGTCCTCCGGAAGAGCAGTCAGTGCTTTCAACTGCTGAGCCATCTCCCCAACCTCAGAGATGTTAAGTAACCTGTCCAGGTCACATACATACTAAACAGTTTAGTGGGACAACATAAAATAGTCAGTCTGTGGCATTTTATTCATATATATTAGTATTTTATGTTGTCCTTACAACTTACTTAAAATATGTCTTATAAATGTTCCTTGAGATCATATTGTGTTGTGCAATTATAAATAGATTTATAAATTAGCTCATGGAATGCTGTTTTTATAATGCAGTTGAAGAAACAGTTTCCTGCTATGGCTCTGAAGATTCCTGCCAAGAGAATATTCGGTGATAATTTTGACCCAGGTAAGTAAAAGTGTTAAGGTCTAACTGGTAAGTTCTGGTTGAAGTTTTAAGACCTAGGTTATGTGTTCATTGAAGAATATAATCATTCAGAGCTTGTTTTTTGATACAGAATCTTGCTATGTAGCCCAGGCTGGCCTCCAATTAGTGATCCTCCTGCCTCAGCGTTAGGCATGCACTGTTACAGCACCTGTTTCGTTCATGAGGCTTATGGTGTACAATCTGCTTTGCTGTGCTAAGAAGATATATATTTGATATGCTAAGAATAGATAACAAATGGTTCTCCAAGAAGAGGCAATTTTTAGTGCCAAGATACTTTGCTCCTAGAAATGTAATTATTATGGGCATTAGCTCTTTGGCCTCTGACAGTGCAGCTTCTACAAAGTTCAGGTTCCATGTGTGGATCTTAAGTATTTAAGCCTTTATTCCTCCTTCAATATCAAATGCCAGCTGAGCTTCTTAACCACAGTTTGCCACTTTGTGATTGTATGTTCTTTCATAAATGTTTCATGATAATTCTGCAGGCTGACAGAAATCTGACCACTATTGTACATCTCTCTTTCAGATTTTATTAAGCAAAGAAGAGCAGGACTGAATGAGTTCATTCAGAACTTAGTCAGGTATCCAGAACTTTACAATCAGTAAGTATTTTCCTCTTCTCCAAAGAGACAGTAGAACCAAGCCCAAGAGTGTTGATTGAACCCCATGAAGAGTTTATGCATTGTGTGAAATGTTCTTGAGTGTGGACTCTGCCTAGAGCTCTTTCTCCTGATGCTCTGAATGCACTTGCCTTTCAGTCATACTTTGCCTTCCTGCTACCCTTGTATAATGTCTTCTCTGGGTTCCTATTGCTGGGATAGAACACTATGGCCAAAACCAAGCTAAAGAGGGAGAGAGTTTGTTCCAGCTCACAGTTCTGAGGCTGCACTCCATCACCGGGGGCAGCAGCTGAAGCAGAGGCTATGGAGGAACACTGCTTACTGGCTTGCTTCTTGTGGCTTACTCAACCTGCTTTTTGGTATGCCCAGGAACACCTGTCCAGGAAGCACCGCCCTGGTGAGCTGGGCCCACCTGCATTAATCATTAATGAAGAAAATATACTACAGGCTTGCCTACAGGCAAACACTATGAAGGCACTTTTTAAATTAAGAATTCCTTTTCACAAATGAATATGGCTTGTTTCAAGTTGACAAAAATACTAGCAAGACATAGAAATTCTATGGATTTCTACTTAAATAAATTTGCATTATATTGTTAAAACAGCTTGCTAATTGTTTAATATTATTTGTATCCATAGCTTGGAAAAATATCTCAGGATCTGCTCCATTTGTTAGGCTAAAGCTATATGAGTGTTATCCGTATGTTCCAGAGGCATAGGCAGTTTCACCCTGATCCTCCCCAATCTCTGGCTCTTACCCTTTCTCCAGGGTGGTGATAATATAATGTCCTGTTTGTGGATGAGCACTCCCCTGGCAATTATTCTCTGCCCTTTGAGCACTTGTGACACTAGATTTTTTTTTTTAATGTATACAAGCACTTCTGTTCAGGATAGAAGAACTTTCTAGAACCCCATGAGCAAATAGCCAAAAGGTTTAAGCTTAATTTTTAAACTGACATTTTTTTTAAAAAAAAAAAGTAAGATACTTTATATCTTCTAGATGTCATCTTTTGTTAAAAAAAAAAAACCTAACAAACTTAGTTTCTATTTTAATATCAAATTATCTTAAAATAAAGCGTATAGAAGAGTAAGACACTGGATAGCAGGTGTAGCCTGAGCATTTACTACATGTTTAATGTCGCTGCTGAGAAAACACACTTTAAAATGGCTTCCTTATCCCTGGGGATGCATGCATATAATCCCCATACTGCAAGATAGAGGCAGAAGGGTCAGAAACTCAAGGCCAGCTTGGGCTGGATCAGACCCTGTCACAGCTTCTTCTTGGCCCCAGCCAGATAGCTTCATTTTGACAGGAGAAAGTATTTTTAAAAACAACTTCATGAAAATGTGATTTTTTTTTAAAAAAAAAAAGACTTATTATTTATTATGTATACAGTATACAGAAGAGGGTACCAGATGTCACCACAGATGGTTGTGAGCCACCATGTGGTTGCTGGGAATTGAACTCAGGACCTCTGGAAGAACAGTCAGTGCTCTTAACATCTGAGCCATCTCTCCAGCCCCAAAAATGTGATTTTTAAAACATCTTTTTTAACTGAAATGCAATCTTGTTTCTCTGAAAAGGAGTTTTTTTGTTTTGTTTTGTTTTTAACAAAAACCATATTGGCAGTAATAATGGATCCCAGAGCAAAACAATGGCACCTTTGACTAAAACAGTAAGTAAAACTGAAAGCCAAAGTATGCAAAAGTTTGCCCTGGTAAAGGATGGTACGTGATGTACTTAAGCAGAAGAGAGCCAACTCGAACATATACACTGCAGCAAAGAAAACTTGGAGCTGTAGAGAAGTCTCAGCAGTTAAAAGCACTGGCTGCTGCAGAGGACTGAGTTCTCTTCCCACTGCCCACTGGTGGCTCACAGCCATCTGCAACCTCGGTCTGTAACATCTGCCACTTCTGCATGCACTTGGCAGACGTACATGCCGACAAAACACTCGTACACATAAAAATAAGATGCAAAAAAGGGGAGGGGAAAGGTCAGTGGTTCAAAACCACCCCAGGGCTAGGCGAGACCGTCCAGAAAAAGACAAAGACAGAAGATGACAAAAATGGAAACAAGAATACCTCCCTTCAGTTTTGCTACAAACAAAGTTCTCAGACTGTTGTGTACAGGCCAGTTAACACCTGCCGTTTAGTCCCAGCATGAGACTGTCCCCAGCACCTAAAGCCACTCACACACCTCATTTTAATTTCCTTTTTTTTTTTCCCAAGGTGACCACAATTTTGATTTTAAAAACATAGATTAGTGTGCCCTGACTTTAAACTTGGATGTTTTGTTTTGTTTTTTGAGGCAGGGTTTCTCTATGTAACAGCCTGACTGTACTGCAACTCTCTTTGTAGATCAAGCTGTTCTAGAATTCACAGAGATCCCCCTGCCTCAGCCTCCTGGGTGCTGGGATTAAAGACATGCACCATAATGTCT
Organism: Sigmodon hispidus; assembly: GCA_004025045.1. Classification (NCBI taxonomy): domain Eukaryota; kingdom Metazoa; phylum Chordata; class Mammalia; order Rodentia; family Cricetidae; genus Sigmodon; species Sigmodon hispidus. The sequence goes on from PVIH01002540.1 coordinate 153,244, forward strand.
GTCCCCAAACTAAATGGTTTTGATTTCAAAATTTTGGGGCTAGTTAGATGACCCAGTGGTTGGAGGTCCTTGTCAAGCAAACTAGACTACCTGAGTTTCATCCTCAGAACCCAAATAAATTTAGAAGGCCTCTAACTTTCACACTTGAACCATAGCACATGCTCCTTTCTCCATACACACAAATAAGAAAATTTAAAAAAATATTTAAATCTGTCTTGCAAGTCATCCTGTGGTCATGGTGTTAAGCTACCTTTGGAGTACTGTCTGTAGCCGTGTAGTGAAAAGTTGGAAGCCAGTGAGTAACTCTTGGTGCATCTGTGTGGCAAGGAGCATACATCTTTCAGATCTTACTGTTAGAGCCCTCAACAGCACAGGGAAACGTTTACAAAGTAATTTGAAGTAGGAAACACAAGATAAAAATGTAAATATAGCATCACCGGAATTGTGCAGAGAATAAAGCCAACATAAAATGTAAAATTGGAGATCCCTTTTCCCACATTTACATTTTTTCTAGATATTCCAAAAGCCTACAATTCAGTGGTTTTCAGTATATTCACAGTGCTGAACAACCCTCGTGTGTGTCTATTTCTGTCCATTCTTACATTCCATTGTCTGAGCAAGGAAAGCGCTCCAAGCCATTGCTCCACCTGTCCAAAGAGGTATCTGTTCCTAGGCATTTTTTTTGAGTGAAGTCATGCACCGATATGTGCCCTACATTCTTTCTTTGTTGATTCAGTAGAATGTTGTACGTTTATCCCTGTTGTAAAAGGTATACTTCATCTCTTCATCCTATTCACAGACGGAGATCCATTAAGTAGTCAGTGGACATTTGTGGCATCTCTCCTTTTGTGCTAGTACAAATGATGCTACTATGAATATTCATGTATGAAATTTGGAGGAATACATATTCTTATGTTTTGCACATGTAAGCTTAAGAGTGGATGATTAAGTAATGATGCTTAGCATTTGTAAATTACCTCCTTTTTTAAAAGTAATTTTTATTGTTCTAATTTTCTACAACAAATATTAGTATTGAGTTGTTAAGATCATTCATTGAGCCAGGTGGTGGTGGCTCACACTTTAACCCCAGCACTCAGGATGCAGAGGCAGGCAAATCTTTGTGAATTTGAGGCCAGTCTGGTCTACAGAGTGAGTTTCAGGATGTTCATTTTGATCTACACAGAGAAACACTGTCTCCAAAAAACAAAGCAAAAATTCATGGACTAATGAGAATCCTGATAGATGTGTGTGAACATCAGGATAGCAATTTGACATTTATCTGGATTTTCATTAGTCTAGGAGTGGCTTGCTTTAATTTTGGCCCACCACCTACATCATCTTATATCTTCATACCCATTTCATTTCTAATGTGGAGATCTGCTCTAATGTATATTCCTGCATCCTTGCAAAGTCTTGCTTGCATCTGTGGGTGTTAGTGAATACGCAAAGGGGAGACCAGCAGTCTATGCCCACCACAGTGCCCAGAGCACCACGGCGAGTACTCCACGCAAGAATGTTCCAGGTCTTGCCATCATTGGCTGCCAAATGGTGTTCTCTGTTGGCAGTTACCACAGTTGGCTTTGGTTGCCCTTTGCCTCCATTTTATTATGAGAGGAGAAAGCTGAAAGCCTCCTGGTTTTTAAATGGACCTGTACATAGAGTGTTGTGGTCCCCACCCTTCACCTACCCCATGGGTTATATTTAGAATGGGAATGTCTGAGTCCAGGAAAAAAAATGTATTCACAGTTTCTCAAAGTATTGACAAAGTGCTTTTCAGGAAGGTTGCCTCATTCTCCAGCTCACCAGCAACACGTGAGCATGGCCCTTCCTACTCGGTATCATTCTGTCGTTCTGGTTTTGCTAGTTAATGAGGGTGAAGTACATCACAGCATCAGTTTCCATTTGGATTTCCTCTTCTGAGAACCGTCCGCTCCGCTGTTAGGTTCCCTCTTTTTAAAAGCAGAACTTCTTTATTCCTGTTATAATAAGGAATCATGCATTTTGTAGTTTTCTTGCTACAAATGCTAATATGGCGGTTTCTGGTTTTAAAGGAGACGGACTGCACGCATGCTCTCACATTCATAAAGTGATCTTTGTTTTCAGTCCAGATGTCAGAGCATTCCTTCAGATGGACAGCCCCAGACATCAGTCAGACCCGTCTGAAGATGAGGATGAACGAAGTGCTCCGAAGGTAGCCGGCCTGCTGTGCTTGATAGCTGGGTAGCAGCTGCAGAGAGACGCAGTCCTACTTTAGACCAGCATTGATTCAGAGCCAAGTATTCATATCTGTGTGAGGCTTTCTACACTGTAACATACCTAGAAACAGTGTTGCACCATTTCCTATTTCCCCATTTTTTTCTTTTCGTGTGTATATGTGTGATGTTGTATGATTCATGTGTGCACATGTATGTGGAGATACACATGTGCTTGGAGGCCCAAGGTTGACATTGGGAATCTTCTACAATACTCTCCTGTGTTTTAACTCAGTGATCAGATGTGAGAGTCAAATCTATATTTACCTCACAGCATGGCTAGTCCTGCCATCTTGCTGGCAGCTTGCTGTGGGAATCCCTGTCTCCACCTTTGAGGCTGGAATTACAGACAGTCACCATGCCCCACCTGGCATTTCCATGGGTTCTGGGAAACTCTGGTCCATCTCCCCAGCCCCCAATTACTATCACTTACAAAATATGGAGAATTTGTATTTTTATAGTAAAAGGCATAATGCAGGTTGTTTTTAATGTTGAAGCTAAGTAGAATAAGCTTCTTTTGGGAAGTCATTTTTCATATTATTTTTGGGTGTTGTGAAGAAAGAAAATTACATATTGAAAATTGGAGTACTATATGTAATGTAGTAATTAGAAGTACAAACACTATGTTACCATGGAGAACAGTCAAGCAGTGTGTCAAATATAGAAATTACTAGATGACATAATCTCTCAAACAGAAAAATCAGTGTTTATTTCAGCATGGTCCTGCTTGTCCTAATAAGTATTTTTAAAGTAAGCTTTGATATACTGTTAGGTAAAATCAATACATAACTTTTTATGCATATTCACATTGAAATATAATATCTGTAAAAGATATATAAAGGTGAAATTAAATGACTATATATAAATGTTGGCATAATCTGTTTGCAAGGGTATGGCTGTTAAAAATCACCTGTCTTCTAGTGTTTTCTACATTTTCCAATTGCTTTCTGTGTTTACCACTTACAGGCTTACACTCTTATTTAAAGACAAGTTATTCAAATAGTACTTTAAGGAGTAAAGTCCATGTTAATATGATTTTCCATAGTTGGTCTTCTACTTAGGTAAAACTATATGTTAGGCTAACTTATTGAAGAATGTATTTATCAAGAGCTTTTATTTATGCGTGTGTGCGTGTGTGTACATGCACGTGTGCATGCCCATGTGTGGGCATGGGTGTGAAAGTCAGAGGACAGCTTGTGGCAGTTTCTTCTCCTTTTACTAAATGGGTTCCAGAGGAATCAACCTCAGTCCATCAGGCTTGGTTACAAGCATCTTTACCTGCTTTGCTTGGCTATCTCACCAGCATAATTACTAAGACCTTTTAAATAACCAAATGAAGTTCATAGCTAGAACTAAACACCTTTATTTTATTTTGAGGAAGGGTGACTATAGGAAAATTTGGCATGGGGTACATGCAACTTGAGGAAGTGGGTTTTCTTTTTCTGCCCCATGAGTACTGGGAATCTAACTTAGATTGTCAGGCTTGGCAGAAGGATCTCTACTCACTGAGCTGTTTCACCAGCCCTAAAAAACTTTATTTTATTTTATTTACTCATTTTTAAAGATGTTTAATTTTATTTTTTATATGTGTGGGTGTTTTGCCTACATCCATGTCTGTGCACCACATGTTTGTCCGTGGAGTCTAGAAGAGGATGTCATTCCGTGGAACAAAAGTTAGACTTGGTTATGCTGTTGGTGCTAGGAAATAAACCCAGTGTTCTAGAAGTGCAGACAGTGCTCTTAACTATTGAGCCATCTCTCCAGTGCCACTTACCCACTTATTTTAAGGAGAAAAATATAAGTCAGTGGAAATCAAGAATCTTAGAATCTCAATTAGTTGAGAATAAATTTTGCCTTGCTAGCAATGCAGTGATTGAATGTAATTTCTTAATATAATGAGTACAGTGAAATACTGTCTACTTTACATTTGGCTAATTTTCAGCATTTCAGGGACATGTTCCTCTAGGAAAATCATTACCAAGTTGTAAGTATTAGCTATGTATTAATATAAATTGGAATAAATTGTCCGTGTTGTTTAATCCACACTTTGTTTTGATAGCTATGTAAGAAAAATCCTTTTAAAGGAAGGATGCCAATGAAAAGAACATAGACTTTAAAAAAAATATATGAATTTATTTTAGAGTTAAATTATCAGATTCTGTGAAAGTGTATTATTTAGTTATGAGTTTAATCTCATGTTAAATTAAACCACCACAAGTTTCATTTCATGAACTAGCGTATTTATAGGTTGATTAGCCTTGAGTTACACTATTGTGATTCATGTATTTCTTTCCTCTGGGAATTTAAATTTTATTGCTTGAATTTTTTTCATATCAAGGTAGGAGATAGGAAATACATTAGGATTTAAAATTAGTGTCAATGTTTTTTAATAACAAACCTACTTCAGAAATTTTGAAGAGTGAGTATTTGCCATTTTTTTTATAAAGTACTATGTCTCCTAGAGATTATAAATCTAAAAAAGTGATTTTAGTAAAAATATGCTAAGTTTACATGGGCTATTCTTACACGGGTGTGTGTACTAAACACACATACAAGCCATTTAATTTCCTGAATGAATAAGGAACTTCCAAGTGGATTTAAAGGAACCAGATCTCACTTATACTTGGCTGTTACGAAAGTGCCTCCTATGGTATGGGCAGAATAGATGCCCAGAAACCCTGATTTGATCCCTTATCCCCCAAGAGAAAACAAATGCCTCCTGTGATAGGATCACTAAAGTCAACTTGTAGAATTTTGAACTTCGTTTTAAGCCATTGCTGAACTAGGATCTTTTGAAGTTAAATTGCTTTGTGGTGTAGCAAGTGGGTAAGGACTCACTGCTGAATTGATCTTGTTCTTTAACTGGACTGGGCCTAACATCTAGAAACAACTATACTTCTGTGGATCAGAGAAAGTCCTGTTGCATTTACTGTAGAGATAATCCTACCAGGAGCTGAGAGAGATCAACCTGGCATAGGTGGACCTGAGTCTGGATCCCCAGAAAAGCTGAGTTATGGCACCTTAGCTTTAGCAGCGGGGTTGGGGTGCAGTGGAGGTTGGAGAGACAGATCCCAGGGGCTAAAGGGCCAGCCATTCTCACTGAAACACCAAGCTCCAGGCTCAGGGAGAGACCGTCTTTAAAACATAAGGTGGAGAGCGGCAGAGGAAGCACAGTCAATACCAAGCCTTCCAGCCTTCCACACTGCACTCAAGAATATCTGTTACTCATAGTCATCTTTACCATCATCCTGGATTTCAAGTTTTTCTTTAATATTTGAAAAACCAGTTAGCTATAGTAAGCAGTATTTAAGTGTAAAAGTGATTCCTCATTCTAAAGTGCGTTTTCGGTGCTTGTCTTTCAAACAGCTGTCTGTCTTCTGACTTCATCCACTTTCTAACTGCCAGCTGTTGTTTCTGCCTTATCCTTTTTCTTGCAACTGCTCTTGAAAGTTATCATAATAAAGGTGATTGCTTATATTAATTAGATTTCAAGAATTAGGACTTTAGATTTCTTTAATGTATATTGTTTGTGGTACAGACAAGTAATTTTATATCAAAGCATCCATTGACTGATAATGTTTGACACTAATGAAAATGCTATTTTCTTTCCCCTTGCATAATAGCCACATTCTACCTCACAGAATATCAACTTGGGACCAACTGGAAATCCTCAGTAGGTTTAATTTATTTCAACTTTTAAGAAGTGCTTTTTTGAGAATGAATGGCATTTATGTGAAGTTAGACCATTTTAACTGGAAGCCTGTGGAGTATGCCTGCCAGTAGTTATAGTGAATATAATGCTGCCGTGTGCTTCAGAGCTCTGGAAGAACCCTACTGAAAGGCTGGGCTTGTTTTAAACGTGTGTGTGTGTGTGTGTGTGTGTGTGTGTGTGTGTGTGTGTGTGTGTGTGTGTGTGTGTGTGTTTGTGTTCATGACTGTGTTTGTGCATGCACATACCATGGAACATGTATGGAAATCAGAAGAAGCAAGAGTTGATTCTCTCCTACCATGTGGGTTCTGGGGATAGAACCCAGTTTGTTAGGCTGGGCAGCAAGCACCTTTACCTGTGGAACAATTTTAAAAGTGACTGTTTTATTTAAAAGCTGCAAGTTGATCATTGGATTCTGTTTTGCCAATGTTACTTCTTTGCTTTATTTTTGTGTAAGGAAGATCACCTGACTCTTATGTAAGGGACCATAGGTCCTACATGGTCTTCACAGTGGGGAAGAGGAGAAAAACATCCTCACAGACCTGATGGATGCTCTTCTCAGAGCTGTGCCCTAGGTGTTAGCTAGCTTGTTCCAGAGGAGTCATCATAGATACTTGTATGTTAAGGGGTGTTAAGCTTTGTTTTTCTAGTTCTCGTGTTTGCTTATGATTTGAGCAAAAGGGAAACATTTTGGAGAATAGTCTGATACATTTGGATTAAGAGCAAAGGTGTTTAATATAGGCTTTATTTCTCAACAATTCCTTAAAAATGAGGACCTAAGACTTCTGCATAACTTTATTTGGAGAGAGTATATATAGATAGGAGAAGATAAAGATTGAAAAGTGACTATTGGATTTGATCTATCATTGGTGAACTTCATGAGCTGGGCAAGAAAACCTGAATAGGAGAGAGTTCACAAGAGCCTGAAAAAGTCAGCAAGATGGACAGTTTTGGCCGCTCACTGTGGAAGTCTGCAGGAGACTGGGCTTGTAAGGGGAAGAGAAAGCTGAGTCTTGAGATTTTTTTTTTTTTCCTGTCATTCCTAGTGTTGAGCAGAGTGGCACTATGAAATGAAAATGTGCTTTCAGTTAGGGCTGCCCACAGCAGCTGTGTGGGACCTGGTCCTATCAGCTCCCGGGAAGATTTGCATGTATTTCCACAGTCACATTTGCTTCCTTCTGCTTAAAACATTATTTTAATAAAGAAAAAATAGTCCAGGCTGGAGAGATGGCTCAGTGGTTAAAAACACTGACTGTTCTTCCTGAGTTTGATTCCCAGCATCCACATGGCAGCCAACAACTGTCTGTGATTCCAAGATCTGACACCTTTACACAGTTATACAAGCAGGCAAAACACCAGTTCACATAAAATAAAAATAAATATTAAAAAAAAAGAAAAAAATAGTCCAAAGAACAAAGTTTCATAGAAATACACTTATATTTAGTTAAATATTTTAATATATCCTGCTTATTTTTAGTTAACATACAAAATTACAGGTTCTTATGACATTTTCATATATGGACCATTATGCTTTGTTCATTCTCGTCCTCAGCATAGCACACTATATTTCCTCCATTTTCTCAGGACTCTCCTTCCTCTCTGCCAAATAGTCCTTCTTCTTTCTTTATGTCATTTGTATGTGTTTATGTACATACATTAAACCTTGGTGAACTTATGAAGGGAAACTTACTTTGTTTCCTTCATTTCTGCTTTATGCACCTTTTCCCTGCCTTCCTCTCTCTCGTAGGCTTTCTGCTTTTGCATCTTCTGTGAGAGAGAGGATGTGTGCTTATGCACATGAGAGGATGTGTACCATCTGTTAGTGCATTCGTGTTCACCTTTACCTATTACAATATTTAACCTAGAACCAAGTATTAGGTTCAATCTATAGGCACAGATTTTAAACCGTCTTTTATTTCATTTATTTACTCACTGGATGTTGGGGTGTGTGTGCCATGGCACGTATGTGGAGCTCCAAGGACAGCTGGTAGAAGTCAGTTCTTTGCTTGCCCATGTGGTTCCCTGGGATCAAATTAGTTATCAGGCATGGTGGCAAACATCTTTATCTGCTGAGTAAGTCAAATTAGCCTGTTGTTTTGTTGGTCGGTTGGTTGGTTGGTTGACATTTCAAATGTAAATGAAACAATCCCTCTAGTACAGCTTAAGAACTCAGCCTGTCAGGAAGGAGACATTCATCCTATTAAAGTTCGACATCCTGTCTGCTGCCATATGCATTTGCCTACATAAAGCTGGTGCTATTTTTATCTGCTAGGATAAAAGAAATTTAAAAAGTGGTGATGTTCTCTCTGATATTTTGTTCTTGGCTTCCCTTCATTGCAATCTATGAGAAGAATCCAGAGAACTATATCAGCTCCTTGTATAAGGGACTTAGATGTGAAACACTGGAGATTGCTCTCCACCAGAAAGCTTTCTTGACATTTTTACTGGGTGCTGGCAGCTAGTACTTTGTGTTTCAGAATTACCCAGCACCAAGTACTACTTTGAATGTATGTAGTTAGATTTCTTCACCAGTTAACAGTGGTGAGGTTTGTGATGAGTACAATTGTCTAAAAAGTAACTACTTTGTGAGATATATCTATATCTATATGTTATATTGTAAACGTTTGTCTCCATTTATCTCTCAGAATAGTATTGAAGTACCTCTTAGTTCTTAAATGGGGCTTACATAATTTAGTTGGGAAGGAGATCCTATTGCTCTTGACAAAGGCAATTGTATGAGCATAAAAGCATGGGAAATGCTGCCCGTGGATTTTGTCTTTCACATTAATTTGTTAACTTAATAAGGCGCAGGTAATGTTAAACGTTTATATCTTATTTCTAGAAAACTCATTTTTTGCATTGTTAATTTCTTTCAGTGCTAAACCAACTGACTTTGATTTTTTAAAAGTTATTGGAAAGGGCAGCTTTGGCAAGGTAAGGGTACTTTTTTTTTTAATGTTCTCATTTCATGATTAAACACTTAATGATTTCTGTTTTGCATGTATGAGTCATTGGGCTTTTTTTGTTTGCAAGATACAAAGTTAATATTCTTTCTCTGCCAAGTCTTGACAGAATTCTTAAGGAGACTAAGTGTATGCTGCAAATCTAGGATGAAGTGCATTTGTTGAGTGTGTATTTGTTGAGAACTTAGTGTGTGCCAAGGTTCTGTTGAGAAAACTAATTTAGTGATACTGACAACCTTCGGGGTAAGTAGTCTATCAAAAAATACACTCGGGTAAATGGAAATAGTAATGGGCTGTGTTGAAATGGATAGGGTGAAGTGCCAGGATAGCAGACAGGCTAGGAAGTCTGATCTGAAGTGAGCATTCAAAACCTATGTGAAGACCCTGTGTAATATCAGAGCACTGGGCCCATCACAGAACTTGACTGTCCGGCCATGCTGAGAAGGTCAAGGTTGCCAGGAAAAGTGTCATAGGTAAATTTATCAGAATCAGCAGATAATCTTTTTTGCAGTTTTAAAATCTGTAGTAAACAGGAATGTGTATGTATTTAATTATATTTCCATATATTTGTAGCTTTTGGTATCTTTAAGTTTTTCCAGTTACTTTGAGAACAGAGACTGACCACACTACTCACACTGCTTGTGTTTATTTATCCATCAGATACGAAGTGATCACTTGTTATGTGCTGGGCATTGTGCTCATATGAGCAGTGGAGAGTAGAAGTGGGTGCTACCTAGTCTCAGAAGTTACAGTGTATCAGACTGTAATAGATGGGAGGCTGAGGTGGGACAACATAGCATGATGTCATCTCAAAAATCGGCAAAAATAAAAATACTGGGCTTTTGTTGTTGTTTTGGAACTCTGCTTATGCCTAGAATCCGCAGAAATTGGTTCTTATATGTAATAAGAAATGTAAGATAACTATTCATCTTTTTCCGTGTGGGTATGTGGCTGATATTACAGTTTATTGAAACATGTCCCCAACAACACATAGTGGTCTTCAAGACCGCTTTCAGCAAGTATCTTCCATTCCTATATGAACAAATCTGGTTTTAGAAGTTAGGATTTGTAGTTCTTTGTTACACTCTTATTTTCTTCTGTGCCATTGGTCTGCTTGTTTATCCTGGCACCAGTGCTGTGTTGTCTTGACAACTACAGCCTGATGGCCAGCACAGATTCATTCCTCTTCAGAAAGATATTCTTAGTCCTTTCCATGTCTATCTAAATTTTAGAATTATGTCTATTACTACAAAATTTAGACGGGATTTAATTTGGATTGCGTTAAACCTGAGATGAATCTGGGTGGGGAGAATTAATGTCTGTATGATACTAAGCTGTCACAGTCTATGGACATGGTATAGCCTTCACAATAAGTAAACATTTAAAATCTTTCTCAGCATTTTTAAATATCCTATATATAATTTTATACATTCTCTATTTAAAGTTATCCTTTGGTGTTTCTTTTTGACTGTTGAAAACTGTTGTTAGTCATTGATGCTAAGTGTATTTATGATCTGTGACATACTGAACAGGAGCACATGCACTAAGAAAGGCATAGATAGGCATGCTCAACGCATCATTATTGATAAATAATTTATCAAGAGACTATACACATTATAATAGAATGTTCTATGTGATAGCATAGAGCATGAAATTGATTTCCATGTTCTATAACATAAATATTATATAGTTTAGAATGAAAGAAATGAAAAAGAGTCTTTATCTGCATAATTTTAATTATATAATCTTTAAAGGTGGGACTTACTAATTTTTGCAGGTTCAGACAGGGCTGTGACAGCCAAGAGGGCCTTCAGGAGACCTGGCATGTTTTATTTGACCTACATAGTGTATGTAGGTCTGTTTACTTCATAAAATCTTACTAAGATTTTTGTATTAATATATTCAAGCTGTGTTTAATAATAATTAAAAATTTTGTAAAGCAATATAAACCCACAAGTTTCAATAAAATAAAAGCCTAACACACACACACATACACAAAGCAAAGCAAGTATGAACTCAGGGTCATAGCCTGTTTGAAAAATAATAGTGTGTGAATAACCTAGATTTGTATGTCTCAGTCTATATGTCAAGTCTTTCCAGTGTTTGGCTCTGGTTCAGTTTTCATTTGCTGATTTGCTTCTTAATTGTTCACCTGCTGTCGAATTTGCCAGTATACTAAAGAAAGAAAACATTGTCGAGGGAAACCAGAGCCTTCTGGGTGCCGTAGTCTTTGATGTATGCGCTAAGAATGCATTAAGATAAACCAGTCAGAGCTGGCCTACCCTGGTAATCAGATTGGTGACTACCTTGTCACCACAGAGCCTTCATTTACTAACTGATGGAATCAGATAAAGAAGTCCACAGTTAAGCACCAGGCCAAGCTCCAGGAATCCAGTCAGAGAGAGGGAAGAGGGATTAGATGAGCAAGGGGAGGTCAAGATTAGATGATGAATTCACAGAGACAACGGAACTAAGCTAGTGTGAACTCATGAACTTTAACCCAGAAGCTGTGGAGCCTGCGTGGGACTGAACTAGGCCCTCTACATAAGGGAGACAGTTGCGTAGCTTGGTCTGTTTGAGGGGCTCCTGGCATTGGGATCAGGTTCTGTTCCTGGTGCATAAGCTGGCTTTTTGGAGCCCATCACCTATGGTGGGACACTTTGCTCAGCCTTGATACATAGGGGAGGGGCCTGGACCTGCCTCAATTGAATGTACCAGGCTTTGCTGACTCCACTCCTCATGGGAGGCTTTGCCTTTTTGGAGGAGGGGGTTGAGGGTGGGTCAGAGGGGAAGGCTGGGGGAGGGGCGAGAAAAGGATGAGAGGATCTGTAGTTGCTATGTAAAATGAATTTTTTAAAAATTATATATAAATAAATAAATGAAGGAATGAGGCAGTCAAGGGTCAGAAAGGAGGTTACCAAGAAAAGGGGAAATTAAGGAAGGAAGAATATAGAGAATATAGAATGAGGAATGACAGAAATGCAGTTGGCCAGAGAACATTTCATCCTAAACGTGTTTTGACTCCATCTTTATGAATTCCAAATAGTTTTAAATCTATTGATTTAAAGCTTTTGATAGCATGTTCTCCACACACCTTGTTGTTGGTGCTAATGGTAACACATGTGCATCGTTTACTCACGTTCCATAGCTTTTTCCTTCTCCTTTCCTGTCCAGCTTCCACTTGACTCTTAGGTTTCATGTCTGCTTGGTCTCTTCTTGACTGTCATGGGTTGTAGACTTGTCTTGCTTTGGATGACCTTGGCGGTTTAGAGATGTGAGGGCTGTAGGAAGCCCCTCTATTGGGCTGCTCTCATGTCTTGGTCATGTTTAGACTGAGATTGTGCCTTTGGACCAGAAGACAAGGCAGTTTCTAGAAGTAAGCCACATCATTGTCATTTGTTGATGAAGTCATTTCAAATGCCTTAGGACATGTCATTTAGTAATTAGGTATACAGCTTAATTTATGGTGGTCTCATACCTTACAGGTATAGTCATTTATCACTTGATGGAAATGTGTTTGAATAAATGCATTCATAAGCAGTTTCATCACCTTGGGAACATCATAAAGTGTACTCACACAAACTTAGATATTACAACCTACTACATATCTAGGCCATGCAATGTTTACAATTGTATACATATCGGTCATTGACCAAAACAATGTTATGACATGACCTTGAATATGTCTCTTTGTCTGATACAATATCCTGTTTTCTAATGTATATAAGCCAGACCATTGTGAAAACATAGTGGTCCATGTTGCCTATTGCTCCTTGGGAAAAAAAAAAAAAAAAAAAAAAAAAAGATCATCACTCCTCCTCCTCATGTAGCTATGAAGTTTACAGCTTCAGTATTTTCTTTCTTTCTTTCTTTTTTTAAAAAAAATCTTTATTATGTATAGAGGGTATACAAGCCTGCATATATGCTTGAATGCCAGAAAGGAGCAGCAGATCTCATTACAGATGGTTGTGAGCCACCATGTGGTTGCTGGGAATTGAATTTAGGACCACTGGAAGAGCAGCCAGTGCTCTTAACTGCTGAGCTATCTCTCCGGCCCCCAGTATTTTCTTTTTATTTACTTATATATATCAGTGTGTATACATAGAGGTTAGAAAGCAACTTGTGGGAGTCTCTTCTTTTCTACCTCGTGTGTCCCAGGGGCCACACTTGTCATCAGACCGGGGAGCCAGCACCTTTACCCACTAAACCATCTCACATCCCTACACAGCATTTTCTAAGCAAACACTTTAAGGCTCAAGGCTGACGCATACAGAAAGTCCTTGATTAATGCGTATTTGGGTGACTAATTTAGTAAATAATCCTATTACCAATTAATAAATTATTTTTAGCTATTCAAATAATTAGTACCTTTTTGTCTTATTAAAATATCTAAGAAATAGTAGAATTATAGAAGTAGATTCAGCAATGCCAAATCTTCAAAACAAAATTGATTTTAAGAAACAGTATGTGTTTTACAAGCAGTATATATTGACAAGGGAATACCTATGAAGACTGTTAACTCTCCAGTTGTTTGTCAATCTTTCTGACAGGTTCTTCTTGCAAAACGGAAACTGGATGGAAAATTTTATGCTGTCAAGGTGTTACAGAAAAAAATAGTTCTTAACAGAAAAGAGGTAAAATGAGTTATCTTTATTTCTCCTGAGCCCATTTTCTTTATTAGCAATTGTTTTCTGGTATATAATACAAATTGATATTTTCCCTTTTTTTTCCAGCAAAAACATATTATGGCTGAACGCAATGTGCTCTTGAAAAATGTGAAGCATCCATTTTTGGTTGGATTGCACTATTCTTTCCAAACAACTGAAAAGCTTTATTTTGTTCTGGATTTTGTTAATGGAGGGGAGGTGAGTTTTATAATTAGCTATCTAATACAGACCAAAAAAAGTAGCATGAAATCTAAAAGGTTCTTATGTAAATTTTGAGCTGACAGTGCTTTATAATAGCTGTTTTGTAGAGTGAAAGCAGTATCAGCAGGGCCACATGCCATGCAAGGTACAGAGAAGTTACAGGCATCTGTGTGCTTTTATCTTCAAAACTGTGTCACAGGAATGAAAACTGAAATGTTAGCATAGAACCATTGCCTATGAATGTCCAACAAACTGCTAATTAGTGAGTTGACCCCTTCCTATAGTGTAGCCAGTGTGGGTATGCTTTATGTTGTATCATCTACCTAATGCCACATAATGTATTTCAGAATGTTAAAGATTCCGGCAAGGTGTGTCTCAGAGAAAGGATTCTGTTGTTATCGAAACAGTGTTTCTCTGTGTAGTCTTGACTGTCCTGGAACGCAGGGAGATCTGCACGTCTCTGCCTTTCAAGTGCTGGGATTAAAGGCGTGCACCACTACTGCCCATTGAAAAAGGATTTTTTTTAATCGTTTTAATCACAGAGTTCCTTCTTTTGTAAAGTCTACTGTCTTTACAAAGGAATCATGTATCCCTCTATCTCAGCAGAGGAAAAAGATTTTCAATGTTACTGTTCTTCAATTAACTGTAGAATAAAGGTAACATTAAAAAGAGAATGAAATATGAAATGAATCACAACTGATAAGAAAATTGAAATTCAGGTAACTTTGTCCATATTACTGTGTTCCATTTAAGATTGAAGGCTTGCCTTTGTAGTGGACAATGGAACTAATTCATAAAAAGCTTTTGCTGCATTGGTGAGATAGTTCAGTGAATAAAGGTTCTTGTCCCTAAAAAGAAAAAAAGATTGAAGTCTGACATCTTGCTCACAACGCTCTCTCTTCCCTGCCTCCCTCCCTGTCTGTGAAATGTTCACGGGGGACATCTAACTGGATGAGGGACCCCGTTCCTCCTCCATCTGCGCTTTCTTCATGGTGCTTTAGGACTTTGCCTTTGGATCCTTTTACACAGTCGTCGTTCAGACCTGAGCAGCAACGGTAGAAGGAGGCAGGCTTGTCAGCTCCTTTTGAGCTTTGCTGGGATAATTGGAGGTGGAGGATGAGTGCTGTAGAAGGCACTGGTGGGTGTAGGGAGTTAAATGTGGCTGGCAGTGGGTAGCTGGAAATAAAGACCAGGGAAAAGGGTAGAGGTGGGGTGTGCTTTCATCCTGTGTTCTCTGCCATTGAGTTTTCTCCTCTAGGGGCATTGGCTTGTTTTCTTGCTATGTGTATAGTTCTTTCTGACTTGGCACTCCCTCTGTAGCCCTGGCTGGCCTTAAACTTGTGGCGGTTTCTCTGCCTCGGGCTCCTGAGTGCTGCTCAGAGGCGTGTGCCACCACACCTGACTCTTGGGTTTGTTTGGTTTTTATTTAGGGTCTCACTAGGTAGCCTAGACTCGCCCTTCCTTCTCAGCTTCCAGGTACCCAACTTCCCTACTCTTCTTCCCAGCCTTTTCTCCCTGATAGTCATATTTAAAGTCTTGACATGAAATACGGAGTTTTTGTGTACTACTTAGTCTCATGAGAGCCAAGTGGAGTATCAAAAAATAAGATATGGGTTAATAATAAGATCAGCCTTTCTGAGCTAGCTTTCTCATTGATCTCCTGTCTCAAGACTACTGGGGAGATTATATAATACAAATATATAAAGACCTCGGCTTAGTGCTTTTGATTTACTAAGTCATCATCCACAGAGGCCTAGTATGCTAATCACATGGCAACATCAAAGTTGTAGGTTTTCCTTAATAATCTTTTCTAAAGTGGTTATCTAAAATGGTGTGGATACTGTCACATTGAGGACTGAGGAGTATGTGTGAGATGAGGGGGTCCGTTAGGGAGATCAGAGATGCAGGTTTGAAGATAGTACAGTGTCTGCATAAGAGATAAATGGCTGAAGAGGAGGACAGGACCGCCCTGTGCCTTTGTGTACCTTCCCCTCATGTTCACCACATGAGAAACGATATTTTTGTGTACTGCACACATGACTGATGCTAATCAAACCTCCTCCATACTTTTGCAGTTGTTTTTTCACTTACAAAGAGAGCGGTCTTTTCCTGAACACAGAGCGAGGTTCTACGCTGCTGAAATTGCCAGTGCCTTGGGTTACCTGCACTCCATCAAAATAGTGTACAGGTGAGTCATTGTTTGAATTACATGGAAAATACCTCTCATATTTTATTTCAAGTAATACTCAGATTTTTTTTTCTTTTACTTTGATATAGAGACTTGAAGCCAGAAAATATTCTTTTGGATTCAATGGTAAGTTTTATCTTCTTAAAAGTCTTGTAGTCTTGTTGTTATTCGTGGTAGGACAAATGTCTTACAGATTCCATACTGTATGACTGCATTTCTGTACTAGTTTTGAAGTGATATGTAACTTTGGGAAGTCCTGTTTGTGTTTATAAGGGGACAAGGTTGGAAGAAGAGATCCCACAAAGATAAAGGAATCACATGGAGGGCTCCTTGTGATGAAGTAGTTTTCTGTCTTGACTGTATGTTGCATAGCATGACACACATACACCTAGGATTGTGTATATTCAAAATAGTGACACCAAACATGGTCAGTATTGTAATTAGCAGTTTTGTACTGATGACAATTTCTTGCTTGACATATGAATGTCAGCTTTGGTGTATGCTGGATGAGGTTACTCTCTCTACTGCTTTTACAGTTTTGTGTTTATAGTTATTTAAAATTATCAATTCAGGTCCAGGACTCAGTGGATAGAGTGAACACACCCACACTCTCTCATATATGCATAATAAATAAATATTTTAAAAAATGTTAAGGGCTAGTGGGATTCACGAGTGGTTAAGAGCACTTGCTGGTCTTATTGAGGATCTGGGTTTGGTTCCCAGCATCCACATCAGATGGCTCACAATCACCTCTATGTCTAGTTACTGAGGCTTTAATGCTATCTAGTATTCTCAGGTGCCTGTCTTCATATGGTATACATAGATTCACCCAGGTACACATACATACACATAAAATAAAAAGTTGTTAGAATTTCATGTCTATACATTGCGCTATCTCACTGCCCTCTGTTTGTCAGGGCCACGTTGTCTTAACAGATTTTGGGCTTTGCAAAGAAGGAATTGCTATTTCTGATACCACAACAACCTTTTGTGGGACACCAGAGGTAAGAAATATGTCTGATCATTGATATAATTTATAAAATATGAATATAAGTCACACACTACATGTACAAAAGAAGTGGGGGGAAAAGAGCTTTCTGGGGACTTACACTGTTTGTGATGGTTATTTTTCATTATGGTTGTGAAATGCCACAAGACCCTTTTGAATAATCTAACAGAGATAACTTTTTAGTATTAAGAGGATGTAATATATATCTTTAAACATTTAATTATATTTCTAATCTATCTTTCTAAAAAGAATTTAAATAAGTAAAAATGTCCTAAAATTCATTGTAGAGATAGTTGGACTACACCATGAATATGCAGACAACACTGAGTTGTACATGTTAAAGAGTTTTAAAACATTATGTAAATGTTATTAAAGCTGTATTTTAAAATGAGCTTTATGAAGTCTGGAGATTCAGCTCTGAAATTAAGAGCACTTGTTTCTCTGGGGCAAGCTTGGAGTTCAGTTCCCAGTCTACATGGTGTGGTTCACAGCCATAAATAACTTCAATTCCAGAGGACCACATGCCCTCTTTTGGCCTCTGAGGGCACTGCATGCATGTGGTGCACATACAAATATGCAGGTAAAATATGCACACAATACAAATTAAATAAAATCCAAAAATAGTTTTAAATGAGCTTAGCAGATACAAAATGTTTTATAACTGTGTAGTTATAAAATGTTATAATTGGTTTTAGCTTATTTTTAATATGTGGTTGGAATATTTTATAAAAATCATTTAACAAGAAAATAAATCAGTAAATATGAAAGAAATTCACAAATGAGTATTTATCTCAGGACACATTCTGTTCTAATCATGTTTCCAGGGGAGAATATGTATTTTATTTTTAATAGTAATCCTTATAGTTTGGTTTAAATCTTTCTGTATACATGTAAGTATACATGTATGGAAATGTTATATAACTCCTATTAATATATATCACTAATATGTGTAGATTTATGATGAGTTTTTTCATAAATTAATTAATTTAAGCTTCCTAAATTTGCTTGGGAATTGACTACTGTAATTCTTAACAATAATTCTTAGTATGAAGGGCCTTAGTATAAAAATGTGTAATTGCCAAATTAAGAATTCTTTTTTAACCTGAACATGGTGGCAGAACGCTCCTTTGCACTCAAGAATTTAAGGTCACCTTCAGTAATGCAGTGTGGCTGTGGGAACAGATGGACTCTTTCCTTAGCTGGAAACATTTTAAGTATGGATTTTTTTTTTTTTTTTGAGACACAGTCTTACTAGCCCATGCTGACCTCCAAGTTCTGATTTTCATCTTTCCCTTCTCCAGTTCTTAAGTAATAGGCATGTACTGTCTTTTCCTGCCTAAATTCTGAAATAATAAGCCAGTGGAAGACTTTCTCCCACGTCATACTCAGCATTTTGATCTTATGCCTCTGTTGTTTATTTTATGGCTTTACCCTCTGGATAAAGGGGTGTGTACTTATATTCTGAGGTGTTCCAGCTGACGTCACCAAACCCCCCACTGCAACAGAACGAGAGTGTACAACCCTTTGACAATCTACATAATATGTTCTCAGTTTCTTTCATTCTCTGAGTTGCTGTGATGTTTTCAATTTTTTCTGTAGTACCTTGCCCCAGAAGTGATCAGAAAACAACCCTATGACAACACTGTGGATTGGTGGTGCCTGGGTGCTGTTCTCTACGAAATGCTGTATGGGCTGGTATGTATTTATATTCTTTGTTATTCCACTGCACTATTGATAATATAACAATCAATAATCTCATTGAATAATCTCAAAGATGCTTAGATGAGATGTTATTTACAAAGCAGTAGTGACCTTGTTAAATGAGTCCAAAACCATGTTAGGAATATGCACATAAAGAAAAACTTTATTACTTTTGGCAGGGACTGGGGGGTTCAAAACAGGGTTTTTATGTATAATAGCCTTGGCTGGCCCTGAACTCACAGAGCTTCGCCTGCATCTGCCTCCCAAGTACTGGGATCAAAGGTGTGGGCCACTTCGCCCAGCATATTTTATTGCTTTAAACCTGCCAATATACTGTTTCTGAGTTACTTCTGTCATTTCTTTTCTTTTGGGGTTTTAGAAGCAGACACCTAGTCATAACATTGACTTGGCTGTTTTTCTTTCCTTTGTTTATACCAAGCATCACCTGCCTAATTTCAAAAGGATGGAAATAAAGAGTTTTCAATTATTAACATATTTTTGTGTTTTAAAAGATAATTCCTTTGGAGTTTTGTCTTATTCTGTTTTTATGGGATTGAATTACTGCATACATTTTCAGCTTTAATATCACTGGATACCACCTATTTCCCTTCTCTGAAAACATCATGTCTTAAAGAATTCATTGGAAAAAAATTATGTTTATTGTACGATTGAATTCCACAGTTTTCACTAAGACATCTAAGGCTAACCAAAACTATTGTTAAATGGAAGTTTTATCACTACACTGAGATATCACTCCAACCCAAGCCAACCTGTTTATTAGACTTCTTAGTTTACATATCTTCATAACAGTTTATTTTGTGTGTGTTTGTGTGTGTGTGTGTTTGTGTGTGTGTGTGTGTGTGTGTGGGGAGAGAGAGAGAGAGAGAGAGAGAGAGAGAGAGAGAGAGAGAGAGAGAGAGAGAGAGAGACCAGAGCTCATAGTACTGGGGTTACAGGCATTTCTGTTTTATGTGCTCACTGAAGATCTGAACTCAGGTTCTTATGGTCACCACCCCAGCCCCTAAATTTTGCTTTTCTTCTGCCCATTTGAAGTATTTGTGATTGTTTTCCATTTACTTTATGTGGTCCCCTAAGTATGCAGCAGCCCCACGCAGTGACCTCTGAGGTGGCAGCCAGTGTTGGTGCTAAATGCACCGTCATCAGCTAAGGAGGTGTGTGTGGGGGTCTCCTACAAACACAGAACTCGGTGGCGTTCAGCATGTTTTAGATTCCACAGACAAGCACTGTCCTTCCCTCAACTGTGGATGGCTTGTTAAAAGCTCCTTCTGAAGTAATGCTGTTGACAAGGGATGTCAGATAACCACTTAACACCTTCACTTCATTTAGGCACTAATTGTCATCTAGACATTTCAGAATCCTTTCTGTTTCTTAGAAGGACTTTGAAGTATAAAATAAGACTATTTTAAAAGGTAGTATTTTTCTTTCTTATAAAAAAAGAAACCTGACAGGGCTTTAAAGCTTCCTTAACTTTTAAGTATTATTTTTATCTCAAAACTTTTAGCTAGATAATTAGCTGTAAGGCATCCCTCAGTACTGTAACCATCGAATGTACTGAGGGATCTTCATCTCTATCTACTTTTTTGGTGACTTTATTCTTAAATCTGAAATCATTTGGTATTTGATCTATCTGGAATGTCTATTTCCAATAACTATCATCATACCTTTGTGTCTTAGTCACAGTCTATGACTGTGAAGATACACCGTGACCAAGGCAAATACACCGTGACCAAATGCCTTACAAAAGAAGGCATTTAATTGGGACTTGGCAGTTTCAAAGGCCTGGTCCATTATCGTCTTGATGGGGATGCAGCACTGGAGCAGTAGCTGAGAGCTATATCCCGACCCATGTCCAAGAGACACTGGATCTAGCATGGGCTTTTGAAACCTCAAAGTCCACCCCTAGTGACATACTTCCTCCAACAAGGTCATAGCTGCTACTCTTTATAATCCCTCTCAACTAGTAACCACTCTCTGATAACCAAGCATTCAAATATATGAGCCTCTGGGGTGATTCTTACTCTAACCACCACACTATGATATGGGCAGTCATTGTTTTCTGTAAAGCATAGTATGACAAGTGTGTGACTTAAAAGCAGCCCACAACGAGCTCCTGAAAATACCGGCCCTGTCTTATCCAGCAAGCATGTGTTAGGCCTGTTAGTGTATTAGGCTTTAGAATCTCCTTGTCTGCATTCCCAAGAGAGCTGTGAGTTTCTGCAACTGTCCAAACCCAACTGCTCTCTGAAGACCAAGGTCAAGTTCTACATCCTTGTTCTGGCTGGCCTGGAATTCATGTAGATCTTGATGAAACACAGAGATCCACCTGCCTCTGCCCTCTACGTGCTGGGATTAAAGGCCTAGGCTACCTCATTCATCAATCCAACATGTTTTAGATTATTTTCACATAATTCACTAACCTAAGTTTCTTTGTTGTTTGTTTTTTTTTTCCAGCCTCCTTTTTATTGCCGAGATGTTGCTGAAATGTATGATAATATTCTTCATAAGCCCCTTAACTTGAGGCCAGGAGTGAGCCTCACGGCGTGGTCCATTCTGGAAGAACTCCTAGAAAAGAACAGACAGAATCGTCTTGGTGCCAAAGAAGACTTTGTATGTATCTTATTTCTGAGTACCAGACTTTGTATGTATCTTATTTCTGAGTACCAATTATTAAACTAATGAAATAGTTTCTATTACAGAATTAAGAGTGAGGGAGCATTCTTGTCCCCCATTTCCATTATTATGTGTTTTAATTTGGTTCTGTTTTCATTTGATCTTAGTAACTGTTTAGACACCCAGTATCCAGCTTTGGTTACCTTTATGTCTTCATGTCAGTCTAGAGCCCTCTTGCAAACTCTGCAGACTTACATAGTGTCTGCCTTCTTCACACACTTGGGACTTGGGAGGTGACTCAGTTGGTAAAGCGCTTGCTAAGGCAGCATGAAGCTGGTACTCTGTGCTCCTTTTCAGATTACATGTCTTCACTTTCTATTTGGTTATTTTGGCCAGAGTCCGAAAAACAGACCTCATGTCTCTTTTCTACCAACTTCCATATTTTACCACCTATATGGGGGGGGCAGTATGAACATGAATGAGAATATTCTCTGTGCTGCAGAACTTTCACTGTTTTGACTAAATTAACCTCTTTTGGATCTTCTGGAACATTCTGCCTTTATTTACTCATTGTCCAGTTAAATTCTTACATATCTTTCAGACCTTCATAGTCAAGTATCATTTTCTCTCTCTCTCTCTCTTTCTTTTTTTGTTTTGATTGTGTGTGTGTGTGTCTCACTGTGAGTAGCAGCAGATATAGTAGTAACAAAAGAGCTGCCCAAGACCAGAGAGATGGCTCAGAGGTTGTGTGCAGACTCCTCTGTGGGAAGAGTAGAGTTTGATTTCCAGCACACACAAACACCTGTAATGCCAGTTTCGAGGAAGCTCTGATACCTTGAATGTGCATGCACACACATAGCCAGACACACATGCACATGCTAAGTAAACTAAATCTTTAAAAAACAAAACAAAACAAAACTGCTTATTTCAGACATTGCTTTAAGAAATTTGTTAACCCATATGTGTAGGTAGAATCCTGCTTTGTTACTTTGTAACTTCTATGGAGCCCTCACAGTAAATGGCTAGAACAAGGCCTGTGCTGACTTGTGTGTTTGGGAGTAAATGAACCCAGGCCTTGGATCTCGCTGCTTCCCACTGCATAAGCCTTGCCTGACTTTTTATGTGTTTTCAGATATTTGTTATTTACACTTGTATAATGCTTTATTGTTTCACAACACTTTAATTGCCATGTTTTTATGCTCATCTTTTAAAAACCCATGAAATACGTAGGTAAGACAGAATTATTGGCCCTGTTTGACCTGTGGGGAAACTGCCTGTGAATGGCACACTGCTTAAACACAAATCTTTCCAGGGTGTGACCAGAAGTGACATAAATATCCCATTTAAAAAAACTGAGTGGCAAAATGGAAATAGTTTAACCTTATAGCATTGTTCATTGAGTACTTTTGTCTTTTTAAATTTTCTAGCTTGAAATCCAGAATCATCCTTTTTTTGAATCACTCAGCTGGACTGACCTTGTACAGAAAAAGATCCCACCACCATTTAATCCTAATGTGGTAAGTATATATTCTTTTCTAAAGTAGTAAAACCTAGAACTGTGATTTTGGAAATAGATCCTCAAAGCTAACCAGAATAAAAAGAAGTTGGTTCCTGAGAATTTGGGCAATCTGTTCCTGAGAGATTTCTAGCTCAGTGGTAGAGGACTTTCCTAGTTCACAAGAGAACGGGGAAGAAAAAAAAAAAGGAAAGAAAACAAGAGAAACTTTAAGGTGATCCATAATATCATGATTAGATTAAGTATTTTCCTACATAGTAATTATATAGTACTTCTTTGAAAATGTCAAAATGATCTTAATAAAGAGATAGAAACTAAAGTAGCCATTACCATTTTTGTTTATACTAAACCAACATTCAAGTGACAAAAATGATGTTTTTTCCAGGGATGCGTGAGTGTGTGTGTGTGTGTGTACGCGCGTGCGTGTCTTGCATGCAGACTTGGACCACCCAGTTGGAGTATCCTCCACAGTCTAGCCCGCCCACCTTGGTTTTTGAGACAGGATCTCTTGCTGTTTCTGAGCTGCAAGGATCCACCCTCTCTGCCTTTCTGGTGCTGGCTTGGGACACGGGCCCTGGAGATCTGAACACAGGTCTTTATGCTTGCTTGCTAAATACTTTTATTAGTTCAGCTGTATTTTTCTTTTAATGAGAATACAAAGAAGATCATAGTGTTATTAAAATGCTATGATCATGTTAGCTAAACTTGTTGGCTATCCTACTGGAAGTAGTTTACCTAAAGACACATTTTTAATCAAAAGGCTGATTAGAGATGTGTCTGATAGAATTAAGAGCATGTAAAATTCTAAAGACTGACATACCATAAATAAAGACATTGTCAGTACTAATGTTAGTAACATCTGGTAGCTTTTTTTGTGTAAATATATACTTTGTATTTGGCTGCTACATCTAACTTGCTCCTCAGATGAGCTGTGAACTTACTATTGGTAATGTTCTCATTAGTGTATCTGCTTATAAATGAGTGAATGGACAGACAATCACAGTTTTCACTGCACTAAGTTTCTAATTCACTTCCTAGGTGCCCCCTAATTCCAGTGGTCTCTCCTAGTATTCTTTCCCTCCTTCCCTTCCCCCCCAATACCTGATCCCATCCCCATCAGTCCCAGTTTACACCCAAAATCTTTTCTGTTTCTCCTTCCCTGAGAGATTCAAGCACACACGCGCTCCCCCACACACACACTTTCCTTGTTTCTTAGCCTCTCTGGGACTGTGGATTAAGCATAATAAAGACACACTAAGTGTTTCTTTCTGAGTCTGGGTTACCTCACTCAGGATGATTTCTTTTTTTTAAGTTTTATCCATTGTCCTGTAAATTTCATGATGTCATTGTCTTTAACAGCTGAGTAATACTCTTTTGTGTAAATGTACCACAATTTCTTTACCATTCTTTAGTTGAGGGACATCTAGATTGTTGCCAGTTTCTGGCTATTGTGAATAAAGCTATTAGGATCATAGTTGAGCAAGTGTCTTTGTGGGATATTCTCAAGAGTGGTATAGCTTGGTCATGTAATAGGTTGATTTCCAGTTTTCTGAGGAATCACCACACTGGCTTCCAAAAAGTGGCTGCACAAGTTTGCACTCCCACCAGCAATGGAGGAGTGTTCCCCTTGCTCCACATCGCTGACAGCATGAGCTTATGTTTTTGATCGTAGCCGTTATAACAGGTAGAAAATGGAATCGCAAAGTAGTTTTCATTTGTATTTCCCTGGTGGCTAAGGATGTTGAACATTTCTTTAAGTCTTTCTCAGCCATTTGAGCATTCTTCTGTTGAGAATTCTCTGTTTTGATCTGTAGCCCGCCCAGTACCCTCACTCTTCGGGGGTGGTTTCAAGAGAATTTTTCTGTTTTGTAGACTAGACTGGCCTCAGATTCTCAGAGCTCCACCTGTTTCTGCCTCCCAAGCACTGGAATTAAAGGTGTGCGGCCATCACCACTGCTAGACTTGTACACCATTTTTAAATAGGATTACTTGGTTTGTTGATTTATAGTTTCTCAAGTTCTTTATATTTCAGATACTAGTCCTCTGCCAGATGTGGGGTTGCTAAGAATCTTTTCCCATTCTGTAAGCTGCTGTTTTGTCTTTTTTTTTTTTTTTAATTTTTTTTTGATTTATTTATTTATTATGCATACAGTTTTTACAGAAGAGGGCGCCAAACCTCATCATAGATGGTTGTGAGCCACCATGTGGTTTTGCTGGGAATTGAACTCAGGACCTCTGGAAGAACAGTCAGTGCTCTTAACCTCTGAGCCATCTCTCCAGCCCTGCTGTTTTGTCTTATTGACAGTGTCCTCCGCCTTACAGAACCTTTTCGATTCCATGAAGTCCCATTTGCTAATGTCATTCTTAGTGTCTATGCTACTGTGAAACTTCTGTTCAGGAAGCTGTCTCCTGTACCAATGAGTTCAAGGCTGTTTTGCACTTTATTTTCTTTTTTTTTTTAAAAAAAAAAAAAAACAAAAAACAAAAAAAAAACTTTATTTATTTATGTATTTGCTTTGGTGTGTGCCTGGAACTGGAACTACAGACAGTTGTTAGCTGCCATGTGGGTGCTGGGAATTGAACCCCGGTCCTCTTGAAGAGCAGACGGTGCTCTTAACCTCTGAGCCATCTCTCCAGCCCTGCACTTTATTTTCTAATAAGGTTCCATGTATTTGGTTTTATATTGAGGTTTTTAAGCCACTTGACTTTTGTACAGGATGATAGATACAAGACTACTTGCATTTTTCTACATGCTGACATCTAGTTAGACTAGCACTATTTGTTGAAGACATACATAAAAAAGAACTTCTCAGCACTTCACAGAACATTCTCCAAAATTGACCATATATTCTGTCACAAAGCAGGTCTCACCAAGCACCACCTCTTTTAACTGTTTTTCAAGACAGGGTCTCTCTGTGTAGCCCAGGCTGTCCTGAAACTCACTCTGTAGACCAGGATGGCTTCAAACTCAGATTCACCAGATTCTGCCTTAAAGCCACCACCACCTGGCTACTTCCTCATTTTTTAGACTTATGATGAATCTTCTATGATTCTGTTAACATTTTCTGTGTGTTTGACTTTGATTTCTTCTCCTCTCTCTATCCATATTATTTGTAGATTCGGTCTTTTCATAGTGTCTCTCAGATTTCCTGCATGTTTTCTGCCTGTATTTTTTTAAGGTTTAAACTTTTCTTTGACTAAACTAACTCTTTCTTCTACCTTGTCTTCAACCCCTAAGATTCTCCCTTCCATGTTTTGTATGGCTACATCCCCAAAGCCCACCTTAGCGTTAGGTAACATCTCAGAATCCAGGATCCTGGAGCATACTGCACTACACAGCCTGCAGGCAATTCACCAGATTAGAAAGAACCTCCTCCAGAGGCTCAGCTGATCTAAACCTCTTCCAAGCAGCTCGGGTAGTTTCTGCTTCTTCTGGACAGCTTGTCTGGTCTCAAAATCTTCTTTGGAGCTTGGCTTTTTTATTCTAAGAAGCCTACTGAACCTGGTCACTTTCAGGGACTTCCTGAAGCCATTCTGAGTTGTTTGCCTTCTTGTTTAAGGAGCTTCCCTGTAGGATGGAAAGTTTCAGTCTCAAAACCATTACACAACACTTGGTGGGACTTACCTTTGAGGATTTTGTTTTGATATCTTAAATTTTTCATTTGCAGTTTTGTTTCAGTTTGGGTTTTCTTTAGTGATTCTATTTCTTTGTTACATTCTACTTTAGTGTCCAGAATTATTTTCATTACTTCATTTCATTGTGTTTTTACAGACTTTATCAAGGGATTTATTCATATCCTCTTTAGGGCCTTTATATTCATAATTGCTATTTTGAAGTCCTTGACGTGTGCATCTGGGCATCCCTGTGTTTTTGCTGACAAAAACAGAGATAGGCTTGAAGAAAAGGCTGAAAGGGGTAGTGGGAAAGAGTTAGGCTGGGTCCACCGCAGCCAGTGCTCTGAGCCATCTCTTCTGCCCCTTGTAAATTCCTTCTAACTCTAAAATCTTTAATGCTATAATCCCTAGAGAACTTTCTACTCTGAGGGAGTTTTTTTTATGGAATTATTTAGCATTCCAAGTTTGTTCCCTGTTCTCTGATTTGTAGATTTACAAGGCTGACTGACATCTTGGAGTTATTTTCTCTGCCCTGAGTCCCTGTCTATATAATTCAGCTGGTCTTAGTGACTTGGAAATGTTAAGAATTTCCCCTCCTTGTAGAGTAGAAATAGCCCAGAGGTTTAGCATGCCTTTAAGTTCATCACCTGAGTTTGCTATGTGGTTGAAGGGAAAGGTTCGGTGTCATCACATCGAATAAGAAACACTGCCTTGGAGCTAAGCCTTCTAAGTGCTCATCTTACTTTCCCATAGCTGATCCCTCAGGCCTGTACAGCTGAGGATGACCTCACCAAGAGCTTCAAGACCAGCTCTGTAGCAAAAGAGCCACCTTTCGCAGGTTTACCTAAAACAGCCTCACTCCTTCATTGGAAAGCATCACCTCTCCACACGATAAACTGAACAGGCTCAAAGTAAAATACTATCCTGGAGATCTCTCCGAGTCTGCACATAGGAATGGTTGATGATGTATTGAGAGAAAGGTGGAGTCATTTTGTGTGTGTGTGTGTGTGTGTCCTTACCATTATCATCAAGATGCTCCTCACTTAAGAGTAAAAATTTTAACTTGTTAAAATAGACAAATTTCACCTTAATAATAAAAGTGGATCAGGGAGCAGAATAATAAATTAGAGGAAATCAAAACTTGCCAGAGAAAATACACAAAGTCATAAGGACATTTTAATGAGCTAAGTTAATGAAAGAAAAGCTAAGGTAAATGATTCTGTGCTTTTGGTGTTTTAGGCTGGACCAGATGACATCAGGAACTTTGACACAGTCTTCACGGAAGAGGCGGTTCCCTATTCTGTGTGCCTGTCTTCTGACTACTCAATAGTGAATGCCAGTGTTCTGGAGGCAGACGATGCATTTGTTGGTTTTTCTTACGCCCCTCCTTCAGAAGACTTATTTTTATGAACAGTTTGACAGTCAGAAACCATTGGGCAAATTCAAGCCTGTGGAGAGATGGAAATGACGATTTGTGTGAATATATTCAACTATGTATAACAGTGCCTCATTTTTACATGTAATGTTGAAAACTATGAAATACATATTTTCTGCTGTAAGCCAGAAATAGGGCATTTCAAAGAGCTGAGTTTTGAACTGAAATTTGTATTCTTGTTTATTAAGCTTATTTTTAAGCAAAATTTAAAGCTATTCTTAGCATTAACCTATTTTTAAAGATAACTTTTTGCTATTGACTGTTTTTCCCTGTTAAGTTTACACTAACACATCCAAGATAGACTGTTTCTAATAGTCTGTTACAGTTAAGATAAGATGTATTATTATCTTTATAATTCTATGACTTTTATCATAGCAGAACTATGCAAATGGTACATGGTGGTCTAAGATGAGACCCCCATATTCCCATGATAAGTCAGTATCTGAAATTTGCTTTCTGGCAGGATTCAAATGCAAAGGAAAGTTAAACATTCTGGCTGCTGGAGCAGGAGAGATGGCTCAGCAGTTAAGAGCATTGACTGCTCTTTCAGAGAACTAGGGTTCAATTCCCAGCACCCACATGGCAGCTTACAACTGTCTGTAGTTCCAGTTCCCAGTTCCAGGCAAACACCAAGGCAAATAAATAAAAATAAATTTAAAAAAAATTCTGGCTGCTAGTAGGCATAAACAACTATTCATTTGCTGCCCCTGTAAGAAAAATACAAAAGGAAATCTTTTGCTTTTGAAATGCTCATTTCTCTCCGTGTATCATTTTTTCCTCTAGAGGAAAAGATAATATTTAGTGAGTAGACATTCTTAGAATTTCCAAGGAACTGAGAAATAATAAAATACTACCAGATTTTTTTTTAGTGGTGCCAAAAATAAATGTGTCTGTCATATATTTATATTATAAATGTTTTCTATTTATGTTCCTTTTGACTCTTTGAAGGTTTAGTAGACTTTTGAGTAGATCTAAATGTGGGTGTCTGTTTTTGCAAATAGCTATTTCAAAACTGCCTTTCTAATTTCAAAACTGCCTTCCTAATCAAAATTTTAAAATAACAAAAAAGTAGCTTTCTATAATGTTTACCTAGTTGTGAATTAAAAAATAAAATAGCAAATCTGAGTTAGTCTAAATGTATATCATGTTCTGCACTGCAACAAAAGGTAACAATAATTCAGCAGATACATGCTCAGTATTATGCATTTGATAGTGACAGGGTTCAGATTTACACAAGGCTTCATGAATGCTAATAAGAGTTTTCCCTGGATACACCTGCTCTGGTATCCTTATTCATCTTAGAAATAGTACAGAAAACTTACCATCAAATTACATGTCAAACAGTTTCTACATCTGTGATGGTAAAGGTACAGAGAAACTGTTTTAAGAGGGGCTGCTTAGCTTGAGATCCCAGTTTTTCAAGTCCTCTAGGAAACGGTATCATGAGTTTAGCTGCTGTAAGAACGGACTTCGCTTCGTCAGCACAGAAACTCCTAGTCCAGAGAAAAGGAAGAAAAAGAAAAAAAGAAGCTGGAGACTGACTAATGGAAAAGAACTAGAATTCTGTCACTTGGACACATCATGCTTAAGATTCAGTTGGGAGCATATCAGATGCTCTAAAATAATCAAGGGAGGTTGGATCTAACAGTGATTATCTGTAGCTTCTCATATCATTTTTGTGTCTTGACATCAACTGTTGTTAACCTTAGAGTCTTTGACACACAAATAAAAATATTTTCTTTGTATTATATATATAAAAAATGAACACACTTCCCCTGCATGTGTTATCTTGACAAAGAAATGAGAAACATTTCTCACCAATACCCTTTGATATGATAAATATGTTCAGCAGAGTTGGGATAGGCGCTGCTTGGCTTTGACAGGTATATTTATATTCAGGACACTGGATCTTCCTACACTGTACATATCTGATTTGGACACTTCTGTGAGCTCTACTTTAATACAGAGCTTTTTGTTGGTTATAAATCAAGACAAAAATTGTATGTATATGATTTTTTATTCCGATATCCCTTAATTAAATTGCCAAAAATTAAAGTGCAATATTGTATTTTTAAGAATAAATTTTAGATTTTTGATGTTTCTTGAATCACAAGAAATACAGATCTATGTAGTATAATAAAATTATCAGAAAGATTAATGATCAACATCTAATT
This sequence comes from Sigmodon hispidus, assembly GCA_004025045.1. Classification (NCBI taxonomy): domain Eukaryota; kingdom Metazoa; phylum Chordata; class Mammalia; order Rodentia; family Cricetidae; genus Sigmodon; species Sigmodon hispidus. The sequence goes on from PVIH01002540.1 coordinate 183,305, forward strand.
TCTGTTGTTATTTGAAACTAAAATTAGTAATGGTTATGGTAGTCACCACTAAAGTGAATTATTTTTGTGTGCAAAAAAGAGATATAAATCTTAGTTGAATTATTTGGGTAGACATGAATTTCTGGGTTACTTTATTTTGACATATATTTGGGGCAGGAAACAAAGATTCATTTCTGTCTTTTCTCCTCTACTATAAATTTTTATTAAACACCTGCCTTTTGAATGGTCGACTAGTTCATGCTAACTAGCGAAATACTCTCAACAGTATAAATGAGTACTAGTTAATGTTGGGAAGTTCACTCCCCTCGTCTGTTTTAAAGGGTATTTCTCAGTGTAACCCAGCCTAGCCTCAAAGTCAAGATCCTCTCTGCTCAGCCTCCTTGACCTGAGATTATTTTTTATTAATTACAGTTTGTCAAAGTGAGACTTTTTTTAACCACTGCCCTATAAAGGTCATTTTTACTGCCTTGTTTTGTTACAGATCATTCTCTTTGGGGCAGTAAAGGTTTGATGCTCAGTGGAGGCCTCTTCTTCATAGTTGGGGTTTTCTTGCTGGAGCCTCATGAGATAGAAGAGGCTTTTGGTTTTTCTAGGAGGCAATCTCCTTTATTTCCAGAAAGTCCCTTCTTCAATATTTTCCTAGGGATTATGTTGCACCCAGGAGTTTTGTAGGAACACAGCCAGTAATGTGAAGCTATGTCATGACTTTCTGATGGTCTGAGTACCTTAAAATAAGTCACATTTGTGTAAAAAAAAAAAAAAAAAAAAATGACCAAATGAGTGGTAACACCCAGAATTGCATAAGAATATTGGGATGGGACTAGGGAGATGTACCCAAAAGTAAGAGCACATTGTTCTTGCAGGGAACCTGGGTCTGGTTCCCAGCACCCACCTGGTGGCTCACAGTAGCCTGTAGCTCCAGTTCTAGGGGGCTCCAACCACTTTCTGGTCTCCTTGGGCACCAGGTATTCATGTGGTATACATACATGCATGCATACTCACACATGCAAAGTGAAAACAAGTAAATCTTTAAATTTTTTAAAAATATTTGGGTTATTTTCCACTTTTATATTTATTAAACTAATATAAGAAATTTTGTTCTGGTGCTGGAGAGATGGCTCAGCAGTTAAGAGCACTGATTGTTCTTCCAGAGGACCAAGGTTCAATTCCCAGCACACCCACATGGCAGCTCACAGCTGTCTGTAGTTCCAGTTTTTAGTTCTTTAGTGTTCAATTTTACACAAGTAAATGAACTGAGAAAGGGAAATCACTACACCATCTTCAAATACAATTTTTTAGAATTTAAAGTTGCAATGGTAGAGAATACTTAAATAGCTTAATGACTTATGTACTGTAAGTGCATCAAAGGCCAAAATACTAAGAGTCCTTTTAGAGCAGATTCAAAGGATCCAATGGGTAAAAACATGGTTGGCTACAAGATGAATGTTAAGGCTTCACTCTTCAGCCCTGCCCACCAGAAGAACCTGACACATTTGATGATTTTACAAATCCTGACATCTAAATTTTTATCATAAATTCTTCTTTGCTGGAATGCATCTCAAAAGTTCATTGTTTCTCACACCCACTATACTTTGAGCAATAATGAAGATAGATATTTTTACTTTAGTTTTGTTTAAATATTTGTGGCAAAGTCTATAATGAGTTGACAATATTTAAATGTTTTTATGTTTTAATAGTTATGGAACGCAGAAGGTTGAAATACAATATTATCAGATCACACAAATGGCCAGTTGGAATCACTGTTGGACTTTTTCAGTTCTTTTGATAGTATATACAGCCTTATTGTTAGGATTTTCTGTGATCCAATGATAGCAATGAGTCTTTCAAGGATAACAGCTTATAGGTTGGCAAGATGGTTCAGCAATGATAATGCTAGCCACCTGATGAGCTGAGTGTGATACCCAGGACCTGCATGATGGAAGGAAAGAGAACTGACAGGCTGTCCTGTGACATCCCTGTATGCTCTGGCATGAACACACATATATACAATAAATGCAGTCATTTTTCTTTTACTTACAGTATATGTATGATCTTGGGGTTATTGCTTAATGGCAGAGTATTGCCCTATATCCCTGAGAGTAGCTAAAATGGTACATTTTGTTATGTGAATTTTACCACAATTTTAGGGGGAAAATGCCCCTACCAAATAGCAGTCACCCTTTGCTTCCTTACCAAGTCTTAAAATCACATTTTTTTTCCTACGTTTGCCTATCGTGGGTATTTCACAGATAAATGGTATCATACAACACATGACTTTGTGTCTTTCATCTTATACAGTGCACTCAAGAACCATCCATATTATGCTAGCGCTTAATTCTCTTTTTAATTTAAAGAATAATATGTCGTCTTGCGTTGCTATACCATGGCTGTCTGACGCCGGCTGAACGTGAAAGCATTCCCATCAGCGTAGTTATAAATAATAGTTTTACATGTGCAACATCTGTGGACGCATGTTTTCTTCTCTCGTGGAAGTAGCACTTCAAGAGTCTCCTTCAATGTTTCTAAAGTTTACAGCGCTATTTGGCATCTCCCCGCCCCCGCTCCAGCAGAATTTTAATTAAAAAAAAGAAGAGATATCAATCATCTTTGGACTAGATAACAAAAGCAACGTAGCCCCTTCTCTTTGCCTTGCGAGCAGCGAACAGCACAGAAGTGGTCCAGGTGGGACTGGTTGCCCAGGTGACCGAAGGGCTGAGGTCCCGGCAGGCCACGCGCCCGCCAACGGCCAGGGGAGTGCGCGTGCGCAGGAGGCCCGCAGTGGGCCACGCGCGTCCTGCCGTGCAGGTGGGTTTCGTTTGAGAGGTGGGCGGAGTGGGCGGGGCGGGGGGGCCTCCCGGGGACCCGCGAGACGGAACCTTCCCGGCCTTGGTCTGCCTCCTCATCTCCTCACGGTTCCCTCAGCCCTGACAGGAGGGTCGCCCCCAGTTCACTGTCCTTTGACGTGTGTGTGTGTGTGTGTGTGTGTGTGTGTGTGTGTGTGTGTGTGTGTGTGTGTGTGTGTGTGTGTGTGTGTGTGTGTGTGTGTGTG
>PVIH01002541.1:0-112435 GCA_004025045.1 Sigmodon hispidus
TGAAGTGGAAGACTCAGTAGCTCAAATAGATATATCAGTCAAAGAAAATAGTAAAACTAAAAAAGCCATATCTCAAAATGTTCAGGAAATCTGGGACACCATGAAAAGACCTAATTTGAGAATAATAGGAATAGAAAAAGGAGAAGAATACCAGCTCAAAGGCACAGATAATGTTTTCAATAAAATCATAGAAGAAAACATCCCTAACCTGAACAAGGAAATGCCTATAAAGATACAAGAAGCTTACAGAACACCAAATAGATATGATCCCAAAAAAAAATCAGCGCGCCACATTATAATCAAGCCACAAAACATACAGAACAAAGAAAAAATTTTAAGAGCTGCAAAAGAAAAGGGCCAACTCACATATAAAGGCAGACCCATCAGAATAATGCCTGACTATTCAATGGAAACGATGAAAGCTAGAATGGCGTGGTCAGAAGTTATACAGATGCTAAAGTAGCATGGCTGCCAAACTAGAATACTATACCCTGCAAAATTATCAATCACCATAGATGGAGTAAACAAGGTATTTTAGGACAAAGTCAGACTGAAAGAATATCTATCTGCAAATCCAGCACTACAGAGAGTATTAGAGGGAAAACTCCAACCTAAGGACCCCAGATACACCCACGAAATCAAAAACAATCAATAAGTCCACAGAAGAATATCCTAGAGAAAGGAAATACAAACAAGTTACCACCAAAAATGGCAGGAAATATGAATCAATGGTCACTAATTTCCCTTAATATCAATGGACTCAACTCTCCTATAAAACGTCACACACTAACAAGATGGATACAACAACAGAAGCCATCCTTCTGTTGCCTACAAGAAACACACCTCAACTGCAAAGACAGACATAGGCTTAGAATAAAGGGTTGGGAAAAGATTTTCCAGTCAAACGGTACTAAGAAACAAGCAGGGGTTGCAATTCTAATATCTAACAAAGTAGACTTTAAGCTAAAAGCAATAAAAAGGGACCAAGAGGGTCACTACTTATTCATCACAGGAAAAATTGGTCAAAAGGAGATTTAAATCTTAAATATTTATGCCCCTAATATAGGGGCACCTACATATATAAAAGAAACACTGCTAAAGCTCAAATCCCACATCAATTCTTACTCCCTAATAGTGGGAGTCTTCAATACCCCACTTTCAACCCTGGATAGATCAACCAGACAGAGCCTCAACAGAGAAATAAGGAGTCTAAATGAGGTTATGATGCAAATGGATTTCATAGATATCTACAGAACCTTCCACCCAAAGGCAAAAGAATATACATATTTCTCAGCTCCTCATGGAACTTTCTCCAAAATTGACCACATAATTGGTCATAAAGCAAATATCAGCAGATACAAAAAAGTGGAAATAATCCCTTGTAACATCTTGGACCATCAGGGCCTAAAGTTAGAGTTCAACAACATCAAAACCCAAAGAAAACCTACCAACTCATGGAAACTAAACATCAATCAGCTGAACCATCTCTGGGTCAAGAAAGAAATTAAGAAAGAAATCAAAGTCTTCCTAGAATTCAATGAAAATGAATCTACACCATATCCAAACTTGTGGGACACAATGAAAGCAGTCTGAAGAGGAAAATTCATAGTGCTAGACACCTATATGAAAAACCTTGAGAAATCCCACACTAGAGACCTAACAGTGCAGCTGAAAGCCGTAGAACTATTAGAAGCGAACTCATCTAGAAGGAGTAGACAGCAGGAAATAATCAAACTTAGAGCTGAAATCAATACAATTGAAACAAAAAGAATAATACAAAGAATCAACGAATCTAAGAGTTGGTTCTTTGAGAAAGTTAACAAGATAGATAAGCCCTTAGCCAAACTAATCAAAAAACAGAGAGAGTGTTTCCAAATCAACAAAATCAGAAATTAAAAGGGGGGACACAACAACAGACCCCCAGGAAATACAGAGAATTATCAGGTCATATTTTGAAAATCTGTATTCCACAAAAATGGAAAGCCTAGAAGAAATGGACAGCTTTCTGGACAGGCACCATCTTCCAAAATTAAATGAAGACCAGATTAATTACCTAAACAGGCCTATAACACTTAAGGAAATTGAAGCTGTCATTAAAAACCTCCCCAAAAATAAAAGCCCTGGTCCAGATGGTTTCAGTGCCGAATTCTACCAGACATTCAAAGAAGAGTTACTACCTTTACTCCTCAAATTATTTCACACAGTATTAACTGAAGGAATATTGCCAAATTCCTTTTATGAGGCCACAATCACCCTAATACCCAAGCCACTCAAAGACACAACAAAGAAGGAGAATTACAGACCAATTTTGCTCATGAATACTGATGTGAAAATTATCAACAAAATTTAGGCAAACCATATACAACAATGCATAAAAGATATCACCCACCATGACCAAGTAGGCTTCATCCCAGAAATGCAGGGCTGATTCAACATACAAAAAACTGTAAATGTTATCCATCATATAAACAAACTAAAGGAACAAAACCACATGATCATATCCTTAGATGCGGAAAAAGCCTTTGACAAAATCCAACACTCCTTTATGATTAAAGCCCTGGAGAGATCAGGAATACAGGGACCTAAATATAATTAAGGCGATTTACAAGAAGCCGACAGCCAATATCAAACTTAATGGAGAAAAACTCAAAGAAATCCCACTAAAGTCAGAAACTAGACAAGTATGTCCTCTCTCCCCTTATCTATTCAATATAGTTCTTGAAGTTTTAGCTAAAGCAATAAGGGAACGAAAAGAGATTAAGGGCATACAAATTGGAAAAGAAGAAGTGAAGCTATCTCTATTTCCAGATGATATGATTGTATACATAAGTGACCCACAAAATTCTTCCAAAGAACTGCTACCGCTGATAAACACCTTCAGCAATGTAGAAGGATACAAGATAAAATCAAAGAAATCAGTAGCCCTTCTATACGCTAAAGATAGAAGAGCTGAAAAAGAAATAAGGGAAACATTACCCTTCATATTAGCTGCAAATAGTATTAAATACCTTGGAGTAACTATAACCAGAGAAGTAACAGACCTATTTGACAAAAATTTTAAATCACTGAAGAAAGAAATTGAAGAGGATATCAGAAAATGGAAAGCTCTCCCATGTTACTGGATTGGTAGGATCAACATTGTAAAAATGGCAATTCTACCAAAGGCAATCTACAGATTCAATGCACACTGCCTATCAAAATCCCAACACAATATTTTTTGGACCTTGAAAGAACAATACTCATTTTCATTTGGAATAACAGGAAAGCCAGGATTGCCAAAATAATTTTACTCAACAAAAGAACCTCAGGAGGTATCACCATCCCTGAGTTCAAGCTATACTATAGAGCTACAGTAATAAAAACAGCCTGGTACTGACATAAAAACAGACTTGTGGATCAATGGAATCGAATTGAGGATCCAGACATTTACCCAAAAACCTATGAACACCTGATTTTTGACAAAGAGGCCCAAAACATTCAATGGAAAAAAGATAGCTTATTTAACAAATGGTGTTGGCATAACTGGAAGGAAGTGTGTAGAAAAATGCAAATAGACCCGAGCCTGTCACCCTGCACAAAACTCAAATTCAAGTGGATCAAAGACCTCAACTTAACCCCAACCACTTTGAACTTGACTATTTTTCTTATAAGGCTTTAATTTATTGTTCCTTTTAAAAATTTATTTAAAATGGTTTTTTTTTCCTATATATACCTCTACTTCCTCTCCCTTTCCTCCTCCCAGTCTCTCCCAGTTCTCCTCTGGGCTCTTCTCACTCCATCCCTCCATCCATTCCTCCCAAAGTTCAAGGAATCCTATGGTTGGTCATTTTAGTCTGGCATATCAAGTTAAGGTGGGTCTGAGTCCTTCATCTCAGCATTAAGGCTGGGTTAGGTGTTTCTCTGTAGGCAATGGGTTCTGAGATATCACTTCATGCATGAAGAACATACTCTGATCCTACTGCAAATGGCTCCATAAACTGCCCACATCATTTGACAGTCATGCACATTAGGATAGTTTAATTCCTTTCCCTGAAGTTTTCTCAGCAATTATTTCTGAATCAGTTAGCTACCAATAGCTTGATTCAACCACCTCTGTGGATCTTCTCATGATCCTGGTCCCTTTGTTTATATTCACTCTCCTCTCTTTTTAGCTGGACCCAGAGCTACACCTGGTGCTTAGACATAGATCTCTGCTAATGTCTCTATCCATTGCTGAATGAAGGTTCTATAATGACAATTAGGGCCAAGATATTTATGTCATTGTATTTCTCTCATTCAACCATTTACTTCTCTCATGTTTTGTTCTTACCTACCCTTGCTCACTCCCTGTTAGGATTCCAATTTATTCAAGAGATCTTTATTTCTCCTTCCCAGGGGGAATCCCTGGATGTCTCTCTTAAGTTTATTCTGTTACCTAGCTGTTTATGGGTTGTGTTTTGCAGCCTGATTTTTCTTTGCTTTATGTCTGGAACCTATTTATGAATAAGTACATAACATGTCTATCTTACTAGTCCTATGTTACCTCACTCAAAAGCATGCACTCTATATCCATCCATTTGCCTGCAAATTTTAGAATGTCATTTTTTTGGTACTTGATTGTGTAAATGTACCACAGTTTGTTAATCTATTCCATTTGAGAGGTATCTAGGTTGTTTCCTGGTTGTGGCTATTAGAAATAATGATGCTATGAATGTAGTTGAGTTAATGTCTTTAGGGTTAGAATGTGCATTTTGGGGATAGAGTCTCAATACTGATATTGCTGAATCATTGAGGAGATTGATTTCCAGTATTCTGAGGAACCTCAATACTCCTTCCCAAATTTTCTGTAGAAGTTTACATTCCCATCAGTAATGGAGGAGTGATCCCTTTGTTGTATCCCCTCCAGCATAGGCTGCCATCTGTGTTTTTGATCTTAGCCATTTTGACAGGTGTAAAAATGTATCTCAGAATTGTTTTGATTTTCAATTCCCTAAAGGCTAACAATTTTGAACATTTCTTCAAGTGTTTTTCAGTCATTTTTAATTTTTTTTTTGCTTTGAGATCACTACTCTCTTTTTTTATTATGAATAAAGTTATATATATATATATATATATATATATATATATGTTTTATCTGTGTATCCCCTTGTTCAGGCTCCCTTCCTTTTCCCTCCCCTCTCAGTCACTCTCTCTTCTCCCATCACTTTTTCTCCTCCCCAGCAAGGCCAGGAGGTCCCAAGGTCCCAACGTGGTTTATTTCAGCATCTACTCCAGGTGAATCTTCTTTCCTCATCCCAACATCAAGACTGGGTCAGGTGTTCCTCTAGGGGGAGTGGAATCCAAGGTGTCACTCCAAGGTGTTTTAGATCCCAAACTGTTCAGTGGTTGTGGTTTGCAGCTTGGACATGCTTTGCTTTTTTCTTTCTTTCCTTTTTTTTTTCTTTTTGGTTAGGGTCTACTAATGAATGAGTACATCCCCTGCTTATCTTTCTGGGTTTGTGATACTTCACTCAGGAGGATATTCTCCAAATCCATCCATTTGCCTGTGAATTTTAGGATATCATTTTTTCTTACTGCTGAGTAGTATTCCACTGTGTAGATATACCACAGTTTGTTAATCCATTCTTCAGTTGAGGGGCATCTAGGTTGTTTCCAGGTTCTTGCTATTACGAATAATGCTGCTATGAACATAGTTGAGCTAATGCCTTTGGAGTGTGAATGTGCCACTTTAGGGTATACACCCAGAAGTGGTATTGCTGGGTCCCTGGGGAGATTGATACTCAGTTTTCTGATAAACCACCATACTGAGCAATGGCTGGTAAGTCTTTTGTTGTGACTTCCCTTATTAGTGCTGAAACCACTTTTAATTGGATTATTTGGGGGTTTGTTCTACAGATTTTTCAGTTCTCTATATATTTCATATATCTTTCTTCTGTCAGACATAGGGTTAGTGAGGATGGTTTTCCATTCTGTAGGCTGTCAATTTGTCAAAATGACTGTGTCTTTTGCTTTACAGAAGCTACTCAATTTAAGGAGGTCCCATTTATTAATTATTGTTCTCAGTGTTTATGCTACAGGTGTTAGAATTAGAAACTGGTCACCTGTGCAAATGTGTTCAAGAGTATTTTCTACTTTTAGTGTAGCTGCAGTAATATTGATGTCTTTGATCCAGTTGGATTTGAGGTTTTCTTCAGGGTGATAGATCTGGATCTACTTGTATTCTTTTACATACTACAATCCAGTTATGCCATCACCATTTGTTGAAAATATTATCTTTTTTTTTCATTTTATATTTTTTGCTTCTCTGTTGAAATTTGGGTGTTCATAGGTGTGTGGATTAAGGTAGGGGTATTTGATTAGATTTGATTGATCCACAAGTCAGTTTTTATGCCAGCAGCAGGCTGTTCTGTTTTTATTACTGAAACTCTAGTTTATAATTTGAAGTCAGGAATGAAGATACCTTCTGAAGTTCTATTATTGAACAGAATTTTTTTAGCAATCCTGCATTTCTTTATATTTCATTTAAAATAGAGTATTGTTCTTTCAAGGTATGTAAAAACTGTATTGGGATTTTGATGGGGATTAGATTGAATCAGATTTCTTTAGGTAAGATTGCCATTTTTACTGTTGATTCTGCCTATTGAGAAGAAAGGAAGAACTTTCCAATTTCTGATATATTCTTCAGTTTTTTTCTTCAATGACTTACTGTTCTTGTTAAACATGTTTGTCAGTTTTGTTGGGTTAGGGATACCTCAATGAATTTAACTCTATTTGCAGCTATTATAAAGGACGTTTCCCTGATATTTTTAGCCCATTTATCATTTGTGTATTATTTTTTTTAGTTAATCTCATTTCCTTCTACATTGCTAAAGGTGATTATCAGCTGTAGATGTTTCCTGATAGAATTCTGGGGGTCACTTATGTATATGAACATATCATCTGCAAATAGATATACTTTTAATTCTTTCTTTTCAGTTTTTATCCACTTAATCTCCTTTTGCTCTCATATTGCTTTAGCTGAAACTTTGAGAACTGCATTAAATACATAGGGGCAGAGAAGGCAGCCTTGCCTACTTCCTGATTTTAGTTAGATTGCTTTGTGTTTCTCTCCATTTAGTTTGATGTTGGCTATTGGCTTTCTGTAGTAGCTTTATTATGTTTAGGTATTTCCTCTGTATTTCTGACCTCTACAGAATTTTTATTATAAGGAGTGCTGAAATTTTTCAAAAGATTATTCAGCACCTAGGGAGATTATCATGTGATTTTTGTTGTGTTTTTTTTTGTTTTGTTTTGTTTTTTAAGGTTATGTTAGGGATGACATTGCCAGTTTTTCATACATTTGTAGTATCACAATTAGACTCAGAAACAAATATTGGGGGAAGGCTAAAATATCAGAGAGAGGGAGCACTATAGGCATATTCTCACCCAGCAGTTTTACACCTTCCTCAGCCTTGCTCCTGGTCACTTCTGCCAGTCACTTCTCCCAGCTGCTTCTGTCATCTCTGGGTTTGTACAGCACTTATATGCCCTATCCCATCCAGGTTAGGATTAAAGGCATGTAGCCTTGGACTCACAGAAACAGAAGAAGTTCTGTCTCAGGAGTTGTGGGATCAAGGGTGGAGGTCACCACTCCTGTGTTCCCTGTGCTGGGGTTAAAGATGTGTGTGACTGACTCAGCTGTTTATCTTTGTATTCAAGGTTTAAGAATTTCCTGAGCTGTCTGCCTAGGTTATCTTTGTATTCAAGGTTTAAGAATTTCTTGTGCTGTCTGCCTAGGATTTGACTGGGTGCTCTCTCCCCAATATTCAGGTTTTATTATATATGTAATAAATATCCACATACATTGAATCATCCTGGCATTTCTGGGATGAAGCCTAGTTGAACATGGTGGATGATTTTTTTTAGATATGTTGTTGATTTCAGTTAGCCAGTATTTTATTGAGTATTTTTACAGCAATGTTCATGAGGGAGATTGGTCTGTAAGTCAGTAATTCTTTTTCTTTTTTACATCTTATTAGCTTGGCTATCGGGGTGATTGTAGCAATGTTACTTTAGTTTCTATTGTATGGAACAATTTGAGGAGTAATGGTGGTAATTCTTCTTCGATAATCTGAAACCATCTATTCCTGTGCTTTTTTACTTGGGACCTTTTAATAACAGCTTTATCTCACTAGGAGGTTATAGGTATATTTAGGTCATTTATCTAGTCTTGATTTAATTTTGGTAATTGATACTTTCCTGAAAGCTATCTATTTCTTTTAGGTTTTCCAATTTAGTGGAGTATATGTTTTCAAGATATGATCTAATGATTCTTTGGATTTCTGCATGGCTGTTGTTATGCCTCCCTTTTCATTTCTGATTTTGTTACTTAGATATTCTAAAACACGGCCTTTTGGTTAATTTGGATAAGGATTTAATCTATCTTGTTGACTTCCTCAAAGAACCAACACTTTGATTCATTGATTCTTTGTATTGATCTTTATTTCAGTTGTACTGATTTCTGCCCTGAGTTTAATTTTTTCCTGCTGTTTACTCCTAGGTGAGTTTGCTTCTAATTGTTCTAAAGCTTCTAACTTTGCTGTTAAGTCTCTTATGTGAGATTTCTACAGATTTTTTTGTATAGACATCTTGTGCTATGGAATTCCTCTTAGCACTGCTTTCATTGTGTCTTATATGTTGGGGTATATTGTAAATTTATTTTTTTTTGAATTTCAGGAAGTCTTTTAATTTCTTTCTTAACTTTATTCTTGACCCACAGGTGGTTCAATGTAGAGATTTTCAGTTTCAATAAATTTGTAGAATTTCTGTGATTTTTTTGTTGTTGTTGTTTAACTCTAACTTTGGACCATGCTGTTCTAATATGATATAAGAAATTAATACTTTTTTTGTATCTATTGAGACTTGCTTTATGACTGATTATGTGGTCAACTTTAGAGAAAGTTACATGGGGTGCTGAGGAAAAAGTATATTCTTTGAGGTGGTGTGGAACATTCTGTATATACCTATTATGTCCATTTGGATAATAGCATTTTAGATTCCTTATTTTTCTGTTGAGTTTTTCTCTGGTAGACCTATCCAATTGTGAGAGTGAGATATTGAAGTCTCCCACTATTAATGTGTGGGGTTTTTATGAAATTTAAGCTTTAGTGGGTTATTTTTTAATATGTAGGTGCCCTTGTGTTGGAGGCATGAATGTTCAGGGCTGAGACTTCATCTGTGTAGATTTTCTTTAGATAAATAAGTAATATCCATCCTAGCTTCTTTTGATTTATTTTAGTTTCAAGTCTATTTTGTTAGATACAAGAATGACTACACCAGCTAGTTTCTTCAGTCCATTTAATTGGAAAATAATTTCCCAATGCTTTGCTCAGAGCTGGTGCCTGACTTTGAATTTGAAGTGTGTCTCTTATATGCAGCATAAGGATGGATCTGTTTTTGTATCCCTTGTTTTGGGATGTGTCTTTGTAGAAGTGAATTGAGGTCATTGATATTAAGGACTATTAATGACTAGTGATTTATATTTCCTGTCATTTTTGGTGGTGTTGAGTGTGTGCTTCCCTTCTCCTTCCTCCCCCATGGCATTATCTATTGTTTGTGGTTTCATGAGTGTATCTTTTTTTTTAGGTTGGAGTTTTTCCTCTAGTGCTATCTGTAAGGCCAGACTTGTAGATAGGTATTGTTGAAATCTGGTTTTGTCATGAAATATCTTGTTTACTCCATCTATGGTGACTAGTAATTTTAGTGTTGTCTTGTCAAGCAACAATGGTCTACTAGTGACTGTAAAACATGTGACCAGACCCTCCCGGCTTTTATTGTTTCAGTTGACAAATATAGTGTTATTCTGATGGATCTGTCTTTATAGATGACTTTTTTTTTTCTATGCATCTCTTAGTATACTTTCTTTATTCTCTAGCTTTAGTGGCTTCATTATTATGTAGAGAGCACACTATTTTGGGGGGGTCTAGTTTATTTGGTGTTTGGTAAGATTCTTGTATCTTTATTGGCGTTTACTTCCTTAGGTTGAGAATGCTATCTTTTATGATTTTGGTAAATATATTTTCTGTGTCATTGAGCTAGTAATCTTTTTTAATTCCAAATATTCTTTTTTTTTCTTTTTTGAATATGGTCTCATTTTTTTATCCATGTATCCGTATCCCCTTATTCAATCACCCTTCCCCCTCACACTCTTCATACTCACTCTTTCTTCTCTACATCTCCTCTCCAGTAAGGGCAGGAGGTCCCAATGTCCCAAGGTGGCTTAGTTCAGCATCCACTCCAGACAAGTCTGCTTTCCTCATCCCAACATCAAGACTAGGTCAGGTGTTCCTCTGGCGGGCATGGGCTCCAACGCGCCGGCCCAAGATGTTTAAGATCCCAAGCTCTTCAGTGGTTGTGGTTTGCAGCTTGGGTGTGCTTTGCTTTTTGTTTAAAGTCCACTAATAAGTGAGTACATCCCCAGCTCATCCTTCTGGGTTTGTGATACCTCACTCAGGAGGATATGCTCCAAATCTATCCATTTACTTCCAAATTTTAGGATATCATTTTTTCTTACTGCTGAGTAGTGCTCCATTGTATAGACATACTACAGCTTGTTAAACTTTTATTCAGTTAAGAGGCATCTAGGTTGTTTCCAGGTTCTCGATATAGAAATAATGCTGCTATGAACATAGTTGAGTTAATGCGTTTGGGCTGCAAATGTGCATCTTTAGCATATATGCCCAATAGTGGTATTGCTGGGTCCTTGAGAAAATTTATTTTCAGTTTTGTGAGAAACTGCCATACTGCATTCCAGAGTGGCTGAACAGGCTTACACTCCCACATAAAATGGCGGAGTGTTCCCGTTCCTCTGTAACCTCTCCAGCATATGCTGTCATCTGTGTCTTTTATTTTAGTCAATCTGACAGGTGTAAGGTGATATCTCAAAGTTGTTTTGATTTGCATTTTTCTGATGGCTAAAGATGTTGAGCACTTTTTCAGATGCCTTTCAGCCATTTGTAATTCATCTGCTGAGAATTTTCTTTTTAATTCTGAACTTCATTTTTATTTGGGTTATTTAGGGCTTTGGGCTCTAGTTTCTTGAGTTCTCTGTATATTTTAAAGATCAGTCCTTTGTCACTTGTAGGGTTGGTGAAAATGCTTTCACGTTCTGTAGGCTGTTGTTTTGTCAGTCTTAAATGCTTAGCTCACAACCATAAATTCCAATTATTCTTAGGTTTGATCTTCTTATGGTATCCTATATTTCCTGGACATTTTGTACTATGATTTTTTTTTTATTTTAGCCTTTTCTTTCAATGGCATAGCTATTTCTGCTATCCAGTCTTCTACTCCAGAGATACTTTCTTCTATCTCTTGGATTCTGTTGGTTATGCTTACATCTGTAGTTCTGGTTTCTTTTTTCAAATTCTCTGTTTCCATCATTGCCTTGGTTTTTGTGTTCTGTATTGCTTCTATTTCAGTTTTTAAACTTTGAAATATTTCTTTTACATGTTTAACTGTTTATTTTTCTTCGTTTTCTTGTATTACTTTAAGGGATTTATTGATCTTTCCAATTTTTTTATTTGTATTTTCTTCTATTTTTTAAAGGAATTTCTTATAGCCTCTCTTAAGGTTTCTATTATCTTCATAAAGTTGTTTTTAATGTTGTTTCCTTGTGATTCTTTTGCATTTTCTTCCTTAGGTCTTGTTGTTGTAGAGCCACCATATTTTGGTAGTATCATGTTGTTCTTTATGTTTATATATAAACTCTTGCACTGGTATCTGCCCATTGCGTCTTGGAATCACTGAAGGATTTTTTAGTATGTCACATAGCTGATTTTGGTACAATCTGTCTTGGCTGTGTCTTTGTCTCAGAAAGCCTCTCTTGGTCCATTCTTCATTTTTGATCCACTTGAAGATAGTATATTTTGTGTCACAGTGACCACTCTTAATTTATTAGGGACTGATAAACTGAGGGTCTCTGGTAGCTACTCTTCATCCAGTTGAAACTGAGGAATACTGTTAGTCTCTTGCTCTCTTAGTCTGATGTGTGAAGAATATCTCTTAGTTTCTTTGTTTGATATGACCTGGGAATCCATGAGTTTCCAGTTGCCACTTAGGTTAAGGGATGATGGTGTGGGCCTGGAAATGGGCCAAGGTTTTGGTGTTGGAGGTGACCAGCAAACTTTGTTTTACTGAGGTTTCTGTGCTGCAAGGGTTTTTCCTGCTTGCCTGGATTTAGGGCAGAGCTGATTGAGGATGGGTTTCTAATTCTTGTTTCCCCAGACAGGGTTCTCAGAGATAGAAAACTCTGCCTGGGCTGGGTAGCGTGTCACTCACCCCTTCCCTTGATGTGGGCCAGGTATCTGTGTTTTTCTCATTATATTTATTAATCATTGACTATATATATAAACACATTCAGTAAAAATGTACTATAGATATTATTAACTTAATGTTTTATACATAATTGTTATCTTTATTTATTGTGTCTCCATTATAACAGTATATTTTTTAACTCTTATTTACCTTACTTATTTCACTTTTTTCTTATATGAATACCTTGTATAAATTATATTTGGTTTCTAATAACCAGTCTTTCTTCATAAGTTCTTGAATTTTGTTATCTATCAAACTTTAAGTCTGCTAGTCTTCATTGCTGCATTTTCAGGACCATTCTTTTCTCTAACGGCTCTGGTGGTACTTAAATATAACTGAAATAAGTATCTTTTTGATTGCTCTATTTCTGTAGCTCCTGCTGTGTAGATTTGACAACTCCTTGATGTCCAAATTGTGAGCTGGTACTAAGTGCACATGATTCCTAATAACTGACCCAAAGACTTGACTTGACCTACCAGGAGTGATTTTTTTTTTTCTTCAAATAGGTCCTCAAATTTTGTCTTGACTTCAAGCATCTTGGTAGATATGATTCAACAGAGATTTCCTATTAAACTGACCAACTGCTATGGTCTGCTCTTGCCTCTCACTGCCACTCTTAGCCACATGAGTCCTATATGCTCTGTTTGTCTGTGTTTGTTTAGTAGACTGTCACTTTTCAGGACCATGTCTAGATGCAAAGTGCCACTAATTGCAGGCTGATTGCTCTAATGCTTTCAATAATGCCTTAGGACATAACTGCCACACTAACTAGTCTAATCAAATCAGAGCAATTTGAAAAGATTGTTTCTGAGGTCAGAGCTTTATATTGGGTCGGCCCACAGAAGGTCTTTTAAAGTTGTCTCTCTGGAAAACTGTAGAGCTCACAACTTAGTCTATGTCTTAAGTATAGTTATCCATTTTAATGTACCTTCATTCATCATAGCTTTGCTATTTCAAGAGCCTCCTAGATTTGAACATCTTCAAATTCTGTTGAATATGCCTAAAATTTCTGATAGTGTCTACACCCACATGGTCCTCCAAACAAGTCCTAAAACAAAGGCATATTTTGCATATGGCACTGGGTTTTACAGATGGCTCTCAGTTTGTTTTGTATAAAGAGAGGTTTAAGAAGCAACTAGATTAATTTGGTAATGCTCCTAAGTTTAATGCATAGTTTAAAGATAAGATCATAATTTAGATTTCTTTAAATTTGTGTAAAATTAAAACGTGAAAAATTTTGAAATTCTTTGTGTTTTCTATAATCTACTGATGGATTTGCATTCAAATTTATTTCATTTATTATAATCCTATACTGCTTATGACTAATATACATAATTTAAGATAAACTGTAAAATAGCAACTTGTTCATTATGTGAATCTTCTGAAAAGAGCCTTGTAGTGTTTAGGCTGTCTCTTTTTCTTTTATAATATATAATTTATTGTGTTATAAAGTGTTACATATCTTTGGAATTGTTTGAATGAAAGCAATCTTTAATTGTTAAGGCATGGTTAGAAGTTTTCCTCAGAAGTCTTATGTGTTGGAGTGGTGACCTTCAGTTGGTGCTTCCAGAGATTAAGGTAAAAAGAATTCTAGATTAAATCAATAAAATGGATTGACCCAAAAATGCATTTTATAATATTTTTGATATTACTTAAAGCTTATGATAATTTACAGAGCCATGGCATTTATTTATTCATGAGAAAAGGTCACTGGGATATTGTCTAAGGGTTTCTAACTTGTCTAGGACCCTCTAGTCATTCTCTCTGCTTCTTGTCTTTACTGATATGAGAACACTGATGGGCCATATACTGTGGGTAATATAACACTGCAGATTGAGTGTCAATAAACTAAAATCTCTGAAAACATGAGCCAAGGTAAATCATTCTTTCTCTGAATATATGGACCAAAACTTAATAATAAAAGAAATACAAGGAATAACTATGAAACTTTTATATTGATTATTGATAGAAATTTGTGGCTTTTAATTTTTATATTTAATTTTGTACTTAAAAGTAATTTCGTTACTGAACATTGAATTACATTGAACTTTTTCACTCCATACAAATAAACAACCTATATCAAATATTTAAATTTTCCATTTAATTTTACTGTCTTCTACAACATTCCAAAAAGCTTCCCCTAGTTTGTACCTTCTCTCTTGAGTTATCATCACTCTATGGGGTCATGATTGGCATTTATAGATGTTCTAAACGCTAAACCCAGTTGTCTGATGTACTTTTCAGTGAACGCAACACTGCTAAAGTTCTTGCATAGGGCACTTTTCCTTGTTATATGTTACTATAAGACTCTTAAAATGTTAATAAGTACTTATTTATCTATACATTAGCTAATGGAATAGCCAAGTTTGTGCCAATCATAACAAATCTTCTAGGATCTCTAAGACGAAAGAGAAAGACCCTGAGTCATTTTCCAAAGTTGTTTACCAGTGAGCACAACCCTGTATCCTCTGGGTGACTTAGTGCACTGAGGTGAAAGCATTTTCTACATATATTTTTATATTTAATTATGGCTTCTTAATATTAATATAATTAATTAATTATCCCTAAACACTATGTGTGAAATTCTCAAATAGCTATTATTATCTTTTCTAGCTTTATGGGCATTCAGTTGTAAAATTAATGCAAGTGCCTGAAAGCTTGGTTTTAATTTTTTCATATTAGCATTATTCCATTAAAGCATATAGTACTAATTATCCAGTTATTATTTCTAATATAGATAGAAGATCTTAAATCTACTATTTGGTAGCTAATAACTACCAACATCTTACAGTTTAGCTATATAGCCTGAAAACATAAGAGCCAATCATTCTAGATCAACAAATTTCTGAAAGCTTACAAACTACACAGACAACCCTTAGACTCATAGGGTTTTTTGTTCTTTTTCTAATACTATTATGAGTACGTAAAAACATATTGTTTCAATAACAAAAATGTCTTTTTGGTATCTTGGGCTCATTTGGTTTGATGCAGCCCCCAGCAGATATCACTTTGAATCAAGCATATATATTCATTCTTGTTCTGAGGATTAATCAAAAAGAGAAAATTCTGCTTTACTGGCTGTATAGTCACCCAACTTATTAATAATACAGTATCTCACAACTTTCTGTTGGAGCTCACTCACACCTCAACAGAAGAAAATTTTTTTGTTCAAATTTAAGGAGCTTAAAATTCTATAGTCAGAGAGTTTTCTTTGCTTAAATAGTCTCTTCAAACTAAATCTCTCTTTACCACTCTATGGATTTGCTTTCAAATTCCCTGTCAATGGGAAGTGTCTACTTAAGTGCTATGTTGTTACATGGGCTCTTTATTTTTCTCCATTCATAGATATACTGCATGTAGTATTTGCTCAGAAATGTTGCTATAGGAAGTTTTTCAATTTCAACTTAAGCCAGGCATAGGTAAGGCCTTGACTCTAATCTTCATGGTAGTTTTAAAATTTAAACCACTAAACTAAGTCAAGATATAAACAGGGACTAATACAACGTTGATTACAATTTTCTATAGTGGCTTTGCGTTCTCTTTGTATTGATAAATGAATGTGCTCCATTCTTGGTTTTAGGCTTGTTTATTTTATATAATGTTTTTTAAACTTAACATTCCTATATCTTGTGGTAGTAAAGTATAAGTTAAATCTTCAAAAACAAATGGTTTTGCTGTCTCTCAAACTTGTAAAAGAACATATTAAATATTAACATTTATCATTTGTAAACATAATACAGTACTTGGATGTAATAGAAAAGAATATATAGTTAAAATTGTGGTATCAAGGGAAAAGAATATTAAATAGTATAAGATCACCTTCTTTCTTAAAACATTTTAATGCATATATGTATATGTAAATGATAATTTAAGATTGAATTAAATTATTAATGACAGCTTTAAGACAGGCTTAGTAAAGCAGTGAGATATATGTTATTATAACTTTATAGACCTTTTGTATTGTTTTACTTAGTCCTTTCTAGTTTATTAGCTTTTCTCTTACCAACAATTTTTCTAGAGTATTTATTATTGTATATCTAAAATATAATTTTATAAGTATAATACTCATAATTCATTAATTATATTGTACTGGCATTTAATTAAGGTTGATGAGCACATGCTATTCAAAATTTTACTCTTCTCTTAATTATATTGTATAGTCTCAAAATATTAATATATTAGATTATTCAATAAGAAATTTTAATCATTAAGATCTTAGTTTTATCATAAGAAGTATTAAAGAGTACTTTTTATGGAGAAGGCTATTTCTACTATTAGCTTTTTAGCTCTTTGATTTAACAAAATACCTAGTATCAGAATTTAAGGAAGGATTGATACTAATTCAGGTTCAGGGTGTAATTTGTCATTGTAGAAAAGCGTGGTGTCAGAAAAGTGAAGCAGCTGTTCTCATTGTATCTGCAAAAATGCTTTTCATAAAAAACTTAGATGTATTCATTATCAATATTTCTAGTGCTCACATAACTACCTGGCTAATGAAGAATAAGAAACCATAAGAATGCTTACATCCCTAGTTCTTGTGGATGGAATGCTGAACCTCACTTCCTAAGTTTTACTATTCAGAATGTGTTTGTGTTGATTCTAGAGTAGGGTGCACAAAGACACAGAATGGTTATCAGCCTCTCTTCTATACAATTGAAAGACACCCAGCAAAGACACTTAAAAGGCAACATGTACATTAAGAATGTTAGTCTTTATATAGGATTCTCAAATTGTTAGATAGCTAAAAATTTGCTTCCTTTTCTTTTAGTCTTCTGCTGTTCACTTGGTCTCAACACTATTCAATCTACACAATGACATTGTTACACATTTCTTTTTTTCTTATCACTCTTTTATGTTATTTTTTAGAAAATAAAATTCTTTTATTTTAGAAAAAAAAGAATATTAAACAGTAGGTTTCCATAAAATCAAAAGAAAAGAATCTACCAAAAGGGAAGTTTCAAGATTAAGTTGAATATCAGTTTCTGTCCATGAACAAAAAGAATATGAGTAGACAGAAATATTTGTGATGTTTTATATAATATTTAAAAACACCGGAAAATGTGTCAAGAAAGTATTTTAGGAGTGAGAAATTAAAGATAGTAAACAGAACTATTGTATTATTTTTCTACTCTTTTTCTGAATAACACTGGTTATAAAGGACTCAAATGTAAACCATGGGTTGTAATGTGCTCAATTACACTGTCAAATAATCCTCGAAACCAAATGTGGATATGTGATTTTGTGCTTGACTTATATTGTCATATATTTTAATATAAACCTTATATCCCTTGTCCGTTGGTATGTTTATTTATACACTCATTTTTGTATTTGAGTTTTTGAGAGAAAGATTCCTTATAGCCTAGGCAGGCCTCAAACTCTATAGGTAGTAAAAAGTAGAGTTCACTTGAACTCCTGATCCTTCTGTCTCTTTCTAGGCTAGGATTGCAATTGTATGTTGTTATTTCAGGCTTAAAATATATTTCCAAACATATATACAAAATATTTGTTTATAAACATTTCACAAACCAACATGTTACAGATACAAAACAGAGAACTGATGCGCTTATAAATATTTTTCTAATCTAATTTCCCATAGTGAGTGTAAAGGATAGTCACATGCTCAGATGTTCTAAATAATTTTAAATATATTTCTGCTTTTTGGCTTACTTCAGTTCATAGAAACTTGTTTAGAAAATAGAATTGTTTTGCTTCCTTCATTTCAGAAGTTATTTCCACAATTAAAAAAAAATAACATTACTTCTCTAGCTAATTACAATATGTTATTTCCTATTCTTTTTTCACATTCACATACCAATTGAAATCCTATACTTATAATCAAAGGACACAAATTAAATCATTGTTTTCTAATATAATTACTGATTGTGTGCCTAACCCTCTTGATTCATTTAAAATTAATGCTACATGCAAATTCGAGAGATCAACATGGAAGATAATGAAAAGGTAATAATAATAAGAAAAACCAAAATCTTCTAACAGTTGGTGTCTTGTATATGTTGGAGGGTAGTTGC
This sequence comes from Sigmodon hispidus, assembly GCA_004025045.1. Lineage (NCBI taxonomy): Eukaryota > Metazoa > Chordata > Mammalia > Rodentia > Cricetidae > Sigmodon > Sigmodon hispidus. Next base: position 18,360 of record PVIH01002541.1, read on the forward strand.
ACTCATCAAATCTCAACAATGGTGTCATTAATAAGACCACAAAGACAGAAGCAGCTGACTGACAGCATGAACAAGAGAATTTTCATCAGGTCCTGACCATTGATGAAGAGTTAGAGGCAAATAATGGATGCAAAAAGAGAGGAGGAATCAGTCCAATTGCTCCACACAAATAACATTAATGCATGAAGCCTAGAGATACTAATATTTATAATTTATCTTATTACACTGGATGATATGTTAAGAAGATAATCTTGGAGAATATATCTTTATTTATATTTATTGTTTTTTGAAAATCAATATCAAACATTATATAAAAAAGCAAAATATTCAGATCAGATTAAAAAAACATACAGTAATAAAATTTCTTTTTTCTCTAGAATACATAGAAAAAATCTAAAGCTTCTCAAGATAGGTTAGTCTCAGCTACAGATAAAGAAAGCACAGTAGATCACAGCTAATACCCACAGATGCACTATGGCCACTACAAAATTTTGCTAAGCAACCCTTACACTGTAAAACCAGAAGTTTTGTTTTGTTCTATTGTGTGTGTGTGTGTATGTGTGTGTGTGCTTTATTTTTTTGAGTATATAGTGAGTTTTTATTTTTTATATTTTTTATATTTTTTCTTTATTTATTTCGTATTTATCAAGAAAAACAGTAAATTGAATATAAAATGCTGATAAGTTAACAATAACTATAAAGAAAATAAAAATCATAAGCATGACTTATCAAGGGTGATAATGCAAATAATTTGCTACACATAAAATTACTTTGTGTTCAGCTTTCCCTCTGAAGTTTTTTTTCTATCCCTGTATATCCTTATTCAAGGTCCCTTCCCCCTCCCACCACATCAGGTCATTTTTTCTTCTCCACAACTCCCCATCCCCTCCCTGGGCAGGCAGCAGACAGTCCCATGGTCCCACTGATCTAATAATGCTTAGTTCAGTCTCCACTCCTGGCAAATCCAGTTTTGTCCCCCCTCCCTCAAGGGTGAGTCAGGTGTTCCTCTAGGTGGAGTGGGATGTGTGTGATTTAAATCACTTTATGTGTGTTTTAAATCACTTTATTCACCCATCATCTTTCAATGAAAAAAGAATGTTTTTGATTAAAGTCCACTAATGAATGAGTACATCCACTGCTTATTCTTCTGAGTGTGTGAGACCTCACTCAGGAGAATATTCTCCAAATCCAGCCATTTGCCTGCAAATTTTAGGATATCATTTTTTCTTACTGCTGTGTAGTACCCCATTGTATAGACGTACCACAGGTTGTTAATCCATTTCTCTGTTGACAGGCATCTAGGTTGTTTCCAGGTTCTAGATATTATAAATAATGTTATGAACATAGTTGTGATAATGCTTTTGGGATGTGAATATATGTCTTTAGGTTATATGCCCAGTAGTGGTATTGCTGGATCCTTGTGGAGAGTGATTTCCATTTTTTCTGAGAAACTGTCATACTACATTCTAGAGTGGCTGAACAAACTTACACTCCCACCAACAATGGAGGAAAGTTCCCCTTGCTCTACCTCCTCTCCAGCATAGGTTGCCATTTGTATTTTTTTATCTTAGCCATTCTGACAGATATGAGGTGGTATCTCAAAGTTGTTTTGATTTTACTTTCTCTGATGGCTAAAGATGTTGAATATTTTTTCAGGTGTCTTTCAGCCATTTGTAATTCTTCTGCTACAAAATCCCTTTTCAGTTCTGAACCCCATTTTTGATTGAGTTATTTAGGGATTTGAGTTCTAGTTTCTTGAGTTCTCTATATATTTTAGAGATCAGTCTCTGTCACTTGTAGCATCAGTGAAAATCTTTTCTCATTCTGTAGGCTATAATTTTGTTTTAATGATTGTGTTCTTTGCCTTACAGAAACTTCTCAGTTTCAGGAGGTCCCACTTATTGATTGTTGTTCTTAGTGTCTGTGCTACTGGTGTTGTATTTAGGAAGTGCTCACCTGTGCCAAGCATTAGAGGGTATTCCCCACTTTCTTTCTGTCAGGTTCAGTGTGGCTGGGTTTATGTTGAGGTCTTTGATCCACTTGGATTTTAGTATTGTGCAAGGTGATAGGCTTGGATCTATTTGTATTTTTCTACATACTACCATCCAGCTATATTGGATATTAGGATGGCAACACCAGCTTGTTTTGGGGGCCATTTGATTGAAAAGTCTTTTCTCAACCCTTTACTTTGAGCCCGTGTTTGTTCTTGAAGTTGAAGTGTGTTTCTTGTATACAGGAGAATGTTGCCTTTTGTTTTTGTACCCATGGTGTTAGGGTGTGTCTTTTTCTAAGTGCATTAAATCCATTGATGTTAAGTGATATTAATGACCACTAATTGTTACTTTCTGTTATTTTTAGTGATAGCTTGTGGGTATTTCCTATCTGTGTGAGTTTTGATTGTTTGTGGTTTCAGGGTATATCTTGGTTTCTTAGGGTGGAGTTTTTCCTCAAGTGCTTTCTGTAGTGCTGGATTTGTGGGTAGGTATTGTTTCAATTTGTCTTTGTTGTGAAATATTTTGCTTACTCCACCTATGGCGATTAATAGTTTTTCTGGGTATAATAGTCTGGGTTGGCAGCCATGCTCTTTAGTGTCTGTATAATATCTGACCAGGATCTTCTTGTTTTCATTGAATAGTTTGATGTTATTCTGATAAGTCTGAATTTATAGATATTTTGGTTCTTTTACTTTGCAGCTCTTAATATTTTTTCTTTGTCCTACATATTTAGTGGCTTAATTATTATTTGGTGGGCAGACTTTTGGGGGGGTTCTGTTCCATCTGGTGTTCTGTAAACTTCTTGTATTTTATAGGCATTTCCTTCTTTAGGTTGGGAAAGTTTTCTTCTATAATTTTATTGAATACATTTTGTGTGCCTTTGAGCTGGTATTCTTCTCCTTCTTCTGTTCCTGTTATTTGCAAGTTTGGTCCCAAAATTACTGAATGCTTTGTGTTATAGCTTTTTTGGCTTTGGTGTTTACTATGAGTGGTTTATCTATTATCTATTACCATTATCGAGTCTTTTAGTTCAGAGATGTTTCTTCCTTCTCTTGGATTCTGTTGCTTATCTTTGTATCTGTAGTACCAGATCATTTCTTCAGATTCTCTTTCATACTTCACTTCATTTTGTGCCTTCTTTATTGTTTCTATTTCAAGTTTTAGTTCCTGGAATGATTCTTCAATTTATTGAATTTCAATTTCTTGATTTTCTTTGTTTTTCTTTCAAGAATTTATTCATTTCTTCCAATTTATTTGTTTTCTCTTCTATTGTTTTGAGGGACTTTTTCTTATCCTTTTTTTAAGGCTTCTATAATCTTCATAAGGGTGTTTGTACTGTTGTTTTCTTCTGTTTCCTTTTCATTGTTCTGTTAAGGTCTTGGTGTTGTAGAGACATCAGCTCCTTCTGGTGGTGCCTTATTGTTCTTTATATTGTTTTATGTATTCTTGCACTGATGTCTGCCCATTGCTTCCTTAGCTCACTCTTAGTCAGGTGTTAGTGGAATCTTAGTCCTTTGTGGCTACAGGTGTTGTGTGTCTCCTGACTGTTCTGGACACAGAGCCTGCATAATTTCTTACTCTGGTCAGGACACTGGATCCTTGCTGTCTGAAGCTGCTTGATGCCCACTCTGCCTCAGATACCATGGGATAATGCTGTTTGAGCAGAGACTAAATCTTTTTGTATTGCCTGCCATTAATTGCTTGTATGTCTTCATCTAGAAGTGAGGACTTGTGCAGTTTTCTGTGTCTATACTTGTAGTCAATTTCTGTTTTCAATTTGCAGATTATGTTTAGGTGACTATAATGTTGAGAGTCCATAGGAGCAAATATCCTTTTATCTAGAAAACACTACCTAGCACCAGGTAGAGCTCCTCTTGCTTTTACATTTTTTTCTTTCTTTGTAATAAAAAAGTTATAATCAAATGAGAGTTTAAGTAAATGTTTAAAAAATAGACTATGAAGGAAGTTCAGATACTAGGTGTAGACAATGAATCTTAAAAAGGTAGAAGAAAACTTCCTGAGTTTTGAAAGAAAAGTTATCACTGTCAGGAAATAAATGCAATTACCCTAATTCAAATGTATGCATGCACTAACACATTATGGAACTCTGATGAATGTATAACTTACATGTCTTTATGTATCTCCTAAAGTCTGACTAAAAATAAAGGAAAAAATTGGTCATACAAAGATATATAAAGAATGTATGATGTATATTTGATTAAGTACTGTAAAGGTAAAAAACTTCACATTAAACAATAATTTCTTAAAATTTAAAGAAAGAGTGGTCTTTTTCCAGGAATATTGTATTGTATTATTATAAATAACAAATGTATCATTTTATATAAAACTAAATTTTCCCTGGAAGTAACATAATTCATCACCATCATTGTTTTATGATTTAGTTAATGGACTTTTGCTTTTGTTTACTTTCATACAAGTAATTTCTTTTCTTTTATAATATTTTATTTAAAAATGTTTTGTATTCATATCTACTACTGTTTTCCCTTTCTTCCTTCCTCCCAGTCTTCCCTCAAGCTCTACTGAACCCATCTGCCATCCATTCTCCAGGGAGGACAAGGAATCCCAAGATGAGTTTAATCTGGTATATTCAGTTGATGTAGAACCAAATCCCCCCTGTCCAAATATGAAAATAAATATGGCGGTTCCTCAGAAAACTGGGAATCAATCTACCCAATGACTCAGCAATACCACTATAGGACATATTCTGAAAGGATGCACATTCTTACCCCAAGGACATTAGTTCATCTATGTTCATAGCAGCATTACTTGTAATAGCCAGAACCTGGATGCAATCTAGATGCCCCTCAACTGAAGAATGCAAAAAATTATAGTACATTTATACAATGAAGTATTATTCAGAAAAAAAAAAAGTGACATCCTGAAATTTGTAGGCGAATGGATGAATCAGAAGAGTATCACCCTGAGGGAACGAACACAGACACAGAAGGACATGATATGTACTCACTCATAAGTGCATTTTAGAAGTAAAGCAAAGGATGTCCAGGATACAATACACAACCCCTGAGCAGCTAGGTAATAGGAAGAACTTAAGAAAGCTATCCATGGATCCCCCTGAAAAGGAGAAATTTAAATATCCTGAGTAAATTGGGATCATGTGAGTAGCAAGCAAGGGGAACTGGGAAGAGATCATGAAAGAATGGGATAGTTGAGTTGGGGGAACAGCAGAGAGGGAGAACAAAGAAATAGATATCTTGATAAAGGGAGCCATTATGGCATTAGAGAGAAACTTGGTGCTAGGGAAACAGTCAAACACCCATACAAGTAATTTCTAACCTATAATATTTATCTTAACAAAGAGGAATTATTTGTATAATTGGTACATTCTAGCATTATATGTTAAACATTTTCAAGCTATATCTCAAAAATATTCCCTTCAGTATTCTTAGAATTGTATTCATAAAAAAAAGTTGTAATTGTTCTATGCGAGTGTGTGGGGAGATGAGTGTTGTGTATATAGGTGTGTGAGGGTTTGTGTGCACCTCACTGTGCATCCATGAAAGATTGAGGCTGAGGTAGGGTATCTTTTATTCCTTTTACCACTTCATTTTATTGAGCAATTGAACCCACATCTTACCAGTTGATTAGAGTGTCAAATCAGTGAGCTCCCATCTTCTCCCAGTCTGTCATCCAGTACTGGAACTGTGGACACAGGCTGACATGCCAGTCCTGAAAGCTCAGGTGCTAACATGTGTATAGCAAGCATTTTATCCATAGACATATCCTCCACCAAAATCTAAAGAAATTTGCAATAATTTGTTGTATTGCTTTAAATTGTACTACTTTTTATAGATATGAATTGGCAAAGAATTTTCCATTGTGTTGAAATTTAACTTGAGTGTTTGAAATAATTTTTCCATATTTAGCTAAAAGTTATGACAATTTTTTGTTATACTTTTTTCAGTGTAAAGTATTTGAAGCATAAATTTCATGAAAAAATTTAGCATCATATTATTAGAGTTCTTTGTGTATGTGTCTGAGATGTACATGTGTGCATACCACAGAGAGAAGGGGGAGAAAAAGAGAGGGGTAAGAGAGGGATGGAGAGAGAGATTTTCTTCAGATAGCTTAATTATCTTCACTGAAGAACTTAGTTACTAATTTCTGACACTTTAGCTCTTCTTAGACTCTATTGTTATTTAGACAGGATTCTTTTCCTTGAGTACTTTTAATGCAGTTCCAAAAGTTAAAGTAATAACAGTCTGCATTTGCTACAATAGAATGAATATTGCTTCTGCCTTCTGCTCCAGCATGATTCAGTAAATTTAAATCTTAAAAAAATGAATTTGGCATAATAGAAAAGCTCCCTGGTAAGCATAATACTAATGTCTAGTAGACATCCTGATAAGTAATCCTTTCCTTGTTCTCCAGATGTAGTTTTTATTCCACATTGCTATTCACAGTAAACAACAGGCTAGTAAAATAGACAGTGCAGGTTTAATGATGAATTAAACTGCATTGCATTGACATTCTCTGAGCCAGTAAGCTCTATATAATTGATTTTCTTTCAGAGGTCAGTGTGAAACAGCAGTTTGAAAGTGACATCTCCAAATAAATTCTGATTGTTGACCCCTGCCTTAACTGTCTTTCTGTATATCATTAGCTGAGACATTAAACCTGTAAGTTTCTTCACCTGAATTACATGATGAGAATAATGATTAGTACCAGAGAATTCTGAAAGGAATTGTGACCTTTGTGTCTATAACAATCTTTTAAGAGCATGAGTCTTAGCTTTAATAAAAGCAAATAAAATTGACATATGTTTATTTAAGGAGCATTGTGAGTTGTATTTAATGCATCTTAGTTACACATAACAGCAATAATTAACATTTCTGAAATATCAGTGATTTCACTTTAATATGAGAGTAAAACATGTAGTATTGGCAAATAGAAAAAAGATGACAGTATTTGACTTAAACTTAAATATATTTTATACCTTAGCTTTAGGTTCACTCTGGAGATTTCTTGTCTTTACTAAAAATTCAAAGACTTTTGTCATTGCATGTTGCTTACAGTGTATGTAATAATATTTATTGTTGTGATATTAGAAATGATGGTTTGCTTACATTATTAGTGCCACTATTGTTTTTTTATCATATGCAGATACAAAATTCTATCGGTGCTACTTTTTCCTCCATTAATTCCCTTATCCATTGAACCAAACAGAAAATTTAACAATTCAGATAGGTAAAGCAATAGATAAAATAGGGCAGAAGCAAAAATATTCAACACCAGTTTCAGTCTATACAAGTCATCTTAGGAAAACATGACTGGGCTGGTTTTTGCTCTAATTACCAGGACATACAGAGAATTAGGTTTTAGGGAATCAAAAGCATATTTGATAAAAATAAATTTTATGTACATTGTTTTGGAGCCTCTTTTTGTATTTTTAGTATCAGAACTATGTGATGTGGATTGAAATACATAGGCAAAGTTCAAGAAAGAAAGAAAAAGATCATGATCACAGTTGATGTTAAATAGAAAGAAAAATATGATGGATAAGGTTTAGTTGATGTGAACCTATATTTCAGGAAATTAAATATGATTCTTTTGTTCTGTTTTCATGAAATCTAATATGCCCCTAATCTGATGGGGTGAACATAAGTACCTATAAATTCCAGAAATATAAAAGATCTATTGTTTATATCCCTAAATTCTCAACACAAATCTAAAGCAATAAAACAGTAATTATTTTTAAACCATATTAGCTAAACTGGAAACTTGAAGAAAATGACTAAATAGCTTTCTGAGAAGATATTCATTACTTTAATTTAAAAGACAAAGATGAATTGGGTCCATTGTTGTAGTAAGTTTCCTGGCCCATTTGCATCCGGAGGTTTGTACCTGGCGCGGCCCGTGGTGGTGTTTTGAACCTGGTTTGCAAACCATGGCTTTTGTCCCCCAAAGAAATGAATCACATGCTTATATCTTTTAAACTGTTTGGCCCATGTCTTAAGCACATTACTAGCTAGCTCTTTCATCATAATTCAAACCATTTCCATTAATCTTCCACCACGTGGCCCACAGCCCGTGGCTCACCTGGATTCCTACATGCTTCTTCTTCGAGGGATGGATCGAGTGTGACTAACTCCACCCTTTGCTATCTGCCTGCCCTCTGATTCTCCATCCACTTCTACGGTGCTGTACACAGGCCAAATCAGTTACTTTATTTACAGCATACAGAACATTCCACCACAGTCCATCACTGTGATGGTCAAAATTTATTATTAATTTAATAGGATCTAGAAATGGCTAGAAGATAAATCTCTTGGAATGCCTGTGAAATAATTTTTTGATAGGCTTAACAGAGTTAGGCAGACACACTAAACTATTGGAAATCTCTTTCCTAGTCTAGTGTCCTGAGCTGAATAAATGGAAGTGAGTAGAAAGTATTAGCAGTCATTGACCTCTGTTCACTATTACAGAAATGATGTGATTTGCTATCCAAAACTTCTTTACACATCTTTTTTGCCATGATATTCTCTAAACCTGAATTGTCAATAAAAAGACTATTTTTTCCTTAATATTTTTTAATCAGGTATTTTGTCAAAACAATACTTAAAGTAAGCAATACATTTACTATGGTATAAATGGTTTCTCTAAATACTTCATCAAAAAGTATAGTAATAAACTTTGAATTAAAAGCAAATCTAAATTAAAGCAAAGTCTTTTATAAAATGGTGTGGCCCCACAAGCTAGATAAAGTATAGCTGTATATAAGATCACTGCATTTAAAGATGCACCAGAAACCTAATCTCTAGAATAATAAAATTATTAGTTGGGATTTGGGGAGATGATAAGATAATGTACTCAAAACCTTCTAAGAGATTATGTTCTTACCAAAGAAACCTAACCACAAAAAGCTCTTTGTCCCTTCCGCACAAGAAGATGCAGCTGACAATTTTTTTCAGGGTGTGAGCATTCACAATATACTGATGGCAGCTTCATCGCTTCTAGAATGATGAGAGGTAATTAGTTTATAATGTGTCCAGGTAATAATACTTTCTACAAATGCTGTAACAGACCAAAGTCAAAATGAATGGAAAGTTTAATTCATTATAAAGAATCCATTCCTCTTTTAAATATTATAAACTAAGCTTTCTAAAACCCATAGTTATTAATTAGAATTAAATAAAAATTGTATATAATTAAATTGAAAATAGATATAAAAATTAAAAAGTTTAAACATGATTAGTTATTGTGGTGATTTGAAAGATAATGACCAAATGGGGGTGACAGTGTTAGAAAGTGTGGCTTCCTGCCCCTCCCATTCATGCTCTATTCTATCTGTCTCTTTATCTCCTCCCCAGCAAGGGCAGGAAGTCCCAAGGTCCAAAGGTGGCTTAGATTAGCATCCACTTCAGGTGATCTGCTTTCCTAACCCCAACATAAAGACTTGGTCAGGTGTTCCTCTGGATAGAATGGGCTCCAAGGTGGCAATCCTGGGTGTTTCAGATCCCAAGCAGTTCAATAGTTGTGGTTTGCAGCTTGGGAATGCATTGCTTTTTGTATAAAGACAACTAATGAGTGCGTACATTCCCTGCTTATCTTTCTGAGTTTGTGATAACTCATTCAGGAGGATATTCTCCAGATCCATCCACTTACCTGCAAATTTTAGGATATCACTTTTTCTTACTTGTGAGTAGTACTCCATTGTGTAGATGTACCACAATTTGTTAACCCATTCTTCAGCTGAGGGACATCTAAGTTGTTTCCAGGTTCTTGCTATTATGAATAATGCTGCTATGAACATAGTTGAGCTAATGCCTTTGGAGTGCCAATGTGCATCTTTAGGGTATATGCCCAAGAGTGGTATTGCTGGATCCTTGGGAAGATAGATTCCCAGTTTTCAGAGAAACTGCCATACTGCATTCCATAGTGGCAGAACAAGCTTACACTTTTCCCAACAATAGAGGATTGTTCCCCTTGATCTGTAACCTCTCCAGCATAGGCCATCATCTGTGTCTTTTATCTTAGCCAACCTGACAGGTGTAAGGTCGTTTCTCAAAGTAGTTTTGATTTGCATTTCTCTTATGGATAAAGATGTCGAGCACTTTTTCATTTGTAACTCTTCTGCTGAGAATTCCCTTTTTAGTTCTGAACCCCATTTTTTGATTGTGTTATTCAGGGTTTGTGCTCTAGTTTCTTGAGGTTTCTATATATTTTAGAGATCAGATTTCTGTAACTTGTTGGGTTGGTGAAAATCTTTTCCCATTCTGTAGGCTGTCATTTTGTCTTATTGACTGCGTCCTTGGCTTTACTGAAGCTTCTCAGTTTCAGGAGGTCCCACTTATTTATTTTTGTTCTTAGTGTCTGTGCCACTGGTGTTATATTTAGGAAGTGGTAATCTGTGCCAATGTGTTGGAGGGTATTTCCCACTTTCTTTTCTATCAAGTTCAGTGTGGCTGGGTTTATGTTGAGATCTTTGATCGCCTTGGATTTGAGTTTTGTGCAGGGAGATAGGCTTGGATCTATTTGCATTTCTTTACATACTACCATCCAGCTATGCAAACACCATTTATTAAAGAGACTGTCTTTATTCCATTGGATATATTGGGCCTCTTTGTCAAAAATCAGGTATTCAAAGGTTTTTGCTTTATTGTCAGGATCTTCAATTCGCTTCCATTGATCCACAAGTCTGCTTTTATGCCAATACTAGGCTGTTGTTATTACTGTAGTTCTATAGTATAACTTGAAGTTGGTGATGGTGATGCCTACTGAGGTTCTTTTGTTGAGCAAAATTGTTTTGGCAATACTGGCTTTCCTGTTATTTCAAATGAAATTGAGTATTGTTCTTGACCTGATGTGGCGGGAGGGGGAAGGGACCTTGAATAAGGATATACAGGGATAGAAAGCGTGACTTCTTTTTTCATGTTAATAATAATAAAAAAAATTGAGTATTGTTCTTTCATGTTCTATAAAGAAAAATGTGTTACGATTTTGATGTGAAGTGCTTTGAATCTGTAGATTGCTTTTGGTAGAATTGCCCTTTTTACTATGTTGATTCTTCCTATCCAGGAACATGGGAGATCTTTCCATTTTCTGATATCCTCTTCTCTTTCTTTCTTCAGGGACTTAAAGTTTTTGTCAAATAGGTCTGTTACTTCTTTTGTTATAGCTACTCAAAGGTATGTCATGCTATTTACATCTATTATAAAGGACCATGTTTCCCTTATTTCTTTTTCAGCCCTTTTATCTTTAGTGTATAAGAGGGCTACTGATTTCTTTGAATTAATCTTGTATCCTGCTACCTTGCTGAAGGTTTTTATCAGCTGTAGAATTTCCCTTGTAGAATTTTTTGGATCACTTGTATACAATCATATCATCTGCAAACAGATATAGTTTCACGTCTTCTTTTCCAACTTGTATTCCCTTAATCTCCTTTTGTTCTCTTATTGCTTTAACTAAAATTTTGAGAACTGTATTGAATAGATAAATGGGAGAGAGGGCATCCTTGTCTAGTTCCTGATTTTAGTGGGATTGCTTTGAGTATATGTCCATTTTTTTCAGTTTGTTTTTTTTCTTTTTTAGTCTGATAGCTTTTTAAATAAATTTCTTTCGTTGTATGTTATCTATATTATTGGCTGCTTATATAAAACCATAATTTATATATTTTATTCATCAAATTATATTGATAAAAATTTTTGCTCATATCCGTTGACTGTAATTTGCTTGTTTTTAGATACAGCATAAAATGTCATTTATTCATATCATTGATCACTTACAGCTTAGATTTTACTACTTGTAGTACAGCACAATCCAGGAGAAGGAAACTATCATCATGACAGGCGGTGTTTAAATTCAAGTTTAAAATGTTACCACTCTCCTTTCAAAAACTACTTGCAGGTTATTTGAGAATCATTCAACCTGTTTCCATGGAAATGCAGTGAAGTTTTCTCAGCAAGGGTTTTCAGAAGTGTGTTAAATTTCAGTGACAGAAACTTAGCACTTCTGTAGTAACACAATCTAATTACTAAATGCCTAATTTAGCAATGGCCTCTAATACACTTCTAGAGTGACTGGCACAGTTCAACTCTCTAAATGGTTGTGAAATGGCAGTGATGAATTCTAGACTAATTCTGAAATTATCACAGAAGAAATTGTTTAAATTCAGTCCTACAGAAACTGTGATGTAGCCTCTCAACTAAGCTTCACAGTCAAATAAACTGATTTCAATGTGGTGTCCCTGTTCAGGAACGAATGAAGCAATTGAATTCTCTGTGGGTGCTGTCATGTTCAAGGACTGATATTTGTCCTCACAGCATTAAATTTCAGGTACAATGGTTAAATCATCTAATTTACCAAAATACATGCTTACGACCTGTTGCCAGCAAGATATGATTAAACTGTCATAGAATTTTCAACTCTGAACTAGAACTACAACTAATACTGTATAAAGGCTTGAGACACAGAATATTTCTTACTAAAAACATTTAATTTGCTTTTAAAGCATACTTGTTCTTCAGTGTTAAAAAACATATACTCTTTATATGAATTCATCAGTTAAATAAATCCATTAGGTGGGCAAGTTTTGGTATTTTAAAATTGTATCAAAATATTTAGTTTAATTATTTTGCTACTTAACAAATTATTTAAATAACTAAAAACTTTATAGGGAATCAAAGAGTGTATAGTGAATTAATCTGACCTTCCATGAGACTATTCTAACTTAGATACATTGAAATTGAGATTTCTTTTTTTTGCTTCTGATTTTAAAATTTTTTTTTGTTCTTATCTGTTGCTATTAGTCTCTGACAGTCTCCTTAAGAGCAGGTTTACTTCTGACTTTGGAGTTTTAGATATCAGCAGAGATTTTAAGAAGGGAGTTTGAACAAGGGTATCCATGGATAAAAAATATGACTATATTTATAATAAAAAAAGAATAAAAATATTTTTTTAAAAAAAGAAGAAACCATAAAAATATGAAGAGAATATCAACTAAGAAATAATTGAAAGTAACAAATGGTTATTAAAAATCAAAGAATTGGTATATTCTCTGTGTCTGTGTGTGTGATATCCCTTGAGATAATACACACACACACACACACACACACAAACTAAAAAAATTAAAAATATTTATTTTATTTTTACATTGTTAGCATATATTGCTACCTATTATTGACCTGTGTAACCTCACTGGAAAAGATTTAAGTTGCTTTTTAGCACAAAATACTACTATAAAAATGCTAGTAAATTCACAATAAAATAGTACTATAATGGTATCAAATACAATGAATTAATCCAGTATATATGAAGTCACTCTAAAAAAAAATTGGTTACTCGTATTTTGATATTTTAGTGAAAAATACTCGCAACCTTTTCACAAAGTTATCCTATCATCCTAAATATTTGCATCTCATTACATAGGGTGATATAATCTAGAATACTGTGGTGATATGTTACATATTTAGTAAAACCTGAAATATCCAGAGATTAACACACAGGAAAAACCTAGGCAGACAGCTTAGGAATTACTTAATCCTAGGCAAAACACCTGGGCTTCAATGGCACACACCTTTAATCTCAGCACAGGAAAAGCCTGGGAGTGGTGACCTATGCCCTTAATCCCATAGCTCCAGAGATAAAACTTTCTTTGTTTCTGTTCAAGGCTGGCTACCAAATAGTTTAGTTGCTGCCTTTGATCCTAACCTGGATTGGATACAGCTGAAGTGTGTTTAAAGGGCATAGAAAACCATTGTAGGCAGAAGCAAGGAGGAGCTAGGTAGGCTAAGGAAGTTCCTAGATAGAAATGTGAGATTTGAGTGTGGTGTTTCCTCTCTCTAATATTTCAGCCTTTCCCTGATATTTGGCTCTGAGTCTCTTTCAATACAACCCAAATTCATATTACAGAATACTATCTAAATTTTATTCTTAAAAATTATAAATATAGTAAGGCATTTAATATGTTTAATAAATTATGCTGAAATAAAATATTCTTTCTGTAATTTCCATAGAATATAATCAATATTTCACTGTCCTTAGAATAAGTTACTGTAATATTTAATGTATTGAAAGTAGAGCTCATCAAATTGCTTAAGTACCAGAGAGCAAAAATAGTAGAAACTCTTTTATAAATACCTTTGGGAACTATTACTTGTCATCATTATTGCAATGTTCAAATATATTTCATATTATTTTCAGATTTACATAAAAGCAAGTTGCAAGTTCAAAAAACAAAAAAATTAAGATCTAAAGACTATAAAATTTAAAGATCAAAGACATTGCTCCTTTTGCTATTGTATATTTCACTTAGAAGATTGAGAGGGCTTTATAGAAATAATACCTGAACTAAATAATTGACTGGGCAATACTGTACAAGCCTTTATGTGTGAACCATAAAATGAAAGTCTTTTCTTTGTTGTTCCATTTGATTCTCATGGATAACTCTAATTTTATTATTTTTTTATTATTAAATTTTAAAGTTTTTTTTCTATCTTCCTGTACGTTCTCATATCTATTGATCTGTGAAACTTCATCACTCAGCTCACAATGATCATTTCTGTTTTTCACTATATTTGTGTTTGCTGTCAAAGGAGACTACATTCTCTCCTCATTAATCTGTAAAAATTCTACAGTCATTTAAGTGAATAAAATTTATTTTACAAACAAATTAATTTATTTTAAATTTTAATAATTTTACTATTATAATTTTATGATAAGAATTATGCTCATACAAGGAATACAAACTTTGAGCTTAAAAGTGTTCAAATATTGTGACATAGATAACACAATGAAGGCCAATTTTCGGCTTTCTCTTTTGTGTTCTTTTGTTTCCTTCTTTCTTTGTGATGAAAGTATTTAAAATGATGACTTCCATTCCAAAAAAGTTAAATGCAGTATACTAACCTAGAGAAATACTAAGTAATGCTATATAATACATCGTTAAACTTTTCACCTACCATGAATCAAAATTTGTTATTTATTTTTATTTAAATAAATACTTCCTATTATTCTCATACTAGTTCCTGGAACTGGCTATTTCCTGTTGTTTATTTTATAAAGCTTATCACTTCATTTAACATAACATTTTCTGGCTCATCGATGTGGTCGTGTATAAAATGATTCACTTCTTTTGCAACAACACACTATTTTCTAGAGGTATGCATCAAGTTATATTATCTATTATCATACATGTACATGAGGTTAGTTTCTGTATCATTGTAAAGTGAAAAATATGAAAAAGAACATGAAAATACAGACATGTCTTTTTACTATCCTTTACTTTGTGAATGGACATATAAATGTAATGTTTTCTGGTTAACTCTGTATCAACAGCTAGGGGTAAGAGACCAACCTACGCCATCTTCATGTGGACATCAGTTATATAGCTTGTTCTCTTTGTGGGGACACTAGGAGTGGCATCAGAACCTGTCCCTGGATCATTACCTAGCTTTTTAGAATCTTTTCCCCATGCAGTGATGTCTCACCAGCCTTGATGCATGGGAAAAAAAGTTGGTCCTTTCTCAAAATGACATGACAAACTTTGATGACTGTCTTTGGAGGCCTGCCCATTTCTGAATGGAGGTGGAGTGGTTGAAGGGATAGATAGTAGGTTTTGGCAGAGAGGAAATGGAAAGTGAGGATAACCTGTGGTTGATATGTAAAATAAGTAATAATAAATAATAGAAATTTAATTAAGGAGATGGTTGTGGTAAATTCATAACAGCATCACCAGCAGTGTGGGCTACAAAAAAGGACACTTGATTCTTTATCCTCTAATAATAATCAAAATGATTTGATTCTATGTCTGGAGTGAAAAGAATGTCTTGCTTTTGAAGTGAGTTTGGAAGCCTTGCGTGAAGACTGAGTAAAGGCAGACTAACTGCCTGCTTCCACCTCTAGACTCATCATCATTAAAGATCCTAGTTCAGCATCCTTCAACACTTAAATCAAGCTAGAATTATTCTCAATAGGACAAAAATTCCTTGTCCTAAATAAAAGAAAAGTTGTATTATTAGAAGTAATGAACTAGACTAAAATACATATAAATGTGAAAAAATGTTTAGTGGGTCGTATTCCGGTTCTATAAATAATTTCTCTGTAACCTCTGGACTGTGAATGACAGGTACTCTGCCACTTAATTTGCCACCAACAACTTAAAGCCTTCATTGAGTTTATCACAGCTTCTGAGCTTTACATGGTTATTTTAGTAAATGTCATCATGTATGAAGTGAATTAATGCAATTTTAGTTGTGGGCATTTGTACTGTTAATTATCTTTTTACATATCCATTCATCATTTGTCGATTTTACTTGAAAAATGTTTGTTCATTTTATTTGCACATCTTTTTGAAAACATTTTTTATAGGTCATGGAATGTTGCCAAATATTTTGAAATCTACATTCTTCCCTGAAATATAAATTACTATCATGTCCTTTCTTTTTTGTGGGTTCAACCTTTCCATTGTATCGATAATTTATCTTCCTGTGCAGATACTGCATTTTTCATGTGATCTCACTTGCTAAACTTATATGTTTAATTGTTGTTCTGCCTTTTCCTCTGACAGTCACAGAATTTTAGGTTGTTTGGAGTAAATTCTAGTTGTGAGTTAGATACAAGATTCTATAAACAAAGATTGCTATAGGAGCCTGTAATAAGTGGTAGGCAGTTAAAAATCTGCTCTACAAGATAATTTATGAAATGGATAAGTGGTTAAATCAAAGGAAGAAAAGAACTTTATCAAAATGAATATAAAATAGTTAACTAATTATTAGTTAGAGAAAACTGACAACGTTTTTCAAGTTTAGGGTCTCCAGTACACCTGTATTTGCCCTCTCTTAGCTTAGGCATGCTTATATTGTAGCCATGATTACAACCAAGAGAGCTATTTTATCTTCCTCTTCATTATTGACAATTTTCATTTTCTAGAACACTGGAATTCAATTCTTTGATTTATTAGTTGGAAAGGTTTCAAGAAAAGTTTTATTAGACAAGGAACAAATGGACCATATATCTCAGAAGTTACTGGGAGAGGAAGAGGAAGGAGAGAAAAGAGAACGTCCCATCCTTTAGTGTCCAAGAAAACAGATAAGTTTAGCAATAGTGGTGTGAAGGCTCATGCATGATGAGCAAGTAGCCAAATGTCAAGAGGAAAATTACAGGGGTGATTCAAAACATTGATTCCTTCTAAGACTACCAGTCCTTTTTGGTTACTTAACAGAATACTATATATAATTGCTATTTTGTATGACAGCAGTTATATGGGCTATAGTTTCGGTTTTAACAAGGATTGGGCTAGAAATAACTACTGCTTCAAAATTATTCATGAAAGATTGTGTGGGTTTGTGTATGTATGTGTGTGTGTCTGTGTGTCTGTATAAAATGTATGTGTTTGGGAGAGAAATATGCACTCAATATTCCCACTTTTTTATATGCTGAATTTAGACACTTATGACCTGTCATATGGGTGCTTGGAATGGAAAGCAGGTTCTCTGCAAGAGCAGCCAGTGCTCTTAACTGCTGATATATCTCTCCAGTCCCCAAGAATCAAAGTTCTCAAATTTACAGGAGAAATCTAAGAAGGAAATCTTTTAGAGATAGTATAGAAAAACAATGTATATAGAGGATCAGAAAATGTATGAATAATATATAAGTGGATATGTGGGATCATATCCTATCAGAAAAATGAGACAATGACCCCAAACCATGCACAAAGAACTTCAGGTAACTAAAAAGTATGGAGAGTTGGAAAAGTAGTTTTCCCAGGCTAGGGAACACTGATTGACTATCCAATAAGAAATTATCACACCTGGAAAGATATATAAGAGCAACATTATCCAAGCTGTGATGGTTATATTTAGTATTATATATGGGCATACATAAACATATATGCTTGCAATAACAATTAATGTAAAAAGCTATGAATTAGAAAGGATAGCAAGAATGGGTACATGGGAAGTTTTCCATGGAGAAATGATACAATTATAATCTTTAATATCAAAATAATAAAAATATTAAAATATTTGTAAAATAACCAACAAAAATTTAGTTTCCAGATTATATAATTAATTTTGTAACTATTATGTCGAAGAAAGTAGAATAGTGATTTGCTTAGTCTAGCAGGCATTTGTGTTAATGGGTACTAGAATAAATTTAAATGAACTGAATAATCTCTTGTGTTCTACCACACAGTAAAGTGACTATACATTTCATTATATATTTAAATGAAATTAGAATTGGGAAGTTTTAAGAATTTCAACACAAAGAAGTAAATATTTTAAAAGGAACAGATGCTGACTTTGTTCATCTAAACATTACACTTTACATCTAAGAACTCAATTCTCATATAGACATAGATGCACAACAGTTGTGCCAGTAAAACTCCAAACAAAAACCCTGTATAGAGGAATGTGTTTTACTTAATATAAGCTAACATAAAATGCTATATGACATCAAATTAATTTGTGTTAGAATGCATGTCTTTTACAAGTAAACATATAAATAATTTTATACATGTATTTGAAATTTGTTATCACATTATAAAAACGTAAGATGTACAATGTTGATATTGCTATTCATTATATTTATTAAGGTTATAAAAAATATAGGTGAGAAAATACGCTTCCAATATTCTATATTATTTAGTCTATAAATGAAAAAATTAAAAATCAAAGTTATTTCTAATTCCAGCACAGTTCCTACTTTTTGAAGGGGCTACCTGTGCTAGGATTTCTGTTGCTATATCTAACACGATTTCCAAAATCAACCTGGGAAAAAAAGGATCTGGTTCAGCCTATAACTCTCATGTTAGAACACTCTGACTCAATCACTGAAAAAAAAAAGTTTGAATAGCAACTCAAAACAGGAGTTAGATGCAAAGACTGAAACAAAGTTCATAAAGAAACTTTGTAGCTTGCTTCACATTCTAACTCTGTCTGCTTTCTTACAGAAGCCAGCTACTGCACACAATGATGTATGCCTTCCCATAGCAATCACCAAGCCAAAAAAAAAAAAAAAATGCCTAAGAAGCTTGCATACATGCAAAACATATGGGATCATTTTCTCAATTAGGATCTCCCTCTCTGATAACTCTAGCCTTTCTTATTTGACAAAAAATTAGCCAAAACATTTCCTGTATTTTAATTGGGTCTTGCTATCATCTATTTCTTGATATGAGAAATTATTTAAATAATAGCTTCTACATGCTGTGAAATAGGGAAAATATCATTCATGGCACAAATGTGAGTATTTATTACACAAAAGCCCTTTGAAACATTAAAAATCAACTGAAGTGACATGAATATATTTTTATATTTTTTCACATCTCTTAAAAATCTATATTAAAATCAAGAAAGACCCATTGAGTAATAATAGTATGTTGTATTAAGTATACTATAAATTGCTAGTAAAATTTTTGATTACTCACATTCAATAAAAATTGATATGTGCATAGTTTGCACACGTTAAACTCTTAAGTATAAAGGCAATTACTTTAGACGGATTTACATTCTCAAAATAAACTTTGTTCCTATGGTTCATTACAATACATTAAATAGACTGTAGTTGAATTTTGATTCATGGTACTAAGTTTGGGTTTCTCAGTGAATAAGTGCAAATTATGCACATATTCACTAGTAACTAACAAGCAATTCACTCATGTTAAAGTATATTTTCAAGCTCCTTATAAATTTCTTTCCTGCAAAATCCTTTATGTTTTTTGTCTTTTATTGGGAGATGACCTGTCATTTGCTGATAATGGCTAACAATGTACTTTTGGAATTCAAGTCAGATATTATATAACACACAGTGTAAATACTTTCCAATATGTATTAAGTTCAATTCCATTTTGAATATAAACTGCCTTTCAGCATTTATAAGTTATACATTATACATATACATTATACATTATGAATATCATGCTACTGATGTTAAATATGAATATAATTTAAAATCAATTTACTTAATGATAAATGATGTAATAATTAGAACTAGAATAAACTAAATTTTAAACAGAAAATGAGTAAAGAAAATTTATTTTCAGGATTAACATTAGAGAATACCTTTAGAAAACAACTTCAGATACATTTAGACAAAGGTCCTTGACTCTTATAATGATGGATAAATTACTTGGAGAATAAATGATTCATTATTTTCAATAAAGAGATAGATCATCCACAAGGATTCTACTCAGTACAGACATGCTTTCTTAGTACTCATTTTCAGCATTTCTCTGGGGTGCATAGTCTGAGTTTCCCTTCACATCTCAGCAACCAAAATGATATCAGATGGGATGCAAAGGGATGCCTGGGACTTTTTATTTAAGGTCACATGGAAGACTGTGTGTTGTTAAGCTGCTACGTTGGCCTACATGAGGATTTATTTATAATCTAGAGTACACATATCCACAAATAGCTTGAATCCCTGTGGTGCTCCCAATAAACATTTAACATATTCTGCTCAGTTTACACTAGGACTATAGTTGTGACTCTCTGTGGATGCAGGATCATCTGATCACCCATATGATGAATCTTGGGAAATGCTATAATACTGACTTTTGTGATTGAAAATCCCAATTAAGGGAATTTTCGAGAAAGATGATTCCCTTGAAATTCTTAATGGAGTAATCACATACTACAGATAATTTATGGAAAAAGTATGTGTTCAGATTCTGGACTTTCAGTTTCTTTCAGTTTGAGTGTGAGTGAATTTGTATCATTTTATTTACTTGTGTAAGGAATGGGTGTTCTAAAAATATTAAATCTAAAACTCTGTTCAAATTACAAAAATTTGTGATTTTTGTAAGTTTAAATTTAAAACTATAAGAATTATTTCTAAATACTTTTTAATTTACAGTTTAATATTTTACAGCATTATATGAGAATAAAGAGTTTTCACATCTCAAAGTTAAGATCAGAAATTTTAGCCAAAACCTTCATATTTTTATCTCATTTATATTTGGATTTTTCAATTATGTAAATGTGGCATTATCTGTGCATGTTAGGGCATATATTTGCAGAGGCCAGAGATATCATATTCCCTCAAGCTTGAGTTACAGACCGTTGCAAGCTTACCCATGTAGAAATTGAGCTGGGATCTTTGGTAGAATAATATGTGCTTTCAACTCCTAGGCTTTTTCTCCAGTTCTCACAGTTAACTCTTTATCAGAAGTTTTTACAAATATAGTTAGGATAGATTGCAGCTATGTACATTATTAATCATTTTGCATCTTTATTTAATAAAAAAGTATTTTTTATAAATTGTTGTTATTTTTAACCCCTAAAAATGATGATACTTTATCTTTTTTACATAGATATGTATATTATTTACATATTGGTGTTGTGTTTACCAACTGTACACCAAAAAAAGACAAGATTCCTTTCCTGTACAATGAAAGTATGTTGCACCATGCCCCACCTGCAGAGGTGCTCTGCTGTGGCTCATCATGCCATGTCTGGGACGTGTCTACAAAGTCACCCTTTAAAGAGTTCCTACTTCATGGCAGATACTCTCTTTCTCTGCTCCCTCTCTCCTACCCCTCTTCCCCCTTCTCTCTCTCTCTCTCTCTCTCTCTCTCTCTCTCTCTCTCTCTTCCTTTCCCTCACCTACTTGTTCCTTTAATAAACTCAACATGGCTTCTTGGCAGCATGCTAGTGTGTTTTATCCTTCCACACACAAAATACTAACACTATTATGTTGTATGTGTGTGAGAGTTTTGAATTACTACAACCATGAAAATCCATGAGATTTTTAAAATAGCTGGCAAGTATGCCTGTCACTGACTCATATGATTCAGTTGATTCAATAATCTTTTCATCTTTTATCATTTTTGCAATTGAGAGTTAACATATTTGTATTCATACCTTTGCAAGGGAATGAATTAAGCACATCAACTTATTTTACTGCTCCAACTCCAAATTTATTTTTTCACCTCCCATTGTATTTTTTCTAGTAAGCCCAAAATTCCTAGATAATGCACATTCTAAAACACATACAAATCTGAGTTGAAAAACAGTAAGAAATATTCATCCATGTATTGCTAATTAATCACATTCATTTTATTTAATTTATTTTCCTTTTTCTTTATTATTATTATTAACAAAGAAGTCATACTTTCTATCCTTGTATATCCTTATTCAATGTCCCTTCCCCCTCCCAACCACATCAGGTCATTTTTTCTTCTCCACAACTCCCCATCCCCTCCCTGGGCAGGGAGCAGGCAGTCCCATGGTCCCACTGACCCAATAAATTCTAATTAAAAGAACATACTTAGCATGTAAGACAGCCCAAGTAAGTTTAAGGATCGAACCACAGACTTACTTTATGTTACAAAAGGTTTTGAAATTCCTACAATGTCAGTTTAGTAGTTACTTTTAATAGCCTTCCTCAGTTAACAAGATTATATATTCCCTAAAATTGATGTTAAATATGAGTTAAAAAATTTGGGGGAAGTCTTACAATTTTAAATCACTCTTCCTCCATTCACTGTATGATAACAATAGGGGATGGAAATGTATATTTTAAGTTATCTATATGTGTTTGAAAATTGTAAATATTTATATGATATATATTGATCATATTCACCCACACCTACCTCCCTTCAAATTTTCTTAGTATCTCTGTACTCTAGTGAGTCTTTGTCTCTACCTAACCAGCTCCCATATAATGACATGGAAACTTCTCACTAATTATGAAAGCTTGACCTTAACTTAGACTTATTTCATTAGTTTTATACATTAAATTAACCCATTTATATTTATCTTTGTTTTACATTGTGGCTTTTTACCTTTATCTCATTCTACATATCTGACTTTCTCCCTGTCTCATCAGTGTCTCCCTCCTAGTAAATTATCTTATCTCCTCCTACTTCCTTTCTGTGCTTGGAAGTCTGGCTTATACCTCTTACCTAGCTATAGGCCTTTAAGCTTTTTGTTACGCCAATTCCAGTAATAAATTTTCCACACAGTGTACAAATATCTTACAACACTGTCCCAACTCCCTCCAAACTTTAGGTTTTATTATTGGTGTTAAAACATGCTGAATCCTATTAATGATATCCATATACACATAGAGATCATTTATTGAGACACAATCAAGGTACCAGTAGCCACAAACATAAGTATAATGACTTTCTCTCTCACCAGTCATTACCTGCTAATAGGTCCTCAGATTTTAGAGAGTACTTGGAGATCCCAGTCAAATTCATGCTGGACATTTTGCTTAGCTTGTTATTGCACAGATGTAGTACAGGTAAATGCAGCTGCAATGTGCATATCATAAAATATATCATCTTCAGAAGTCAGCATTTCTGAGCACTCAGTTATTTATTCTAGACATACTGAAAATTTTTTTTGAGTTTTTGCATTAACCCAAAGCAAAAAGAAGTTTCTCTGACTAAAGTAGATAGAATCACAAATCTAAGGGTATAAATAAATCCACATTATGGAGTATGACCATTGAGAAAAAATTCTTTACATAGATAACATATTGTCAGCAATTACTGTGCAGGCTGTTAGTAATAGCCAACTGCTTTCTATAATAAACAGGAAATGCAAAGATAGAGGAAATTTCAACACTTTTATTCATAAGATAAAATAATTATTATTTTTTAGATATATATTTTAACTGACCATAGTAATCATTTATTTTCCCCTATAATTTGTATACTATTTTTATTTTACAAATATTCAAACAAATGTGCTAGCAATTTTTATCTCAAAAATTTAAAAATAAAATTTTACTTACTTTCAATGTACTTTTAATCCATATATATTTTTCACACTTCATTTTACAAAGGACATCCTGAGGCTATTTCGGTAGATGACACATAACTTGTTTCTTTTCAAATAACCTACTTTTTAAAAACCCAAATTCTTCGATTTTGTGAGAGTATCATGCCAATATTTATGCACATGTATGCTCAGGCATATACAAGCTTCACAGAGTTTGATGTCAAGTGTCATCCTCAGTCCTTCTTCACCTAATTTTTTGAACAGCCTGGAGCTGACTGAGTAGGTGAGGCTAGCTGGCCAGAAAGCCACAGAGATCCTTTTGTAAAACCTTCAAAGCTTTGAGATTTCATGTACATTGTGCTTGCTGGTCATGGCCTTTTTTTATTTGTTTGTTTTTCAGTACTGGGGATATGAATTCAGGTCCTTACATTTGCAGAACAAGAACTTTTCTGACTGACCTAACTCATTAACCACTATTTATCTTTCCTTAACTACCAAAACAATTAAAGGATATAGTCATTGTAATATACATCCATTGCTGTGATGTATATGTTGCAAATGGCCTATCAAGAGGTGGTAAATATTTTTATATAAACATGATATATTTTTATTTTATTGACTTTATTTTCCTTCCTATTAAATTTAGTTATAATCAGTTAACTTTATATTATATTTATTATGGTACATTAAAAGTTTTGGACATTTTATATTGGCAGGATAGAATTTTGCTCTAAGACCCAGAAAGAGAAGCAGGGGATGTACTAACTCATTAGTGACTTAAAAAAAATCACTGTATACAAGAGCTCAAGGCTAGAACATAGATAAATGACACAGTATTTCACTTCTGCATTGATGGCCTCTGGCAGGGGTGTGGGTGAGGAAGGTCTCATTTTGTTTAAGGGGCTGGCCACAGGGTGTTTAATTATGCTCCAGTAAATAAATGAGCAGCATTAATGGGCTTCTTTGTAAATGGGGAGAATATAAGAGAGGGTGTGAAACTGAGAGGACTGCTAAGAGAGTTTGATGAGTTGCATAATGTAAAATAACCAAATAATAATTATAATAAAAAAGAAAAAAAGAGAGACTCAACAACCATAAAAAATAAAGACTAAAAGAAATTTCTCTTAAGCAAACTAATGTGGGATGTCTTTTTGTAAGCTGTGAATATTATTGGTTAACAAAGGGACTGTTTTGGCCTATGGCAAGGCATCTCAGAAGCAGATAGGAAATCTGAGCATTGATAAAGGGAAAGGAAGGCAGAGTCAGACAGAGACGTGATCGAGCTGCACAAGAGGCAAGATGTAAAGAAATAGGTAAACCATGGAGTATGTGACAAGACAGATTATTGGAAATGGGTTGAATTAATATGCAAGAGCTTGCTAGCAATATTTTTGAGCCATAGATTAAACAACATGTAATTAACAAAATCATCTGTGTCATTTTTTGAAGGTGGGGCTAAGGAGCAGCAGGCAGGTCAGGAGTGTGATGCTAGACCTGGCCTGAAGCTTCTACAGTAACAAACCATATGTGTTAGAGGGATATACATATTCAACTGTGTCTTTTAAAAAATTATTAAAACTAAAATCAACTTTCAGTTTGTTTTTCTCTGTCCTCATCAAGAATTCCTCACTAAGAATCTTTTAGTCCTCATTGAGAAATCCCAGAGCTCATATGTTGGCACATTATCTGGCTTAGTTTCTTGCCAGAGGCTCATGTAATCTCTGTTTACTTCATTGTTCATTTACTGAGCACTCTACTTTTCTTGACTCTATGTGTAAGCCACTTTACTAACTAGCTGGCATTTTTAGCTTAAACTTTTCTTCTAAATGATAAACATTGAAATCAAGCAAAAACTAAGTATAAGAAGGCAGTTTTTATTTTCTCTGACACATGTGTTCTCTATAGGTTTTCACATGCAGAGCTATAGTGATACCTCCCAATTATTTCTGTTCTCCAATCCCTGCTCTATTTTTTCTCTGCTTATATGCCCTCTACTTATTGTAGGTGAAAGTTTCTGTTCCAGCCAGAAACTCTCAAATAGTCAGCAGCTACTTCCCTAATAGTTGACTCAGAGGCTGAATATTATAGTAACAGCTGGGTCAATATCAAAAGCATATTGCATTGTAGCTCTTCCACTTAAAGTAACTCATAATTCTCAACTATGTTTACCCATGTGGCTTGATACCTTTGTTTGGTGTAACATTCTCATCTTGCTTCCTTTGCATCAGGCTAACATTTGTTCTTCTGTCTTTCACCTTTCAAGAATTCTGCTAGTCTGGTTGCCCTGTCTCTGTTTTCTGCCTGGCTATTAGCCAGTCAGCATTTTATTAAACCAATATGAGTAACAGATCTTTATAATGTACAAGAGCATTATCCCACAACTTGTACACTAAATATTGCTAATATTGATACCTTTCTACCACTCTTAGGCTAAAATTTGATATTTTATTTTTGACTTTATAAAGTTTAAAGCCTTGTGTGAAATAATTTATGACCACTGTAGAGTTGTCAGAAGAATGAGAAAAAGCAACACATATTTTTTTCTGGATTAAAAAAAAATGACTGCTTCCTAGAAACTTAACTGATTATAATAGAAACAAAAATAAAATCATTTATCATATAGATACTCTAAAATTGAGAAATCACAGTCATTCGTTTTAAAAGTAAGATTTCATAGTGTCACTAATAAAATTCATGGAAAAAAGCCATGCTCATTTTTCCATCCCTTATCTGTAAATAGTTATAACTATTATTGACTAATAAGAAGACTGAACCTCATTTCACATCAGTATTCTTACTGCTGTCTTCCCTTTTCTTCCATGTCTCTATACTAACCATTGCATCTTCTGTTAGAGCTTCAAGTTATCTTACTGGTTTAGACAATTAATTTCCCCCTACTTCTTTCTTCCTTCAAGATAAAGAGATTGAGATTTCCCTAGAGTGAACATTGCATGCTGTCGGGAATATATATTTTTATTTTAACTGGGTTTTCACAGAAGGACTCTAAACTGATTCCACCCCATTTAGCATGATTTGTTGACACATTTTAAGAATCTGCTTGTATTTTCTTCCAAACAAAAGATGCATCATTGTCCATATTCCTCTAAAGAATATTTACAAAGATTTTACATTTTTGGCTTACTTAGCAGCCATGTGGTAGTTTCTTTAAAATAAAATTCTGAAGATTATAAGTTCTGAAAAAATTAACAGCAAATTTATAAATTGTTATAAGGTCTGGCTATTGATTTCTTATTGTAAATGAATACTGACATTTTATAAGAGATTCTTGTTGCTGAATAATGATTATTAAATTTATCAGTAAGAAACTGGGTCCTTTGTGTTACATTTCTTAGACTGCTTATAAATATTATTTTTGACTGAGTTCATCCCCTCTTTATTTTTCTGGATTAGTGGGCTCTAAACAAAAATGCAAAAATCAAAGCATGTCCAAGCTGCAAACCACAAGCACTGAACAGCTTGGGATCTGAAAGATCTTGGACCAGCACCTTGGATCCCACTCCCTCCAGAGGAACACCTGACACAGTGTTGATGTTGGGGTCAGGAAGTGGATCTGCCAAAAGTGGATGCTGAGCTAAACCATGTTGGGACCTTGGGGAGGAGATAAAATGATGTGGAGAAGAGCAAGTGAATGGAATGGGTTGGGGGGGGGGAAAGGGAGCTTCAACAAGGATATATATTGATAAAAATATGACTTTATTTATAATAAAAATAAATAAACAAATAAATAAATATTATTTTTACTTATACATTAATAAACTGAGTTGCGAAGATTAAATATATGATTAGCTTTAGAACTAAATAATAATGACTTCTGAATTATGTGTTCCCACTTCTCTTTGCACTCTAAAATTTTAGAATTCTGTACTAAGACTTTATCATAGAAGTACAGTCAAGCCCACTATGCACAGCTTCAAACACTGTACCCTCCAGCTCTAACACAGACTTATACAAGTTTTTAGACAAAAAAGTCTGTGCTGAATTTGTAAAATAGTATATATGCAAGAGTAGTTAAAATAGGCAAACTTTCTATTTCTTACTCTGTGTGGTAAATAAATTTTGTAAGTCATCCACAACATCATAGCATTGCTTATGAAGATAATTTAATAATTTCTTGTAATGAATATATCTTGTGACACATATAGGTTATAACATTTAATACTCAGACTTTGTAAGAATTCTTTACTGATTTATTATAGGTTTTGAGAGCAATAAAATGTTTACAGCTACTTTCTTTATTATCAAAATTTTGCTTTATGTCTAAAAAATTATTTTATTTGATTAAAAAATATATTTTAACTAATAAAACACCAAATTCAATATAGCAACAAATTTAAAACTAATTATTCACTAATATTTGTTTAATAATTTTCATTATGTAAACTAAGGAACAGTTAAAGGTCAGCAACAATATAGCTACATCTTCCATATTAGAAAAAATTCACTTCTGTCTTATAATGAAATGGTACAATGAAAGAGTTAACATAAGCTTTACATATATAGTTTATGTATCATGTAAAAAACATATATTCAAATATGTACATATTAATAAAAAATTAGAATGTAATAATTAGCATTTCTCAACATAAACAAAGTACATGTTAAATATTTCTGTTTTAAATATCATGATCTAGAAAATAAAAAAATATAAAATCTATAATTTTAGAAACATTAAGGTCTACTAATATGATTCAGGAAGTAAGGATCTTAATTTACCTGCTCTCAGGCATTTATTAAACATGTAAAACTCACCCATCAGTTTCGGTTCTGCTTCTGGGACACCATGAAAAGACCTACTTTGAGTATAATAGGAATAGAAGAAGAAGAACACCAGCTCAAAGGCACAAATAATGTTTTCAATAAAATCATAGAAGAAAACTTCCCTAACCTGAAGAAGGAAATGCCTATAAAGATACAAGAAGCTTACAGAACACCAAATAGATATGACCTCCAAAAAAAGTCAGCGCGCCACATTATAATCAAGCCACAAAACATACAGAACAAAGAAAAAAAAATTAAGTGCTTCAAAAGAAAAGGGACAACTCACATATAAAGGCAGACCCATCAGAATAATGCATGACTGTTCAATGGAAACGATGAAAGCTAGAAGGGCTTGGTCAGAAGTTATACAGACGCTAAAACACCATGGCTGCCAAACTAGAATACGATACCCTGCAAAATAATCAATCACCATAGATGGAGTAAACAAGGTATTTCAGGACAAACTCAGACTGAAAGAATATCTATCTACCAATCCAGCACTACAGAGAGTATTAGAGGGAAAGCTCCAACATAAGGACCCCAGATACGCCCACGAAATCACAAACAATCAATAATTACACAGAAGAATACCCTAGAGAAAGGAAATACAAACAAGTTACCAACAAACATGGCAGGAAATATGAATCAATGGTCACTGATTTCCCTTAATATCAATGGTCTCAACTCTCTTATAAAACGTCACACACTAACAAGATGGATACAACAACAGAAGCCATCTTTCTGTTGCCTACAAGAAACACACCTCAAACGCAAAGACAGACACAGGCTTAGAATAAAGGGTTGGGAAAAGATTTTCCAGTCAAATGGTCCCAAGAAATAAGCTGGGGTTGCAATCCTAAGATCTAACAAAGTAGACTTTAAGCTAAAAGCAATTAAAAGGGACCAAGATGGTCACTACTTATTCATCACAGGAAAAATTGGTCAAGAAGAGATTTCAATCTTAAATATTTATGCCCCTAACATAAGGGCACCTACTCATGTAAAAGAAACACTGCTAAAGCTCAAATCCCACCTCAATTCTTAAACACTAACAGTAGGAGACTTCAATACCCCACTTTCAACCCTGGATAGATCAACCAGACAGAGTCTCAACAGGGAAATAAGGAGTCCTAAAGAGAATATAATGCAAATGGACTTAATAGATATCTACAGAAGCTTCCACCCAAACACAAAGGAATATACATATTTCTCAGGTCCTCATGGAACTTTCTCCAAAAATGACCACATAATTGGTCATAAAGCAAATATCAGCAGATACAAAAAAATGGAAATAATCCCTTGTAATATATCGGACCACCAGGGCCTAAAGTTAGAGTTCAACAACATCAAACCCCAAAGAAAGCCTACCAACTCATGGAAACTAAACATCACTCAGCTGAACCATCTCTGGGTTAAGGAAGAAATTAAGAAAGAAATCAAAGTCTTCCTAGAATTTAATGAAAATGAATCCACAACGTATCCAAACTTGTGGGACACAATGAATGCAGTCTTAAGAGGAAAATTCATAGCGCTAGATGCCTATATGAAAAACCTAGAGAAATCCCACACTAGAGACCTAACAGCTCAGCTGAAAGCCTTAGAACAATTAGAAGCGAACTCACCTAGAAGGAGTAGACCGCAGGAAATAATGAAACTTAGAGCTGAAATCAATACAATTGAATCAAAAAGAACAATACAAAGAATCAACGAATCTAAGAGTTGGTTCTTTGAGAAAGTTAACAAGATAGATAAGCCCTTAGCCAAACTAATCAAAAAACAGAGAAAGAGTGTTCAAATCAACAAAATCAGAAATTAAAAGGGGGAACATAACAACAGAACCCCAGGAAATACAGAGAATTATCAGATTATATTTTGAAAATCTGTATTCCACAAAAATGGAAAACCTAGAAGAAATGGACAGCTTTCTGGACAGGTACCATCTACCAAAATTAAATGAAGATCAGATTAATTTCCTAAACAGGCCTATAACCCTTAAGGAAATTGAAGCTGTCATTAAAAACCACCCCAAAAATAAAAGCCCAGGCCCAGATGGTTTTAGGGCCAAATTCTGACAGACATTCAAAGAAGAATTACTACCGTTATTCCTCAAACTATTTCACACAGTAGAAACTGAAGGAATATTGCCAAATTCCTTTTATGAGGCCACAATCACCCTAATACCCAAGCCACTCAAAGACACAACAAAGAAGGAGAATTACAGACCAATTTCCCTCATGAATATTGATGCAAAAATTCTCAAAAAAATTTTGGCAAACCGTATACAACAATTTATAAAAGATATCATTCACCACGACCAAGTAGGCTTCATCCCAGAAATGCAGGCCTGGTTTAGCATAGGAAAAACTATAAATATTATACATCATATAAACAAACTAAAGGAACAAAACCACATGATCATATCCTTAGATGCGGAAAAAGTCTTTGACAAAATCCAAAACTCCTTTATGATTGAAGCCCTGGAGAGATCAGGAATACAGGGAGAATACTTAAATACAATAAAGGCTATTTACAAGAAGGTGACAGCCAGAATCAAACTTAATGGAGAAAAACTCAAAGCAATCCCACTAAAGTTAGGAACTAGACATGGATGACCTCTCTCCCCTTATCTATTCAATATATTTCTTGAAGTTTTAGCTAAAGCAATAAGGGAACTAAAAGAGATTAAGGGGATATAAATTGGAAAAGAAGAAGTGAAGCTATCTCTATTTGCAGATGATATGATTGTATACATAAGTGACCCACAGAATTCTTCCAAAGAACTGCTATGGCTGATAAACACCTTCAGCAATGTAGCTGGATACAAGATTAACTCAAAGAAATCAGTAGCCCTTCTATACAGTAAAGATAGAAGAGCTGAAAAAGAAATAAGGGAAACATTACCCTTCATAATAGCTGCAAATATTATTAAATACCTTGGAGTAACTATAACCAAAGAAGTAACAGACCTATATGACAAAAATTTTAAATCACTGAAGAAAGAAATTGAAGAGGATATCAGAAAATGGAAAGCTCTCCCATGTTCCTGGATAGGTAGGATCAACATAGTAACAATGACAATTCTACCAAAGGCAATCTACAGATTCAATGCACTGCCCATCAAAATCCCAACACAATATTTTTTAGAACTTGAAAGAACAATACTCAATTTCATTTGTTATAACAGGAAAGCCAGGATTGCCAAAACAATTTTACTCAACAAAAGAACCTCAGGAGGTATCACTATCCCTGACTTCAAGCTATACTATAAAGCTACAGTAATAAAAACAGCCTTGTACTGGCATAAAAGCAGACTTGTGGACCAATGGAATAGAATTGAGGATCCAGACATTAACCCAAAAACCTACGAAAACCTGATCTTTGACAAAGAGGCCCAGAAGATTCAATGGAAAAAAAGATAGTATATTTAACAAATGGTGTTGGCATAGCTGGACGTTGGTGTGTAGAAAAATGCAAATAGATCCAGCCTGTCACCCTGCACAAAACTCAAATCCAAGTGGATCAAAGACCACAACTTAAACCCAGCCACTTTGAACTTGATAGAAAAGAAATTGGGAAATACACTTCTATGAATTGGCACAGGCGACCACTTCCAAAATATAACACCAGTGGCACAGACACTAAGACCAACAATTAGTAAGTGGGATCTCCTGAAGCTAGGAAGTTTCTACAAAGTCACGGACACTGTCAATAGGCCAAAACGACAGCCTACAGAATGGGAAAAGATTTTCACCAACCCTACAAGTGATAGAGGATTGATCTGTAAGATATATAAAGAGCTCAAGAATCTAGAGCCCAAAACCTTGAATAACCCAATCAAAATTGGGGTACAGATCTAAAAAGGGAATTCTCAGCAGAGGAACTATGAATGACTGAAAGGCACTTGAAAAAGTGCTCTTCATCTTTAGCCATCAGAGAAATGCAAATCAAAACAACTTTGAGATACCACCTAACACCTGTTAGATTGGCTAAGATAAACGGCACAGATGACAGCCTATGTTTCAGAGGATTCGGAGCAAGGGGAACACTCCTCCATTGTTGGTGGGAGTGTAAGCTTGTTCTTCCACTTTGGAATTCAATATGGCGGTTAATCAGAAAATTGAGAATCAATCTCCCCGAGGACCCAGCAATACCACTTCTGGGTGTATACCCTAAAGAGGCACATTCACACTCCAAAGGTATTAGCTCAAATATGTTCATAGCAGCATTATTTGTAATAGCAAGAACCTGGAAACAACCTAGATGTCCTTCAACTGAAGAATGGATTAACAAACTGTGGTACATCTACACAATGGAATACTACTCAGCAGTAAGAAAAAATGATATCCTAAAATTTGCAGGCAAATGGGTGGATTTTGAGAATATCCTCCTGAGCGAGGTATCACAAACTCAGAAAAATAAGCAGGGGATGTACTCACTCATTAGTGATCTCTAAACAAACAAACAAGAAAAAAAAAAAAAACAAGCATGCCCAAGCTGAAAACCACAACCACTGAACAGCCTGGTATCAGAAACACCCTGGACTGACCCTGGTGATCCCACTCCAACTATAAGAACACCTGACTCACTCTTGAGGGAGGGGCGACCAAACTGGATTTGCCAGGAGTGGAGACTGATCCAAGCATTATTGGGTCAGTGGGACCATAGGATTGTCTGCAGCCTGCCCAGGGAGGGGATGCGGAGTTGTGGAGAAGAAAAAATGACCTGATGTGGCGGTAGGGGGAAGGGACCCTGAATAAGGATATACAGGGATGGAAAAAAAAGTTCAGAGGTAAAGCTGAACACAAAGTAAATATATGTGTAGCAATCTTATTTGCATTATCACCCTTGATAAGTCATGCTTATGATTTTTATCTTCTTTATAGTTATTGTTAACTTATCAGTATTTTAAATTCATTTTACTGTTTTTCTTGATAAATACACAATATATAAAGAAGAAAAAATAGAAAATAAAGAAAGCATGTAAAGCTCTGAAGAAATAGCCTCTGATTATAAAGTAACTACTGTACTGAGCAATGTCAGAGGTGGTAGTAACTTTAGCGCTCTCTGTAAAACTTGTGTAGCTATAAGAGTGACCTACATGTAAATGAAATTTTCTGTGTTTAACACAAATGGAGGAATGGCATTAGCTCATAGCAGCATTATTTGTAAAAGCAAGAACCTGGAAACAACGTAGATGCCCCTCAACTGACGAATGGATTAACAAACTGTGGTACATCTACACAATGGAATACTACTCAGTAGTAAAAAAAAAAAAAAAAAAAAAAAAAAAAAAAAAAAAAAAAAAAAAAAAAAAAAAAAAAAAAAAAAAAAAAAAAAAATTGATATCCTAAATATTGCAGGCAAATGGATGGATTTGGAGAATATCCTCCTGAGCGAAGTATCACAAACTGAAAAAGATAAGCAGGGATGTACTTACTCATTAGTGGACTCTAAACAAAAAAGCAAAAGCAAAGCATGCCCAAGCTGCAAACCACAGCCACTGAACAGCTTGGGATCAGAAACCCGGGACTGACTCCTTGGATCCCACTACCCCTAGAGGAACACCTGACTTAGTCTTGATGTTGCGGGGAGAAAATTGAATTTTGCAGGAGTGGAGGCTGAACTAAGCAATATTGGGACCTTGGGATCGTCTGCACGGTGTGCGGGGGGGGGGGATGTGGAGAAAAAAGAATAACTAGATGTGGTGGGAGGGGGAAGGGACCTTGGTTAAGGATATATATGATAGAAAATGTGACTTCTTTATTCATAATAAAATAAAATAAAACAGATGGAGGATACCACCCACACTCCCCAAAAAGTCCCAGGCATAGGAATCAAGAAGCTGACTAATAGAATTTAGACTTTATACTTTTTGTACTGTTCTTTTGTTTATCAAGATGAATGAAATACATGAACCTGATGGGGGAAGACTGGAGAGAAATTGAGTGAAGGTAAAGCATGTAACCTTAATATATAGTATGAAATGCTAAAAATTAATATTGGAAAAGCAATATAATAGAGTAGACATTGACAGAAATTCTGACCTTAATTGCTAGCCTCCACATACACATACATACATGGATCATATGTACATACACATACCTAAACACACAAAGACACACAAACATGGACACATACACCTCACAAAACAACACACACAAATGTAGCATCTTATCTTGCTTCTGTTTGTTTCTATTTGTACTGGTGTAAATATTTAGCTCCATAGAATAGTACCATGTTGAAATTTTAACTCAAAAGTTAATGTGATGTTAAAAGGTGGTCTTTTAAAAGTAATCAGGCTATGATGATCAAGCCTTCATAAAAGAAATCAGTAATTTTCCTATTGCAGACACCAAAGAGTTCATTCACACAGTTACCATTTAAGTAGTTACCTCCAAGATATTGTGTCTTCTTCAAACACAGCCTGGGTCAGCCAGAACCATATCCTTAAGTTTCATAGTCTCTGGAACTGCTATACAACTGTGTGTCATTTAAAGTTATTTCAGCTTGTGATATTATACAGGAGTAATTACTAAAATGCTAGAATAAGACACTAGCCATGCATATAATCTTTTATAATCAAATAAACAGACCCTCACACAACTATATATCCGAGAAACTTATAAATTATCCAGAGTACATCTGAAAGTTACAGTAGCCCATTCTTGTAACCACCATCCTATAATTTCTTTATTCCACTTAAATATACTGTCTTAGAATAATTAGCTGTAAAACATTAGAACTAATTGCATATTGCAACATGGAGTGTGGATTGGACACAAAGTGAATATTTAGCCTTCCTCATGTGTAGAAAACTATAACTAAAAAGTATTTATTAAATCTGTGAAGAAATTCTTCAATTGTGGTTAAACAAAAATGTAGCAAAAATGATTTCAGACTTTTTTTCTTATTTTGTTAGGTGAATTTAACATAATCAAACAACATGAAAATAAAGAGAAGACTACATAGATGTTTTCTCTTGATCACCATAGACTTTGTTATGTTCTAGTGTCCATGAATAAATAGAAATGAGAAAGCAAAGATATAAGGCCTAATATTTCAGAAAGAAATATTTATGTTAAATAACAAAATGTCATAACAATGTTATGACATAATCTTCTACAAGAATCAAGAATAATTATGAAAGTCAAGGATAAATACAAATGGAAAACTTAGACAATATATGTAAGTATTCTGGGTAAAAATATTAGTGAGAAAACTAATATCTGTTTGAAAGAATAACTTATGTATAACTGGGTAAAATTATTCGTGCAGATTTAATCCTTTACATGAGAAAATTTTGTTCACATTGCTTCCTAACAATTTAATTTACAGTAGCTTATAACTTTGCAAATATTGATAGATGTAAATTTTACTTTCTTTGTATACCCCTGGCTATATTTCTAGGAAGAAACATTATCATACTACAAATTCTTATATTATTTTTCACAGTGCAATTCTGTTATTCTGCTTTGACTCTAAAAATATTAAGTATGAAATTTATATTCAGGGTAATAGGCACTCATATATAAAGTCAAAGAGAAAGCACCCATGATATCATCTGAAAGATAGACCACACTACTCTTAAGGTTTACATACATCCTTCTTTTCCAAATAATATTTTTTATTATGAATAAAGTCATATTTTTATACATGTGTCCCTTTGTTCAAACTTCCTTTCCCCTCCTGTCCCTCTCAGTCACTCATTTTTCTCTTGCCTCCAAAATCTTAAAGCAAGTTGACACCAACAGTGAGACTCACCTACTTTTGAAAGTATGAATTACATTATTTTCTTCAGAAAAAAGCAAAGATGATTAAATGATATTCAGTTGATATATTGACTTTCATCGAATGTTGAAAAAATATTTGGAAATTCATGGATCCACAAGAAGAAAATTTGAAAATACCAACCAGTTGTAGAACAGAAAAACCATTGCATATTTTTATCTGATTCACATAGTCCACCTAAAATGTGTTATGGACAGCTAATCATAATAGGATTATAATTATTATGAGTAATAGTAGTAAGGAAATTAAATTATAAGGTAGTAGCCCCAGCTATTTTAGGCAGAAACAATGCTTATTAATTAATAAATGGCAAATAAAAACAATAAAGTTAAAAATAATGTATTCTGTTAAAAAAATCCAGAGATGAAGCTTAAATATATGTTTCTTGGACAATATAAATTTAAATCTGATAAATTTATCATTGTTTTAGATATTCAGATTTATTTTTATGTTCTATGTAGGTCTTTTTTCTTGCATGTATGTCTATGTACATGTGTATGTGTGGCTGTGCCCATAAATTAAAGAAATATAGAACTGACATAGAAATACTTTGAGTTAGAAAATTCCCTTCTTTCCTTATAAATTCTTTAAACATAAATTATATGATATCAAAATAGAAAATACTTTAAAATTAATGACCCATACTTGATGGTCTCATCAATATATCATGTTCATTATTCAATATTATAATTTATATTTTTTGGATGTCAAATGCTTCACAAAACTTTTTAAAATAAAGGTGCTTTATGCACCGTTGTTTTCTGCATCTTCAGACTGTATGCTTGCACTGCTTGGTCCAGCCTTCTATCTTCCTCCTGCTGCTGATTGTTACCTGGCAAAGAATATTTTCACACAGAAATTCTACAGTTCTCTAACAACAAAGTTATGAGTCTCCCTCACCTCTCTCTTCTTCTTTTTAATTTTTCTTTCAAAAACTGTGCTTTTAGCACAGGCTCTGGTGGTACAGTGGCTGGGGAATACAGTTCCCCTCCCAGAGAAAGTTGGATAGATGTAGCTCTTGCCTTTCACCAAAGAAGCTCCTCTTTACAGCAATCAGTGACTATTACAGAAAATCACTACTGGTAATAATGTAGACATCAATAGATAATGGGAAGCTCAGCCCCAGTAGATACTTTAGAGCGCAACTCTCCCCATTGACCAGAGAAGCTTCTTTCTGCAATTGGTGTTATTATAAGAAAAATTCATAACTTGTCAAAGTTGTGAGATCCAGTGGTCATATCTAAAGCATACATTTACATAAATCCTCCATGTTCAAGGGAACATAATGAACAAGACTGGAACTAAAGGAAAGAGAGGAGTGTCTTAAAATGGTGTTTTTAGAATAGGTTATGGCCTCTCAGAATTATGCTCACTTTTATGATCTTCCCATCTGATATCTGAGTTTGATGGGGTGCATGATATAAAATAATATATATATATTATTTGGTGCTTTTATATATATATAAATTTTAAAAAATGAATATGTTGTAGCCAATGTATGCAGATGCTGTGGCCACCTGGAAAAACCTCCAATAAAAGTGGGGCAGGAATCAGAGTAAAAATACTTTTTAGAATGTAGTTAGATTTTATACTGTCCTAGAAAAGTGACAGCGGTAGGTTGTCTTTTATAATGTATGACCACATTAGAGAAAGTTTTTGTGAGCAATCACCTGCCAACTTGCACAATTTTATTAGCATAAGTTCAGTGGTGTGTGTGTGTGTGTGTGTGTGTGTGTGTGTGTGTGTGTGTGTCTCCTTGTGTACTATGTGCATGTGAATTTCAGAGGAAGACCCTTCATGTCCCTCTTTGGGCTCAATTTACTTTCTTCTTTTCTTTCTTTCTTTTTGAGAAAGGGCTCTCCACTGGACTGCAGTTCTCTGGGTAGGCTGAGCTGGAATTCTCTTATCCCTTCCTCGCCAATGCTGATAATATAAGCACACAGATACACTCAAGATTTTTTATATGGGTCTTATGAATGACACCCAGATTTTCATGCTCACAAAGCAAAGCCTTGTCTGGCTAAGTCATCAACTCCAATGCCAGAGATTATTTTTAAGTGTATATAAACATACACATAGTCTCCCTATAAATTTCAAGGGCTTATTTGTTGGAAGAGACTGAATACTATTCAGCACTTGACTTCGATGTCTCTTTTTCTATTGAAGCAGTGTCCCATTTTATACCCTTTTCATACTTTCCCTGGGCTAAGTCAAAACTAGCCTGCTACCTGTATCAACAAAAGGGTGGTCTAGTAACTCTCTCAAAATACCATGAAAAAAAAAAGTCTTTCAACAGTAGTACTTCAGAAGTAATTTCTTAACACTCTGACTACTGGTTATTTTTCAGTCTCAGAGTTTATAGAATCATAAAATTGTCATTAATTTAAGCTAAAATTCTATATGTGATGATTATTTGTATATAATTTTGATATCCAGTCTTTTCTATGATCAACACTTAACTCAAAACAAGCCAAAACAACATTATTTTAATAACTACCATATTTTGTATACTTTGATGATTTATGTGCTTTATATTACTACTATAACAAGTTTATTAGCTTCTCTATAAAATTTTATTTATTATTGTACGTAAGAAGTACGATGTGAACTAAAATCAATAACTAGATTTTATTCCTTCCTGGAGATCCTTGGAGACAATTCCTTCTCTTACTCATTCTTACGGACTTAAGACTCCAACTTTCTCTAGGAGTAGAACTAAATTCCCCAGCCATAGCACCACCAGGGACTATGCTAAAAGCTGAGTTCCTTAGGAGGAAAGTTGAAAAGGAGAGAGAAATGAAGGAAACCAAAACTATGCTCCAGCAAAACTAGAGAATTTCTGTGTGGAAATGTTCATTACAGGGCAACAATCAGCAGTGTGAGGAGGCAGGGAGCTCCACCAGCCGTGTAAGCAGACAGTATGAAAGAACAAGGGGAAATGATGTATAAATGTACCATTTATTTAAAGAAGCTGAGTGAAACATTTTACTCTCTCACACACAAACAGTATACATTATAATATTGAACATAATCTATTGATTAGATGATCAAGTCAGAATCACTAACTTAGAATTAAAAGTCTACTTTGATATATCATTTAAGTTTTTAAAATGTATTAAGGCCAAGAGAGGTCAGTATTATATAATTTCTTTTATAAAAACTGAACCATAAGTGCAGCTAAATATAGTAAATATCTAAAAAGTATTAGAAATATTTTCTTGATATGACAGCTTAAGTGTATTTTCTTTCAAAAGGCCATATTTTCATTTCATAAAATTAAAATTTTATAAAAACATATGTTTTAACTTAGGCTATAAAATCTTATTACATGAAGTCTATATGTTTAAGAAAAAGCTACATCCAAACAACTTTTACAGAAAGAGTAAGAATATTACAGTGGGCAACAACAAAAAACATCCTGTAGCTATTCTGCAAATTAACTAAATATCATGTGGAAAATTTCTAGAAAATGTTAATTTCCAGACACTATATAACTTCATCTGTCTCCCCTAATGTCTTTAATTTTTGCTTCAGAGTTGATGTCTATTTTTAGAGTTTCACTTTTTATTTGTTTCTCCTGAGGTAAAGAATGATAGTCCTTGGTGATGCTTATTTTCCTGTGACTGAGTATCATGCTCTTCATTACAGCATTCATATGCTCTTTTTTATTTCTTGATAAAAGTTTGCTTTCTGAGCTTTTTAAAATATAAGATTATTGACAACTGTATGAAATAATAAAAAAGTGCCATTCTGAAGCCTACCAGTTTATAGTTAATCTGCTCTTCTCAATTTATATTTTACTTGTATTTCTTGGATTTCACAAGTTGAAAATGCACCCTGGGCTGCTGACCACCCATATAATTTCTTTATCATCAATTTCCAAATCAAGTACCATAAATTTTAGATTAAGCAATTTTTGAATCATTCAACTGCTGTATTTAGAATTGATGATGATTATAGCATTCAAGAAATTCAGAGAAACACAGAAATTGCAATTCAACTGTTCTTAAAAAATGATATCCTAAAATTTGAAGGCAAATGGATGGATTTGGAGAATATCCTCTTGAGCGAGGTATCTCAAACTCAGAAAGATAAACAGGGGATGTACTCACTCATTAGTGGACTCTAAATAAACAAACAAACAACCAAGAAAAAAACCAAGCATACCCAAGCTGCAGACCACAATCTCTGAACAGCTTGGGATCAGAAACACACTGGACTGACTCCTTGGATCCCACTCCCCCTAGAGGAACACCCAATTCACTCTTGAGGGAGGTGGGAGAAAACTGCATCTGCCAGGAGTGGAAACTGAACTAAGCAATATTGGGGCAGTGGGACCATGGGGCTGCCTGCTGCCTGCCCAGGGATGGGATGGGGATGTGTGGAGAAGAAAGAATGACCTGATGTGGTGGGAGGGGGTAGGGACCATGAATAAGAATATACAAGGCTAGAAAGTGTGACTTCTTTGTTAATAATAATAATAATAATAATAATAATAATAATAATAAAAAGAAAAATAAATAAATAAATGTAAAAACTAGAAAAGTGGAACAAAATGTTTACTTTTGAAAAAAAAATCTCCAAAATCAGTTTTCATTTGTGTAGTCGAACAGTGGATAAGGCTTATTCATTTTTAAAAACTTTATATTTAGAACCTTTTCAAAAAGAAGCATCACGTAAGTTGAACACAGAAAAGATTGAATGATACTAATGGAAGGGGGCATATCAAATTCTTTTTTATCCTATGTGAAATTATAACAGGAATATATGACATTTGCATAGCTCTGTATACTTTTCATGAGAAATTTGTGCCATCAGCATTTTATTTCATCATAAATTCACATGTACACAACATGTATTTCCCTCTTTGTTCCAAGCACTAATTCAAATAAACATCAATTTTTGAGAGGGGGTGATGCACATACATACATATAAAATTTTTAGGGTTTAAAATATATCTCATATGTATGAGTGGTTTTTTATGTTTTAATTTTTTTCTTTTTCTTTTTTTATTATGAGTAAAGTCATATTTATTTTTTCCATGTATCCCTTCCCCTTCTCACCCCTTCCAGTCACTCTTGGGACCTTTGGACTTCCTGTCCTTGCTGGGGAGGAGATAAAGTAATGGGGAGAAGAGAGAGATTAAGCAAATTTTTAGCTCTTAAATTTGAATGAAGTTATTCTAGAAGGCTAGGAGAGTAGTTTACAGAATAAGGCCTGTAGTATTGATTCTGGTACAGTGCTGTTGTGTTTGAATTTATCTCCACGAATGTTCTTTATGTTTTTAATTTTTATTGTAAATGATTTATTTTGTAATAAATACTTATCTTATATTTTCTTGGACATCAACCTGCTTCTTGCCTTTTTAAATCATTTGCTTTGAAACACTTACAGTTGCCTTTGCTATGCTAAGCACTGTGCTTGGTTCTGAAATGTGGCACCAGGGAAATCAGTTGAATGTCCTACGTCAGGGCTCTGGACTGGGTTTTGTTTAGTACTTTATCACAATTAAAATTATATATTTAACAGCTTTTATTTTTGTTTAGAATCTATCTACCCCAACTGTGTAAGCAAAATGTCAGGTCAGGCTTTCCTTAACAGATGATTGTAGCATCACTTTTGGGATCTCTTGGTAAAACAAATATGTATCCAGTGGGAAAAACTGACACCACACACTTAAGGAACATTTGAAGAGGTGAAAATATATAAGGCAAATAAAAGACAAATTTAGTGTGCCTTTTATGTTCTCATTCTTTGTGGACGATATATCATTCTTTATGTGACCATAAATATAAGGTTTTGTAAGTATTGTCTAATGTAACACATTTTAGTGACATGATAATAGTTTAGCAGTTGTTTAAACAAAATGTAATCTGTACAAAAACATCTAAAATAATATGCAGTTGTATGTGTCATCAACTAATGCTGTGATTCAAAGAAAGCAATTAGAATCTGTGTTAGAAAGAACACACCATGTTCTTAAAGATTTACTAAGCTCTGCTTGGTACATTTTGAGTGACATCTCTGAGGATGCCAAGATAAACAACATAGTGGTAATCTATTCTACTAACATCATCCAATCTCAAAAAATAAACAAGACTTAGATTTTAATTTAGTAGTGGATTAGTAGTTTACAATTTTATCTGAAATAACAAAAAACATTTTTAATGAGAAATTCTAAATTACCTTTTAAATGTCATACCATTCACCAGTCATTAATTC
Source organism: Sigmodon hispidus (assembly GCA_004025045.1). Taxonomy (NCBI): domain Eukaryota; kingdom Metazoa; phylum Chordata; class Mammalia; order Rodentia; family Cricetidae; genus Sigmodon; species Sigmodon hispidus. The sequence goes on from PVIH01002541.1 coordinate 60,850, forward strand.
ATTCTCTTGTGTTTAAGATGAAATTGTTATTATTGTATATAAACATTGGTAGGGAACATAAAACATGAAATTATCTTCAAAATTTTGATAATTATATTTTAACATTTAACTGAAAGCAATAAAATAAAAATGACAAAATTTATTAAACAATAATAAGTTACACATGGTGAAATTAAAGAAAAGAAGACATTCTTCTTAAAAACTTGGGCGAAATGCTTTTGCCCTTCTGAATACACAGTTCAATGGTTTCACCTCTTTATCTTTCTTCCTCTTTGTTGCTTCTCTCACAGTCATATCCTTATCTCATGATTTGTTCCCACCTGTTTTTGTTTGAAAACCCTTATGCTCCCAATTAGCTGTGGGAATCTTTCTATTTTCTTTTCCTAGGGGAATGTCTTGATGTCTCTCTTAAGCACCTTCTGATTCCAAGCTGTTCGGGGGTTGTGGTTTGCAGCTTGGGTAATTTTTGCTTTTTGACTAAATTCCACTTATGAGTGAGTACATTCTGTGCCTATTTTTCTGTGACTGTGATACCTCTCACAGCAGGATATTCTCCAAATCCATCCATTTGCCTGAGAATTTTATGATGTCATAATTTTTTTACTGCTTTGTAGTACTCCATTGTATAGATGTACCACAGTTTTTTAATCCATTATTCAGCTGAAGCGCATCTAGGTTGTTTCCTTGTTCTTGCTATTACAAATAATGCTGCTTTGAACATAGTTGAGCTAATGCTTTTGGAGTATGAATGTGCATCTTTAGGGTATAGGCCCAATAGTGGTTTTGGTGGGTCCTTGGGCAGACTGATTTCCAGTTTTTTTGAGAAACTGCCATATTGCATTCCAGAGTGGCTGAACAAGCTGACACTCCCACCAACAATGAAGGAGTGTTTCTCTTGCTTTGCATCCTCTCCAGCAAAAGCTGTCATCTGTGATTTGATATTAGCCATTCTGACAAGTGTAAGGTGATATCTCAAAGTTGTTTTGATTTGCATTTCTCAAATGGTTAAAGATGGTGAGCACTTTTCAAGTGCCTTTCAGCCATTTGTAATTCTTCTATTCAGAATTCCCTTTTTAGCTCTGAATCCCATTTTTTAATTGGTTATTTAGGTTTTGGTGGCTCTAGTTTCTAGAGTTCTCTATATATTATTTTAGATATCAGTCCTCTGTCAATTGTAGGGTTGAATATCTTTTCTCATTCTATAGGCTGTTGGTTTGTCTTATAGACTGTGTCCTTGCCCTTACAGAAGCTTCTCAGTTTCAGGATATCTCACTTATTAATTGTTGTTCTTAGTGTTTGTGTTACTGGTATTATATTTGGTAAAGGATCACCTGTGCCAATGTGTTGGAGGGTATTTCTCACTTTCTTTTCTATCCACTTGGATTTGAGTTTTGTGCAGGGGGACAGGCTAGGATCTATTTGCATTTTTCTGCACACTTCCAACCAGCTATGCAAACACCATTTGTTAAATATACTATCTTTTTTCCATTGAATGTTTTGGGCCTCTTTGTCAAAGATCAGGCTTGGATCTATTTGCATTCTACATGCCACCATCCAGTTATGCCAATGCCATTTGTTAAAGATACTTTCTTTTTTTCCAATGAATATTTTTGGCATCTTTGTCAAAAATCAAGTGTTCATAGGTGTGTGGGTTAATGTCTGGATCTTCAATTCACAACCATTGATCCACAAGTCTGTTTTTATGCCAGTACCAGGCTGTTTTTTATTACTGTAGCTCTATAGTATGGAACTCTTAAGAGAGGAAGCCAATGTGGTTTTGGAAAGAGATCAATTGCTAGGGAAATCACCAAGAACTCAGAAGATATCCCTGGCTAGGTTTCCAACCAATAGTGTAGGTGGTGCCTAGACAGGACTTCCTCTATAATGAAATGAAGAACCACCCTAAGTGTCATTACAGAACCTATGTCCAAAAACTAATAGAAGTGGAAGCAAAGATACAAGGCTGAACACTTGTATGAGCTCCTGATCTAGCTGAGGTTGTGGTCTGTATGAGCAAGGGGATAGGGATTAGGAAGGAAATTCCCACAGTTATGGCTGGCTGGAGTTTTGGGGAGCTCACTGAATCAAGAATAGCAACTGGTGAACCATCAGTAAAAGGAGCTAAGCTCTCCAAGTGTAGGCAACACAACTGTAGATTCACATGGGCAGTATGTGGAGTCTCTCAGGGTGGGATCAGACTGTGATTCTGTGCATGGGCTGGCACCTTGGAAGCCATTCCCTTCAGAGGAACAGTTAATCCAGTCCTCATATGAAGATGAGGAAATCAGATTTGCCTGGATGGAGGTGCTTTGCTGAGCTGACCCACCTTCGGACTTCCTGCACTTTTGGGGGAGACTGTGGGGACAAGTGAGGCTGAAGACTGACTGGGAGAGATTGAGAGAAGGGAAAGGAGGGGTAGTAAGGGAGAAAAAAGACCATTTTATTAATAATTAAAAAAAATGTTTAGCCTCTTGCTGAGGCTGCAGGCTATCATCCCTTGCTCTTGATATAGGTCAGAAAAAACAAAAGTGGGGAAGAAGGGCAGTTTAGCTCTAGAAAGCACGAAGATGGGCAATAGCAACAAGGGGACAGGATCGCTGGAATGCAGTCATTGCTACCCCAGTGTTATCCAAGCAGAGGGACTTGAAGAAAACACTATATGGACTCAAGTACTGCAGGGAGCCTCCTCCAGAGCACAGCAAACCTAGCTGTGAAGTCTCTTGAATTCCAGAGTCAAGTAGAAAGTATATAATAAAATAGAGGACATTATACAAACATAGAGTCTAGTTATTAGAAATACTAATATCCTAAATAAAATATAAAATTCCTGCTGCATTGGAATCTCCTCCTTATGAAAAGTAAAATGATTAACTAGCTAAGGGATCTGATGTGTGCTCAGATCTCTGATCCATCAGGGGAGACCAGAGGTTCCTCAGGGGAACTAAAAGAATTAAAAAATTGTGTGGGCTAGGAGTTTATACAATTAGCATTGTTCAATAATTACTGAAATACTGGAGTGCAGCAGCTACCCAGGCCTAATTTGAATTCACTATTGGCCTCAATTTCTTTAAAGTGAGAATCTGTGCTTATCTGTTCTGTTTTCTAAAATTCTATGATAATATAATCCCCATGTGTTTATTTGCAATAACATAAAAATGTAAATTCTCACAGAACCCCATGCATTTTTATAAGAATAACAGACTTGAAAGCAAAGCATAAAGTCCAGGAAATCGAGCGAAAGGTGTTTTTTGGAGATTTGCATTCTATCTGTACCTGAAGCAGGAGAAGTGATGAGTAATTAAGAGCTCTAATTAACTTGCAATGATCAATTGGCTCATCTAAAAACTAATAAAAATAACTACCTTTAAAGTAAAAGATAAAATTAGAAGAAAGATGTTAATACATGGAAACATAGGATGAATGAACTATTAGTAATATTGATGTGGTTTGAAGATAATGTGATTTAACTACAAGGATTGGAATTTTGCAATAAAGCAAAAGTAATGGGAAATATAAGTTATTTAAGTCTGAAACTACAATATTAATGAAATTATGAGTGATAATATGTGTGCATAATGTAGAAAATGTTTGGATAAATGATACTTTGAAATGCTTTATTCTACAGAGATAAGTGGAAGATAGTGAAGAACTATGATCTTGCTTGTGTGTATGTGTGTATGTGTGTGTGTATGTGTCTGTGTGTCTGCGTTTTAATGAGGAATTGTAGTAATTTAATTATGGCTGATTTATGCCACCACAACATTTCATGAAATTTATCAACTTTGTGTTGTCATTCTATGGCATATTCATCCCTTAAGCAAAACTTACTATCCAGAAAATATATAATATAACATTACCAGAAAAACACAGTTAGTTTTAGGCTATCAAATATTTATTTATCTTATGTGCTTTTAAATACATTTAAAATGATAGGATATAAGCTAGTTACTAGCATAATCATTTACATACTATTCATAAATTGTTTCATAAAAGGTTTTGTTATTTTTGCAAAATGTTTATTCTATTAATCCACTGTGATTATAGAATTTAACACTTAAATGTTTATGTGCTTCCTCAGGACACAAAACCAAAAAAAAAAAAAAAAAAAAAAAAAGTCAATGTTCCTGGAGTCTCAATCAAATTTGTCCATGTCCTATAAGGGTCCTAATTTTCAAGAGCTACTAAAACTTCTTTAAATAATGCCTAATCCCACTACAATTTATCATTTCAAAGTAAATGAGAATGAACAATTTTATCATTGATGTAGCTAAGGATTATTAATACATTTTAAAGAATCCCAAATTTTTAGTACAGGTAGTTTTATTGTATGTCTCATCTAGTAAATGATTAAAAAATAGAATGTAGAAATAATTGTTTCCAATTGAGCAAATATAACATGTTATGAGCCCACCAATCAAAAGCACTTGCCAAACTGAAAAGTTGCAAAGAAATTTACACAAATAATCCAGTGCTTTCAAAGCTTTTAATATTTTCCCACTAACACAAATCTCTGAAACTTAATGGTTGGAAGATGTTTCACAATAAGGTAATTTTAACTTCCATTTACATTCACTTAAAATATATCACTACAGTGTTTATGTCACAATGGTACTTTCCACTGTTCACAACTGTACATATGTACAATTTTAATTTGTACATATGTAATTCTCTAATATAAGGGACAGTTCTTACTATTGTAAACTATCCCTAAGCAGAAAAATAAACCACCAGCTTACTTAAAAGTACAAAAATGGTATGACTTAAAACAGATTAATGGAATATGGTTTTTCATATTTGAGCTGTTTTCTAAGCACCATATGTAAACTCACTTATTTAATATATGAGAGCTAAAGCTTCATTCAATGAGAAATTATATTAGATAATTTTTATTTTTTTTTGATTTAGTAGTTATTTTAAAACAAACAATAAAACAAGGAATATAGAGAATGTGTCTTTTTTAATTTAATTTTTTAGAGCATACCCAATACTTTTGTTCCCCTCTCTCCCTTCTCATTTCTCCTCTAGCTTTACCCAACCCCATCAGCCTATCAATTCTTCAGAAAAGGTAAGGACCCATATGTAGGATGAGTTCATGCAGTATGGTATATGCAGTTGTAGTATGACCAAGCCCCTCCCCCATTATCAAGGCTGAGCAAGGTGTTCCAAGAAGCCAGTTCATACACTAGGAATAAATTCTGGTCCCATTACCAGAGGGTGCATAATCTGCCCACTCCGTTTAAATGTCATCTGTATTCAGAGAGTTAAGATCTTTCCCACATAGTTCCACAGCTGTCTTTCTAGGTTTCCCCATCATGATCACTTTGCTCAAATAATGTCTCTTCAGTCTCTTCAGCTGGACTGGAAACTTGCCCCAGGGCTTAGCTATGGATCTCTGCATTTGCTTCCAACATTTGCTCGATGAAGGTTTTGTAATGACAATTAGGGTGGTCATTAGTTTGAATAATGGAGAAGGCCAATTTAGGCACTCTCACAGTTTTGCTTGAAATTCTACTTCTTTTTTTAAGATTTTTTTAAATTTTTTATTTATTTTTGAATAAAGTCATACTTTTTTATCCATGTATCCCCTTGTTCAAACTCTCATCCCCCTCCTGCCCCTCTCAGGCATTCTCTCTTCTCCCCATCTCCTTATCTCCTCTCAAGAAAGGGCAGGAAGTCCCAAGGTCCCAAGGTGGCTTAGTTTAGCCTCCACTCCAAGCCATTGTCTCCAGAGGAACACCTAACCCAGTCTTAATATTAGGATGAGAAAACCAAATTCTACTTCTTGAGCCATTTTACAAAGGATTCACCTTGACTAATGTCTCAGAAGTTTTTAATTTTCACATAGAATTACCAGAATATGTTATTAAAATTAGATATTTTATTTTTGAACTAACTACTTAGATATATTCTCCCAGGAAGACTGTAAAACTTCCTTCCAATTACTCTCTAAAACTACTTAAATTCTTCTGTGTGAATTGAGACCCAATGTTGCACCAAGTGATCTCAATGTGAGAATATTTTTATGTTAAAATAATAATAAGTTACAATAAAAAATCATAGTGGTAATTCAGGAGCAAGTACACACAAAGCCCTGCATAAATTATTATAATTAATATTTACTTTTATTTTATTATTTTGATTTTTAAGGCAGTCTTGGTACGTGACACAGACTGGTGTGAAACTCATGATATTTTTATTTCAACCTGCCAAGCATTGTAATTATATTTGTACAATATCATACTTAGGGCACGGTTGGCCCTTGCGCAACTTGCTGGAACATTGCATCATGTTCCCCAGCTATTGCACCTCTGCCACTTATGCAAATTAGGTGCTGAGTAGTGACCTAACCAATGTGATCCCTGACTATGCTAATTTGACACTCCTTATCACCTATCACCAGCTATATGCTAATGAGGCATTATTTTTGGGTGACAATCATATGGATACACGTGTCCCAGTTTCCCTATATAAGCAGGCTGCATTTCAGGCACAGGGTCTTTCTTCCACCATTCTACCTAAACTGAGCTGTACTCCAATAAAGTGTGATCCGAGAAGAATCGTGCATGTGGTGACTCGTCATTCTGCAGGCCAGAAAGAGGTTCGCCACAAGTGGTGCCGAAACCCGGGAATCTTCACGCCCTGCAGGGAAGACTGATTCAGAGCTCAACACACGGAGTGGACCATCAGTGAGTAGTCCGTCCAGAAATGCGGGTGCTCCTGGAAGGTCTAGAGCCTGAGATCTTTGCTGCAGTTTTTTTTCATCCTAGTTGTCCTGATTTTTCTTGCCTGTTTATGGCTGCAGTGCCACCAACCCAGCAAGGAGTGCCTTCCCTGGCCGTGCGATAAATCAAATGTGTGTCTGATCTAATAAGCCACTTGTAGATCAGATCGCAAGATGGGGAACAAATTTTTTGCCGACTCCATGACCAAGTTCCATGAACCTATTCAGGCTATATTGAGTAGCTGAGGGCTAAAGCTTTCCTGCAGAACCATAAGCCGGTTGCTGGAAAATATCAAAAGCAGTACTCCGTGGTTTGGGGTGTCGGGCAGTTTGACTATTCCATCATGGGAAAAACTTGGCAGGGATCTAGAGAAACGTAACACTGAGGGAACACTTTCCCGAGGCACCCTTCCACTATGGCGTATGATCTATTATTTCCTAAAGGATGGAAAATATGAAGACATTATTCAGCGAGGACATAAGGCTCTCAGTATATGCCAGGACAGCGCATCAGAAAATGGAGGCGCAGGGACTACAAAAGATAGGCCTAAGAAAAAGAAAAAGGAAAAGAAAAATTCAGAACCAGTGCCAGGACTGTACCCAGTCCTAGATGAATTTAAAGATTTATATATATCTCATGATGAGCTAGACCCTGAGGAGGAGGGAGATCTAGAGGAGGTGGCTGCAGCCTATGAACCAGAATGCTATGATCCCCCACCACTCGGTAGATCACTGCCTTTCAATCCTGCAAAGGCTAGAGCTACTGCTCCCCCTCCTTTAGGGAACAAGTTGGGATGTACATTCATCTCCCAGGAAGGGTGGTCTGGGGTGGCCACTGCCTTCCCTGTGTTTGAGAATCCAGCCACATGTGGCCGATATTATGAAGTAATTGGCCATAAGATTATTAAAGACCTTGCAGAAGCAGCAAAAAGAGATGGTGTAGCTGCCAACTATCCCACCATGTTGCTGCAGCACCTTACGTGTAATACCTTAACACCCACTGATTGGCAAGACATTGTCAGAGCCTGCTTAACTATGGGGCAATATTTAGACTGGAAGTCAATTGTGACTGATCTGGCATATAGTCAGGCCCGGGAGAATACTGCCAATGGGCAGCCAGCATGGAGTGCAGATATGCTGTTACGGCAAGGACAATGGGTAAATAATCAGACAGCATATCCTGTGGAAGTTTATAATCAAATAAACACCATCAATATGAGGGCTTGGCAAGCCCTCCTCAATAAGGGGGAGGTTGCAGGAAACCTAACCAAAATAACACAGGGCAGCACTGAACCATTTTCTGACTTTGTAGCTTGAATGGTGGATGGAGCGGGGCGAATTTTTGGTGATGTGGAAACCGCACTGCTGCTAGTAAAGCAATTAGTTTATGAACAGTGTACAAAAGAGTGCCGTAGGGCTATTACCCCACACAAAGGAAAGGACCTAGAATATTGGATGAAAACATGCCGAGAAATCGGAGGACCTTTATCAAATGCGGGACTCGCCGCTGCTGTGATGGCTGCTTCTCGCAGTAATAAAGGTTCTAACAGCAGCGGGGTGTGTTTTCGGTGTGGCAAGCCCAGGCATATTAAAGGACAGTGCTGAGAGGCTGCCCCCATGACAAGGACAAAACCACCTCAAGCAGTAAGACTCTAGGGACATGTCCAAGATGTAAAAAGGGTAAACACTGGGCCAACAAATGTAGGTCTGTTAAGGACATTAATGGGCAACCCATTCAACCTGCTGCCCATGTAGTTAGTCCAAAAGACGGGGTAGCGGGCCCTTGGTCTCAGTGCCTGAAAATATTTGGGGCCCACGATGAAGTGAATTTCCAACCACTCAGGATCCATGACGAGCCACGTCAGGCTCCGTAGGGCTGGACCTCCATGCTACCTCCAGAATGGTACTAACAACAGGCTTGGGAATACAACCCTTAGACACAGACATGCAAGGGCCGCTCCCAAAAGAGACAGTTGGGCTAGTGTTAGGCCGTTCCTCTTCCACCTTACAGGACTTATTATGCCTGGAATTTTTGACCCAGATTATACTGGAGTCATCAAAGTAATGTGTCAATCCCCTCGAGGGATAATTACCATAACCCCTGGTGATCGCATTGCACAATTATTAGTCTTGCCCTCTTTCTACAACAGTTACCCCGCATATTCAGAAAAACGGGGATCCAAGGGCTTTGGATCCACCGGAGTTGATTTGGCTTTTCTGTCACTATCTCTTAATGACTGCCCCATGCGTGATCTTATAATAGAAGGAAGAAAATTTCAAGGATTGGTAGATACTAGAGCAGATAGAAGTATAATTACAATTAGAGATTGGCCACAATCATGGCCACTTCAGACATCTTCGCAGACCTTGCAAGGTTTAGGTTACACAGATGCCCCTAGAATCAGCTCTAAGGAATTGACATGGAAAACAGAGGACCAAAAGGGGAAGTTTCAGCCTTTTGTAGTTGAAGGACTGCCATTCAATCTATGGGGCATGGATATCCAGAGTCAAATGAATCTTAAGCTTACTAATGATTATTCTGACACAGCAAAAAATATCATAATTAGATCAGGGTTTGTTCCTAGCAAAATGTTAGGGCGTAATTTACAAAGCATTACTGCACCAATAGAGGCTCAAGGAAATGCAAATTGGCAAAGCTTGGGTTTTTCACAGGGGCTACTGAGCCTATGATTCCTATCTCATGGCTGCACCTGTGTGGGTACCTCAGTGGCCTCTGTCGAAAGAAAAATTGGACACAGCCTCTATGTTGGTTCTGGAACAGTTACAGCTGGGGCACTTAGAGCCCTCACAATCCCCCTGGAATACTACCATATTTGTTATCAGAAAGAAATCAGGAAAATGGCACTTACTTCATGATCTGTGCACCATAAATCAACAAATGCAAGTCATGGGACCCATTCAGAGGGGTCTACCAGTCTTATCAGCTATTCCAAAGAACTGATCTGTTGTAGCGGTAGATATTAAAGATTGTTTCTTTTCCATTCCCCTAAATAGTCAGGATAAGGAAAGATTTGCTTTTACTTTACCCTCTATTAATCATGAACAGCCCGATAACTGATATCAGTGGATTGTTCTTCCTCAGGGTATGGACAATAGCCCTACAATGTGTCAACTTTATGTAGATAGAGCTTTATAGCCAGTAAGAGATAAGTTTCCCCATGTTAGAATTGTACATTATATGGATGATATTTTGCTTGCAGCCCCTTCTATGGAATTATTAGAATTAGCGTTAAGTTTGTTAACCAAGGAATTAAAAGATAAAGGTTTATTTATTGATCCAGAGAAGATACAGAAGGGAGGAGATATTGAATTTTTAGCAGCTATTATTCAGAATGCCCATGTTAGACAACAAAAGGTAGAAATTAGGACCAATTGCTTAAGGACTTTAAATGATTTTCAAACATTGCTTGGGGATATAAATTGGATTCGGCCATATTAGAAATTAACTTGCTTTGAGCTTAAACCCTTATTTGATATTTTAGAGAGAAACCCAGATCTTAATTCCCCATGCCAGCTAACCCCAGAGGCTCAGATAGCACTAGCACTTCAAAAGGTAGAGCAAGCAATTACTAGGGCACAGTTGGTGTGGTGTGATGAATCCAAACCCATTTGGATGTGTATCCTCCACACTTTAGGCTTTCCACCTGGTGTTCTTTGGCAAGAAGGGCCTCTACTGTGGATTCATACTGAATCTACAGGGATGAGAACCTTGTCCCACTATGATGGCTGAGGTTGCATTATTAGGCATTAAACAATCTATTACATCTTTTGCCAAGACACCTGACTGACTTATAATCCCTTATACAAAAGAACAAGTAGAGATATTGGCTGCCACTACCTCAGAATGGGCTATATTGGTTTGTGCCTTTTCTGGTACAATTGATAATCATTTGCCCAAGAGTGAACTTTTAAGGTTCGTAGTTCAGCAGCCTGTGGTGTTCCCTCTGATCACAAGGGAGCAACCATTGAGCAATGCCTTAACCATCTACACGGATGGGTCTAAGACTGGGAAGGGAGCCTACATGGTGCAAGGAGGCTCACCTGTAACTGTTGAGTGCCGTCCAAATGCTCCCCAAATAGTAGAATGCCAAGTAGTTTTAGAGGTTTTTAAATGTTTTCCTGAGTCTTTTAATTTGGTATCTGATTCATCATAAGTGGTGAATGCTGTTAAAAATTTAGAAATTGTTTTCTATATTAAACCCTCTAGTATGGTAGCCTCACTTTTAGCAGGAATAAGAGATTTTGCATCGATCCAATCCCTTTTATATTACTCACATCCGAGCTCACTCTTTGTTACCTGGTCCTATGGCAAAAGCCAATGAACAAATTGATCTGGCAATGCGCGCTTCTGTGGCATTGGACTTTGAACCACAAGCGCGAGAGTTTCATAGCCTATACCATGTTTCATCTGCTGTTTTAAGAACTAAATTTAAAATTTCCAGGGAGATAGCTAGGAATATTGTGAAAAATTGTTCTGCTTGTTGCAATTCTTGCCTGCTCAGAAAATAGGGGTTAATCCCAGAGGCATTTTTCCACTTGAAATTTGGCAGATGGATGTTACCCATCTTCCATCCTTTGGAAAGCTTCAATATGTGCATGTCTCCATTGATACATGTTCTGGGGTAATACACCCTACACCTCTTTCTGGGGAAAGGGTTCACAATGTCATTACCCACTGCCTTGAAGCTTGGGCCGCTTGCAGCAAGCCTGATACACTGAAAACAGACAATGGGCCAGCCTATGCATCTAAGAGTTTTGCCTCATTTTGTCACAAAATGCAAGTGAAACATATCACAGGCCTGCCCTATAATCCACAAGGGCAAGGGATAATAGAGTGTGTGCATTGCTCAAGGACTTCCTGCAAAAACAAAAAGGGGGAATAGCAGAGAACTGCACCTCCAAACAAAGGCTCTCTCTTACTTTATTCACTATAAATTTTCTAAATTTAAACGATAAAAATGAAACCATTACCAAATGTCATATGACGTCAGAACCCAACAATCAAAGCAAAGTTATGTGGAAGGATGTACTTTCTAATCAATGGTGGGGCCCGGATTGCGCTATCATTCAATCCAGGGGATCTTTATGTGTTTCTCCACAGAATCAGGAGCCAGTCTGGGTGACATCAAGATTGATGAGACGCGTTGAGGACGACTCTAAGGATGATGCTGATATGGACACTCCTGACCATCTTCCCCTGATTTAGGCAGAAAAGATGATACTCTGGGGCATTAGTCGGACCTGGCCATTACCTATGCCAGTCCATGCTCAGTCCAGAGTTCTCCCTATGATATTTTCCACTTCGTGTGTATTGGATGTCCCTTGTGTCCAGCCCCTTTCCATTGATTGGGCAGAATATAATGCTAGTAATATTAATTTGAATCAGTCACTTTGTTTTAGTCTTAAAGACAATGATGACTGTATTTTTTTAGCCAGAAAAAACTTGACTTATTGGGTAAACCCCCTAAAGAACAGTCAAGTTCCCATGCATATGTTGACTGAGGCTTTGGGACAGATAGCTACTGGTTCTGCCTCTGGCACAGGATCAGAAGTTAATGGAAATCACGAGGTAAATGTTACCACCATGATCCTGACTCATGAAGGGATAGTTCCATTACATAACAATAATAAGAACAGACAAAATACCACAAGACCTATAGTTGCTCCCTATTGTCAACCATTTATAAATAGTTTTCCTACCTTCACTTCCTGCCAAGATAGAACTTGGGGAAATAAACAGCTTAGTCCAGGATTTGAATTCTCTCCTGGCTTGAGGCCTATATGGGAAATGTTGAGAAATCTGATAACACAACTTGGTTTACTGAAGGATGGCCATTCTTTTCCTGGGTATTGATTAATGAGGCAGGGGCCAGTGTGAATGTTTCTGCTCTTGTGAACTTGCAAGGATCCTTGGGTAAGGTTTATAATGTGTCAGGTGTGGTGAAGTCAGGTATTGGAACAAGGATGAAATTGAAATTAACATCTTATAACGAGGTTAGCAATTACACAGGGTCAGCAGCTTTGGTGTGTTTGAAGTCACCTTTTATGTTTCTCTTGACCAACTCTAGTAAAACCTGCACTGTTTCAGGCAGTTGTTGGTTGGCAGAGTGTTAGAATGGATCAGTGGTGACTACAGCAGTAGTTGTTAGAATGCCTATCTTTGTCCCCATGTCTGTGGAAGCTGACCCAGAGCAGTTCCCTATAATGAGTCTGTTACACCATAAGAGGGATTTCAGCATTATGGCCAATATTGTGGCTGCCATTGCCATTTCAGCAACTGCAGCAGTTACTGCAGGTGTAGTCAGGGCCAGCCAAGTCAAGTCTGCCCAGGAAATAAATGGTATTGTGGCTCAAACTTTGCAAATTTTAGAGAAGCAAGCACAATTTAATTCCCATTTGCTGAGTGGTATCCTTGCCACCAACAAAGGAGTAAATTTACTAGAAGAGGTTATTGAAGATGTATATGGCCTAATACAAGTGGGCTGCATATGGAAGTTAGGGCATGTTTGTGTCACCCCTCTTGTTGTTTCAGATGCTTTGAATGAAAGTCAAAGAACTGGAGAATTTTTAAGTGGGAATTGGTCTGTGGAGGCCAAAAAGATGATCCTCAAGCAAAAGTTCCAGATCGCTCGTTTGAATGCTACAAGATTGGAGCCTGTTAGACTTGGGGATTTTACTTCTTGGCTCACTTCTGCCCGTTCCTTTTTCAAGGAGTGGGTGGGAGTGGGAATCTTTGCAGTCTGCTATTTATTTGGGGTTGTTTTTTGCCTCTGGCTGGGTTGCAGTATTCGCATCAGAGCGCTTCGTGAAAAGGTCCTACTCACTCAGCCACTCTTGGCTGTTGATGCAGGGCACTCCCTTGCAGCCTGGCTCTCCACCCTTAGTGACTTACAATGATTGCCCTTGCACAGAGAGGCTTCAGCTGCCATTGCACCTCTATAGGGAATCATTCTCCTCTGAGGCGGCCTTTGCACCCTGCTGCCCTCACTGGCCTTGCACACAGGAAGGCGTCTCGGGGATCCTGGCAGCAGGAAACAGCCTTCGAGCAGTGGGTACATCATCAGGCGAACACCTGTACCAGCTATATCTTGTCTGTGCCATTAGAAAAACTAAAAGGGGGAGATGTAGGGTGCGGTTGGCCCTTGGGCGTCTTGCTGGAACATTGCATCATGTTCCCCAGCTATTGCACCTCTGCCGCTTATGCTAATTAGGCGCTGAGTAGTGACCTATCCGATGTGATCGCTGACTATGCTAATTTGGCACTCCTTACCGCCTATCACCAGCTATATGCTAATGAGGCATTACTTTGGACCTATCACCAGCTATATGCTAATGAGGCATTACTTTGGGCGCCAATCATATGGCTACATGTATCCCAGTTTCCCTGTACAAGCAAGCTTCATTTCAGGCACAGGGTCTTTCTTCCACCATTCTACCTCAACTGAGCTGTACTCTAATAAAGTGTGATCTGAGAAGAATCATGCATGTGGTGACTCATCATTCTGCAGGCCAGAAAGTGGCTTGCCACAATCATATTCAGAATCACAGGTAATATTTTTAAGTGAGAGTAATATTTCAATAGGAAGTAATTAAGGGACATAGTATAGAGACTATTGATAAAATGTTTTGTCTGAGTTTTATATGCTGTGTATGTAAGATAAAAATGCCCCATTTTAAATGACTTTTGCTGTGTTATGGATTCATTTAAATTTAGTTTTTTCTTGTTTTATAGTTAATATGTTAATATGTTATATGGACTCACTGAAAAATGGTATTTTCAGGGTATGATTGGTCTAGGAAAAAGAAATTCTCTGTCAAAATTTGTCCTGAGTAAATTTCAACTTTCTTGCTAATAAACCTACATGAAATATATAAAATAAAAAACATGGTTGGTTTCACAAAAAATCTACAAGAAACAGTAAGAAATATTATTTTTATAAAACTATAACTTGGCTGCATATATAGCTACATTAACAGAATTCTTTATGGAGCTTGGGGTTCAAGTCAGACATGTGGTTCAGTAATGTCCTTTAATTAACACCTGAATGGTACCTCATTTAGGTTGAGGATGTTCTCCAGTGAGGTAAAATATGTCCGGCAGAGAAGCTTCTAAATACTGGGAGGTACTAAAAAGGAGTTTTCAGAAATTCATTTTATTAATTTTCAGAAAATTAACAATTTATAAATCGCAGGAAGTCCCTGAAACTGACCAAATTCAAAAGTAACCTCCGTTCATAAGTAGTAAGACTACTGAAGGAACTCATCACAGCTGACATTCATGGAAGGGACTCTCTAACTTGTCCAGCTTTTTTGAAGCCATAAAGTAAGCCCCAGTTCAAGCTTTCTGGAACTGGGATTCATGCTGGTGAGGAGTTTCAGTTACACAGCTGTCTCTAAGTCATCTAAGCTGTGTAAATTAACCCCAAAAAGCTCATTGGTTCACCAACATGGACTTTAGTGGTTATCCTCATTTTGGTTCATCATGGTTTATTTTTGAAGTTAATAGATGTTTAATAATGTTTCTCTAGAAATAGTGTTACACATAGTCACATACTTTTAATATTACGAATTTTAAAGTATAGTGGGATTCAGGCATTATTTTAAAAAGCTTTAGTCGCCCCTGAAATCAAGACTCCTATGAGTTGTGGCCAAAATAAATTGAGACCCAAAACCCTGACTTCTCTTGCTGTTTGTCCCTGTGTTCTAAGAAAGCAGACCAACATCCGGCATGAGACAGTTTCATCTCCAAAAATTGTCTTAAAGTTCAGTTTACACAGATTAGAGTTTATATAACTCCTCAATAAATATTAATCCTTTATATAATATATTACAAGTAAATATTTATACAATAGTAAAGTATAGTGAGGGAATTAGAATTTTATGGCCATTCTCAGATATAGTAAGTTTGCTACTAATCTGGCAACAGAGGAGACTGTCTCAAAAACCATCATTAAAGGACAATAAATAAAAAGAGTATGCAAAGATAACAGGAAAACTGTATAGAGACTATTCAATTAATGACTCTAGAAATCTTTACAGTTTCACTGGACTGTATAAAATTTAAACTTTGTCCTATCTTCATGCTAAGAGCTGGAATCAGTGTATACTGTTTCAAAAGTCATATTTCTCAAGTAATAAAGTCAGCATACTCTGGAGAGGCTTTGCAAAGGGAGACATGGCTATCTAGGATACAGAACTCTTAGCTACACATAAAACCTTTATGTCAAGTAGGTGAAGTTCTGTTGCTTCTTTCTCAGGGGATACAGTTTACTTACAAAAGCAATAAAAAATCAGTGGGCAATGATTTTGCTTTATAGACTGTAATTTCAAACACTTTATATTTTGAGAGGCCATTATATATTAAGTACTGAGCAAATGAATGAAGAATTTCAAAATGAGATTTTCCCAGGTGTATACAATCAGATAATATAAGCTGTGCTTCATTTTTATGAAGTAGAGCTTTAGCCCAAATCAATTTCAATTAGTGAATGTAGACTGGTTTGTTAATCCAAGTGTCTCATTAATTTAAATTATATACATAGCTAACTTTTTGCCTATTTGGCTATAATACATCCTATTGTACTATTATCTTTTACTATCCTAGTTCTGTATCAACATATGAAGGACCTAATTCTTGCATGAAATACTGCAATAAACTATTGTGACCTAAGCTGATTTAGTTATTTTTTTTGTCTTTTCCTGTGTAAAATGATAGTTTTCTTATGACTTGTATTCAAATGCAGCCTATCTTTCATTTCCTTATACTCTTGTTTATACCAATTCTTAAAGTGTTCTCTCTCTTTGTCAGTGCCTTTATGTGTAGCTGAACATTCACATAACAGAGCTAATATCTAAACTTCAGCTTCCAAAATTTATTTTGCTATGCTAGCCAAATGGGCTTCCTTTATAACAAAATATGTGTATGAAATTCAACAACATATTATCAAATAAATGCCTTTTAGTTGAATTCTCATTCAGTTGCAATGTGTACATTATGAAGTTATTATTGCATCATGAGTAGAATATGTCAATTCATAAAAGTGATAAATACCACATGTGTTAACATTATACTACCAAATGCACAATGCACAGAGTTCCTCATGTAGATGTAACTTACTGTAATGATATTTTCTGAGTCTTCATTAAGATTCACAATCTCTCTTAAATCTAAGTTTATAGCAAAACTCTGAGCATTTTACAACACTGAACACCTCTATGCATGTCTTCTTCAGAATACTGTATTATTATAAATTGTGTCTGATTTCCTCATCCTGATATCAAGACTGAGTTACTGTTCCTCTGGAGGTATTGGGCTCTAAGGTGCTAGTCCATGCACAGAAACACATTCTGAACCCTCCTCTTAAGGTTCCACATATTGCCCATTCCAGTGGATAGTTGCCTTTGTTTGGAGGGCTTAGTTCCTTTTCCAGATGATTCCAAGGTGACTGTTCTTGATTCAGTGATGTCCCCAGAGCTCCAGCCAGTCATCACTGTGAGGTTTCCTCATAGTCCCTATCCTCTTGCATAGAGTCTCCTCCTCAGCTATCAACTGGACCAGGGACTCAGCCAAGTGCTCAGCCATGTATCCCTGCCTCTACTTTTAGTCATTGTTGGATGTAAGTTCTGTGGTGACACTTAGAGTAGTTATTTATTTGATTATAGGGAAATTCCTGTTTAGGCAACACCTTATCTATTGGTTGAAGACCTAGGCATAGATATTCTGTGAGTTTTTGGAGGTTTCCCTAGCACATTGTCTTCTTCAAATCCCATATTTGCTTCCTCTATTAAGATCTATATCTTTCTTTTTTCTCTCCATCATTGTTCTTTTAGATATTTAGTTATTCTAGCATGCGCAAGTGTCTAGAGCTGACCAGTTGGCATTAAACACTCTATCTGGGAGTTCATCTCTGGAGGAAACTGATTCTCTACTGTTATAATTCATTGACAATCTGTTACTCTTCAGAGATGGGAGCATGTGGAATTTTCCCCGTCTACATTTTCATGTCAACTGATGGTGTTTCTATGATGATTTGGTCAAGCAATCATATTTGTGATAGATCCCAATTGTACCTTTTTTAGAATGCCTAGGAATTGTTATCAGTATGCAGGGGGACAATGGCTCTAGCAGTCACTCTGAACATACTTTTTATGATCTTACCTGTACTTCTGTCTGATAGTTAGTATTGGATATATCAGTTATTGTTGGGCACTTCAAAGTTATTTAATATCTCTTTACTGACCAATTGTGTATCTTTCTATTCATCTCCATCTGTTACAGAAAAAAGCTTTTTGATAAGCAATGGGAGCTATAATTATCTGTGTATATAAAGATAGACAACAAAAGAAACAGAAAATTTATTGTATTAGGGGACTGATCATTGTAGATCATCCCAGTCATCATCAGAGGTCCTCCAGACCCATAGGCAAACTGTAGGCTATTAGATGGCGCTTACAGACAGAAGACAGGGAAGGAGGATTATGGGAACCAGAAAGGTTGAGGACAACAGGAGAACATAATCCACAGTATCAAAGGAACAGGAATTATAGAGGCTTACAGAGACTAAAGAAGCATGAACAATGTGTTGTACATATTTGTACACTGTGGGAAAATGTATTCCTGTGATTGATGTAATAAAGAATGGCCAATAGGAGGTATAGGCAGGGTATCCAGACAGATAGAGCTCTATTAAGAAAAAGGGAGAGATGCCCGGTGGACAGAGAGAAAGCAAAATATTCAGGAGGAGAGAAAATACCAAAAAACTACATGGCCACATGCAGATTAATGTATATAGGATAATTTAAGTTATAATAGCTAATTAAAAACAAGCTTAAACTAAGACTGAGCTTTCACAATTAATGAGAAGTCTCTGCATCCTTATTTTGGAAATGGCTGGTGGGACAGAGGCAGAAATGTTGCAAGACATTCTAAATAGGTCTTCACCACCCCCTCTGCATACATGGTTCTCTAACTTTCAGTTTTTATTAGAATCCTAAGGAACGATGTGGGTTGCCCAATCTCAAAAGTTCAACATTGCCATTACCTGGACACATTTTTCAGACAGGACAAATTGTAGGTCAATGCTTCTGTGACTAGATTAGTGTACCAATCCCTCCTTCAAAGGTTTTACCTGCTTATTATAGAAATTGACCAGTTCAGCCTTCATATTCCCACATCACTAAAAGTCTTATCTAAGGTCACCCCCATAGATTCCTTTGAGTTTTATTTGCACTAGTTTTGTACCTCAGTCCCCAAAAGCTTCGAATTCCAGTTCTTTCTCTTCCAGTTTTCCTCCATCTTTCCTCAACTTGACCTCACTTATTCCGGCTTCCACTGGCCCAAGTCCACTGTCAGTTGACAGGTATTCTTTTTTTTTGTTTTTCAGACAAATCATTTTAATGATATTTAAATCAAGTACTTAAAACCACGAGATTTTTAAAAACAATACAAGTATAAAATGAAGTTTAAACATTTGCTCTAAAAACTCCTTGTGACTTGATTTGGTCTGGCAAGTGCCAACTCTCGGTTAATTGATGCTAGTTAGCAGTAACATAGCTGATGACTGAAATGAGAGAGACTTGAACTTTGATCAACAGGCAGTTTTTTGAGCAGCACAGGGCTGAAAGAAATATTCAGGGCTCGGTGACCAGGGTGTGGCTTAGTTTCTGATGGGTATTGTGACTTTGAAGGAAAAATACTTCAAGTTCAAATTTAAGCATGCCTGTAATGCTCACTTTAGGTTTCAATGGCTGCTGTCTTATGATGTTTCCCTTGTCCCCTTATCTATTCAAAATAGTTCTCGAAGTTTTTGCTAAAGCAACAATACAACAAAAGGAGATTAAGGGGATATAAACTGGAAAAGAAGAAGTGAAACTATCTCTATTTGTAGATGGCATACTGTATACCTAAGTGACCCAGAAAATTCTACCAGGGTAATTCAGCAATGTAGCAGGATACAAGATTAAGTCAAAGAAATCAGTAGCTCCCCATACACTAAATATAAAAGGGTTGAAAAAGAAATAATGGAAACATCACCTTTTATAATAGCTGCAAATAGCATTAAATACCTTGGTGTAACTATAACCAAAGAAGTAACAGATCTGTTTGATAAAAACTATAAATCTCTGAAGAAAGAAATCTTCAGATATCAGAATATGGAGAGATCTCCCATGTTCCTGGATAGGTAGGATCAACATAGTAAAATAGCAATTCTACCAAAGGCAATCTACAGATTCAATGACCTGTCCATCAAAATCCCAACACAATATTTTATGTACCTTGAAAGAACAATACTCAGCTTTATTTGGAATAACAGGAAAGCCAGGATTGCCAAAACAATTTTGCTCAACAAAAGAACCTTAGGAGGCAACACTATCCCCGACTTCAAGTTATACTATAGAGCTACAGTAATAAAAACAACCTGGTACTAGCATAAAAACAGACTTGTGGATCAATGGAATCAGATTGAAGATCCTGACATTAACCCACACACCTATGAATACCTGATTTTTGACAAAGAGACCAAAAATATTCAATGGAAAAAAAGATAGATACATATTCTATTTACCTTTTCCAAGTAGGTTATGCTTCCTTCCTTGAGACTTTCCTTTTACTTTGGCTTACTTGGTCTGTAATCTTAACATGATTATTCTTATGGTCCACCATGAGACCTATGTCACAAGAAGAGGCTATCTCTGGTTGGAGGGCTACTAACCAGAGGTTGAATAGCCAAATATCTAGGACAAAACAAACCATGACTAAAAAACAAAGTAAATAAAAATAATTCCTACTGTTACTCTGCTATAATTATATAGATTGGTACCGAGTATAATCCTTATAGAGAGGTTTTATCTAGTAAGTGATGGGATAAGATGCAGAGAGTCATAGCCAAACATTAGGCTGAGTTCTGGGAATTCAACTGAGGATGAGGAATGATTGTTGGAGCCAGAGGGATTAAAGACACCATGTGAAAAGCCACAGAGTCAACTAATCTGGGTTCATAGGGCTCACAGAGAGTGAACTGATAATCAGGGAGGCTGCATGGGACTGACATAGACATTCTGCATGTATGTTTAGGTTGCTAGCTTGGTGCTCTTGTGAAAATTCTATCTGTGTGTGCAAGATATCACTAATTCTTCTACGTGTTTTTGGTACCCTTTTCCTTCTATGGAGTTGCTTTGTCCAGACTTGATTTGAAGGTTTGTTCTTAGTCTTTTTGCATCTTGATATGTAATTTGATTGATACCACTGGGTGGCCTGCTTTTTCTGAAATGAAAGAAAGGTGTAGTGGACTGTTGTAGTATGTTTTTCCCGGCCTGTTTGGGTCCGGAGATTTGTGACCTGGCACGCGTGTGGTGCCGGCGGTGTGGAGCCTGGTCTGTGCGCCCGCAGCTTTTGCTCCCCAAAAGAAATGAATCACACGCTTATATACTTTACACTGCTTGGCCCATATCTTAAGCACATTACTAACTAGCTCTTTCTTCTTAAATCAACCCATTTTCATGAATCTACCCACCACGTGGCTTGCAGCCCGTGGCTCACCTGAATTCCTACATGCTTCTTCTTCGGGGGACAGATGGCGACTAGTAAACTCCACCCCTTCTTCCTACCTGGCTGCCTCTGATTCTCCACCCGCTTCTATGGTGCCCTGCATGGGTCCAAACAGTCTTTATTTATATCATACAGAGAACATTCCACCACAGTGGACCTTTGTGGAAAGGGCAGGTGTATACCATAGGAATGATTGGTGAGAGGAGGAGAGGCTGAAGGTGAAATAAAATGCATTGTAGTAGAGAAAGATTAGTAAATTAAATTAAAACTTATTTTAAAAAGTAATGCCAGAGATCCATACAGTGACATACAATAGGTAATTTTAAAGATGTGTATGCTATAATTGTGTATCTCAAGAAACATAGAGCTCATCTATCTGTGTAAAGCAATGACATCATATACATTAAAAAATGTTCCATCCTGCCAAGTTTCCATTATTTATGTGACAATGGAAAGGAAGCAATAAACAAAATTTGAATTAGGGTAAACATCTGCAGACTGTTTCCAGGAGCCATGTAGATCCTGATAAAAATAAATGGCTTTGACGAGGATGGAGAAAAATGATAAAAGAGAGGAAAAGAAGGACGCAAAATGAAAGATTCAAAGAATAAAACTTGTATGTCTTGCCTGAATTGTGAAAAAAATGGAAAATTTATCTGTATGTAAAAATCTGGAAGCTGTAAACATGAGTAGACCTTATTATTATGTACATAGCACAGAAAAATTTTTGCAGTGATGGTTACATATTTTTGAATAAGTATTTTAATAAGATAAACTATTGAAAAAAGTTATTCATAAAATAATTCATCAAAATACAGATTTAATAACTTATAAAAAGGAAATAACTCTATATTTTCATCGAGTCCATATTCTCAAAGTTCATAGAACAATGAGTAGAAGAAAATATTGTAAGTTTCAGAGGGGAAAAAGAACATTAGGAGAACATGGCACAGTGAAACAATCACCTCCGCAGGGCTCAGGTGAGCTCACAAAGCCTGAAGCACAGTCCCAGTGACAGCATAGGCTACACCTGATTCTCTGCATAAGTGTTATGGCTGTTAGTTAACTGTATTTTAACAGTCTAGATAAAGGGGCTTTTGTGTTGTCTTATTCTATCTGGTTTTCTCCTGTTTGTCTCTTGTCTCTTGGAAAATTATTTTCTGAAGAAAGACAGAGCAGGAGTGGTTCTGGTAAGAGGTGAGTGGTGGAGTACTAGGAACAGGGAAAGGAGGCCAAGCTGAGGTCAAGATGTGTTATCAGAGAAGAATCTGTTTTTAAGAAAAAGAAAAAAATCCTTTAAACTGTTATGTATCAATATTTTTATAGTGACAATATGTAAATCATCTTTCAATGTATTGATAGAGAGGGAGTGTGAGAAAGGTGTCTTGTTCCCTAATCTTGTGTCCTGCATTAGTTATCAGTTCTTTCTTGGCCTCTCTAAGACTTACCATTTTGAAGAATTGATAAGGGTATTGTACTGGGGTTATCTTAAGGACTTTTAAAGTGGTATTTAAATATCACTTTAATATTTTATAATATTTCAATAGCATTATAATTTTATTGAAAGCCGATTGTATTCATAAACTTAGGAGTTAAAATATATATTAATATATGAATTAAACATGTATGTTTACATATATATGTAAAATCCATTAAAGAGATAAGCCATGAATTTAGAAAAATGTAAGGGATATATGGGAGAACTAGATGTAGAAAAAGTGGGGAATGTTGTTACAATCTAAAAAGTTTAAATTTACATTTAAAATTTTTTGAAATATGGTATATATGTATTTGCTGAGAGGTACTGGTGATATATATTTGAGTTAAAAAGTGATTTGACAATATAGACATAAATCCAACATATTTATAAATTAAAATATTCTAATACAATGCAGTGAACAATAAACAAGAAGAAATAAGGTCAAAGGAAACAGCAACTGCCTCTCTTCTAAATTGTTTTTTAAAATGTTTAGCAAATTAATTAAATACCTTGTCACCAAAAACAATGTAACTTAAGCAGCTGTGAAGTAAGTACAGAGGTGTTCTTCATCAATTATGACATCAGAGACTCAAGAATGAATGTCAATGCAAACATTCACTGGAGGACATGAGGATTTGGTAGTGTTATCTTATTTTGGTATGGTTAATTATTTGCTATCTATTGACTTTGTGAAATAATTTCAGAGGACAATTGACAAATCCTTTGGATAAAAAGACTTTTTCTACAAGACTAAAATGTGTGGACATCATTTGATTTTCTGCACCTTTAAAAATTATATGCATATTAATAATTGATATAAGAATTAATATTTTATAGTGATTATTCATTTGCTGACTTGTAAAATGTTGAGTGAACTTAAAAAAATTCATTAGAAAATATAGTTTATATTTTGTTGGATAAAATTAGTGTAAAACAATAAAAAAGTTATGAGATAAAACATGGATATGTTACTTTTAAAGAATTTATTTGGAATCTGAGCAGAGAAATATAGATATATGTTTGTTTGTAGATCAAATGATCAAAATTCCAGTTTGGTGGGAATTGATAATATAATGCTTACTATATAGCTAAGACTATAAATAAGAAATTACAGTGAATTATTAGAAGATATTTCAAGTATAGATTTTTTTATAATCCTCTTTAAAGATGTAAGCTCACAAAAAGAAAAAGAAATAATTTTATTTTAATAATAAGTAAAGACTATGAAAAAAACACATGGACTATTTCACAAACATGTAAGACCTTAAATTCCTATGGCCCTGGCCTCATCTTCATTTTCAGGTTTAGTATCAATTTATCCTTGAACAGATTTCAATAGATCCTTGTCTAATGTAAAATTTAAAAACCTTAACTGACAGATAACAAGTCAACTACCTGTAGCTGAGGAGAAAAGTAGGAGATTAAAACAATCTGTAATTTACCATGATTCCTTCAAAGCACAAGAAAAGAAAATTTGGCTTTCACCAGCAAGTGCATGAGAATTAATTTAATGATAGCATTTATTATAGGGTAATTTTCAATCACTAAAGAAAGCAATATACTGAAAATGTGAGCCCTTAATATTAAGATACTGTAATTCTAAATAATAAATATTCAAAAAATTTTATTTTTACTAAATTAACTTATGGATCTTAAGCATGCAGTTAATTCTACCAAAACAACTACACTGTAACAACTTAACTTAAATGTTTTTCTACTTTTATACTTTAGTTATATCAGCCTTTTTCCTTTTTGACTGCAGCAATTTTTTTCCCAAATGGAAGCATGATCTTAAGTGATGACATTTGGATTTTGAAAATATAAATACATAGATTGAAAAGAGAGTTTTCAACTTTTCATAAGTAAAACAGTATTATAAATCAAAGACATATTTTGAAAAAAAAATCTTATTTAGTAGGAAGTTTATATTTGACATTAGCCTTTGTATATTAGGAAGATTCCAATTATAACATAATGTGTACATTTTATGCTAAAATAAGAGATGTAAATTGTAGGTTGTATTTCTAAAGACAACATATACTTGAGTCATAGAATATGGCAAAATGTACATTGTATGGCCCTGGAAAGTCCATGTCAAATGATAAACTGTCATGGTGCTGCAAAGCACATTACAAACGATTGAAGGAAAAGTAATCAATTGAACATCTACAGACTTTGCAAACTACTATAATCACTAGCCTGGGGCGGGGCATGTCCACTATTTAAACAGTGAAGTTAACACCACAGGAATAACCAACCACTTACTAACTGGTTTTATATCTCACTACACAAGTAGTATTGGGCCAATAGCTGTTGCTAAACCAGTAATAGATACTACAAGAGATCTTACTACTAATCTGCTAATTGGACTTAGTATTAAACTGACTTTTAATTACTTAACATTATAATCATAGACTGCTTTATCTATAACCCCTCAACTGAAGTGCTTCTATTTGTAGCAGGTGGTGATTAGCACATGACTAATAAATGCCAAAGTGCAGAAAATATGAGAGTGTGTAGGTGGGGGGCTGGAGAGATGGCTCAGAGGTTAAGAGAGTGTGTAGGTGGAAATAAGAGACATAGCCCTGAAAGAAAAAGATGTACTTTGTACCAACTCTCAGTCCACAGGAATCATTATGATACAAAATTCAGAGGGTGTAGAATTAAATATTATATTTTTGACACAGTAGGGAAGCAGTACATAGGAACGCACCTTAGTTGCATCAGTATGCCAAAATCTATACATGCCACAACCAGGCCAATCTTATCATGGAAAAGGGATTTATTTCCCCACAATTTAATTTCTGCTCTTTAATTATTGGTAATTGATAGAGGCTTGGGGAAGGGACTGTTTTGTCAAAATGTATAGTGCATGATAAGACCATCACTCCCTAGTAGAAGATCATGTATCCAAGTATATTTGGGCAATACAAATAAATCTTGAAGGATTAAAAAGAAGAATTCAAAGTTGGGTGAGAAGGAAAGGGGGCAGATCTGTAATGAGATGGAAAAACAGCCTATATATCATAAATACATTGTGTAAAACTCTCATAGAACTAGTAAAATATATTAATTAATTAAAAATTGAAATTATGCAATTTGTATGATATAGAGTAGAGGAAATTGAAAGGTGTATTCCTTGTTTTGCTGGGATCCTATGCATTGTCAAAGCAACAGGCTCAGTAGCATGGTTGAGGAAACATTGAAGACAATTAACAGTGTATCTATTTAGAAAGCATACATAAGCTTTTCTTGTCTCCTGCAAATTCATAATGTGAAACACACCTGCAAAGAGCTGGGTGCCTCTCATTAACATATGGCTAGTATATTAGGGAAAGTTTTGAGAGAGAAGCTGTGGGCTTGGCAGCTAAAATCTCTAAAGCAGCATGTTCAGTCAGAGGGACGATGGACTTAAATGACACAACACAGGCACGTGATCATGGGGCTAAATCCAAAGCAATGACCTTGATGTATTTTCTAAAATAACTATGACAGTGACAGTGTAGCATTAAATCAAGAGTAAAAATATCTATACAAATCCTTTTGGAAATGTACTGGCTACTTGGTAAATATATGGAACTATGAAGTATAGCCAATAGTGACTAGGTATTGTCCTTTCCAATAAAGCAGTGGTCAATAAAAGATAAGATAGCCAGGATGCTAATATGGAATTTTCAAGTATAGCTTAGGGCCTTATTCTGCTACAATATAAAACAACCTAAGCCATTTTCTAAACTTTTTAGATACTAAGTTACAAAAGATTCACAAATCCAGGAAATTTGACAGCCTAGATATTTATCTCAAAGAAGCAGATTTAATTTAATTCTTCATCACATTTAAACCCGGGCTTGCTTGTGAGAAAGAATTATTCATTTGCATATGAGAAAGAATGTACAAGAAATTGGCAAAACAAACTAATTCTTTTAGACCTGGTTTAAAAAATAAAATCTACACTTAAAGAATTACTATGTAAATGAAATTGTTTCATTTTTGACTAGAAAAAGAAAAACATTAACTTTCTTTTTTTAAACTGAATTTACCATCAAAGAACTTCACGTTTTTTGCAGTGAGGTTTACTCATAAATCATCTGTTCATGTTTTCATTGCTATTATAATTATGTTTTATGAAAATGTTTTCAACTACATTTTATTTGTTTTTAACTGTAATATATTTTCTTATTTATTTTCATAAACATTCACATTTTCTTTTTAAACATACAGTGTGAAATATATCTTTAAATGAAGCTTACTGAGCTCAATCGCGTTTGTTCCTCTGAAGGAGTTAAAATAAAATTCTACAAAATAAAATAAAATACATATAAGTTAATTGTAAAATTAGAAAACACTCAGTAGTGTATAAGCACTTGCATTTTCTGCACACAAGGCATAAATTTGTCAATAAAGAATGGGGAGAGCATAGTCATTTGCTCCCCAGCAATTCAGCACAGACTTTCTGTGCATATGAGCCAAGAAGGAGAGATTTTTCTTTTCACAGATAGTTTGCTTTCCTCAGGAGCATTCGGGAGAAAGAGTAATGATTGGACAGAAACCAGCTAACAGGTGAAGAGGAGTTACTGGAGAATCCCTTCCCAGAGCACATGCGTAGACTCAGCTATGACAGTGAACTGAGGAAAAACAATCAGTGTGACTGATGATAACTGCTGGCTGTGCTATGACAAGAATAAGGGGCTAGAAATGAAGTTATATGGTGAAATGCACTTTATATCTGGCACTGTCCGTCACAACATATTTCATCTGTGTCTTGGCACAGATGAGTTACTCTTTTTTTCACTACTGTACCTGCAATTGTTATTTTATTCACTCAAATAACACAGCCATAAAAGAAAGTCTCTTATAAATTTAGAACTATACAACACTGTTTTTGTTTTCTACTTTTCTTATGAAAAACCTTTAAAATATAAGGTTACTTTTTCAGCAAGAAAAACTTTATTATTTAATAATAATTAAATATTTTTTTAGATGACATCACCTATAAATGCAGTACATGCCACCGACTCTCACCTCTACCTCTGTATCACTCTTATCAATGCCCCTCCATCCACAGAACACAGAACTGCTCTTCTCTGGTTCCAGCCATTTTTCATTCTACTTAGATGACAATGGAAGCCAAAACTTCTGACATCTCAGTAGCCTTAGTTACTGTCAGTGGGTCACTCATAAAAAACACACCAGAACAACAGCAAAAGTACTATCTATGGGAGTCTCGTAGGCTCTGAAATTTATTTGCCACCAAGGCAGTGTTCTTCCCCCTTTCAAAGCATTAAATACAATGAGTGTTTCATGAGGCTGATAATCAGCCAGTCCATCTGGATGGGCCAAGTGCAGGCAAGTATAGTTGCTGTGAGTTAGTGATTACTGGAGTTGCTTTCTGTATAGAGAAGAGTGTTTTGTGTCCCTTGTTCATTTGGCTCTTAAGTGATTATTTCACACTTTTTTGTAATACATCCTGGCTTTTAAAGAGTATGGTACACGTCTTCTTTGGGGTTGAGACCACAATCATTGCTTATTTTAAAAATTTCTTCATTCACCTCAGATAATTGTAAGGAGAGGCTTCTCTGATCAATTATGTGAGGTGATTTCATTGATGAGCTCGAACATATATATTTTAGAAAGAAATTTTCAGCTTTGTCAATTACTTGAGTATTGGTGATAAGTACCCTCTCTGGGACTATGTTCTTCCTTCATCTGTGCAGTTAATAAGTCTTACAATAGGAGACATGGGTCATTCACCACTGCTATCTTTAACACCCAGGAAGTGTAACCAAGCCACAGAAACATAATGAAAATGGTAGGTTTCCACCACTGCATAACACACTGCACACCAAGCAGCTTTTGTGCAGGTGAACATTGGATATATTTTGACCAACAAGTGAGACTTCTGTTTCCTAGAGTTTATAGTTGGACACTACTCGAGATACATTTTCTCCATCAGCAGCCTATTCAGCACCTCCTAGTAGGTTGAAACTAACTAGCATTAAGACGATTCCAGATCTGCTCCAGTGTGTATGTTCTGTATCTTAAAACTAATGTGCATGGTTTCTTCTGAGTTATGATCTAATCTTATAATCCCCATGGTCACTCAAAAAGAGTCCCAAAATCTTGTCCAATTGGTTGATGCTCAAATACCCTACCTTGTGGATGTATCTGATCTTTGAAACTGTAATCTATGTTCAGTAACCCGTAGTTTCTAGGAAAATAGACCCACAGTCATATGAGATAATACCTTTCCACCATTCTTTTATATTTTTATTAAGGGTACAAAAGACAGAATTATCAAATGCTTTTATTATATGTCTTTTATAATAGGTAATACTATTAATTTTCTATGTTTTCATCTCTGAAGTTCTGTCTGCTCTCCAGTGCATAAAAGTTGCCACTTACAGTATTCCTTAATCTCTATTTTGCAGATGTAATATATTTCAGCTTGAGATCTGAAAGACTTTGGACTGACACCTTGGATCCCACTCTCTCTAGAGGAACTCCTGACTCAGTCTCGATATTGGGGGTAGAAAACTGGATCTGCCAGAAGTGGAGGCTGAACTGAGGAATACTGGGAACTTGGGACCTTGGGACCTCCTTCCCATGTTAAGGAGGAGATGGGGAGATGTGGAGAAGAGAGAGTGTCCTGAGAGGGTGTGAGGGGGAAGGGACCTTGAATAAGGATATAAATGGATAAAAATGTGGCTTTATTCATAAGAAAAATTTTAAAAAATAAAATAAAATAAAAAAGACATTTTAAGTTAGAAGTGCAAATATAGACACTAATAAATGGAATATGAGTAAAAAAAGAAATTACTTGAAATTAAGATAGAAATAGAGAACAAGTGGTGGTTGTGCTTCTGGGTAAAAGCAATTGTGCTCAGGATAATTTTTTTTCAGTTGTTTCCATTTCCCTACAAATTCATTATTTTCATTGGTGAAGAACACACACACACACACACACACACACACACACACACACACACATGCACACACACACACACATGCACACACACACACACACACACACACACACACACACACACATACCTGTGTTGTCCTGAGCATGGAGTGCCGCCCTGTAGTTGAGATACCCAATGGGATGCCACACATATTTGTTTTGCCCTAAACATGGGGTGCCTGCCCTCAGTGTGGGTGAGGTACCCAATGAGATGCCATTTGAGAATAGTAACTCTTCTTTGCAAGTAGATATCAATTGCAAATGGCTTATTGCTTATGTGAAAAATTTTTGTTACCGTCTGCCCGCTGAGATTTTTGTCTGATGTGACATTGTACATGACTTCTGCTCACCTAAAACAGTTTCGATTAGGTCATACATATATCACTATTGTTGAGTCTAAAAGAAGCTTCCTTGGAGTCAACCAACTTTTCATGCTTTTACATCCTTTCTACCATGTTTTGCCTTCACTCAGATCTCTGAGCATTGAGGGGTGACATTTGATAAAGATGTTACATTTGGATCTGAAGGATCATAATAAAATGGCTCCTAATGACATATTGTTGTGAGCATTGAACAGAGCATTGCTGCACCCATGTCAGAGCAGCAGCATCATGTTCTCTCTGGATCATATTTAACAAAGAGATCTACAGCTAAAAATGGCAAAACAAACATTTCATTTGTAGTTATGTATTAAAACTGATAGTCTACACTTATAAATTTATTTAAAGAAAAATAAATAATTATACATTTTAAAAATTGACTTTTAAAGCAGCTATAATGTAATATTCACAGAAAAGCAAAATTTCCAATCTATTAAATCAATTAAAATAAGAATTCATCAATAATTCAAGTGGTTCTCAACCTTCTTAATGCTGAAACCCTTAAATACATATTTTCACGTTTTGGTGACCTCAAATTGTAAATTTATTTTATTTATATTTTATAACTATAATTTTGACAATTATGAATTACAATGTAAATATCTGTTATACAGAATATATTATTTTTGAACCCCATGGGGTCATGACATACTGGTTGAGAACTGCTGATTTAGACAATCTACTAAGTTATTTTTTTAAGTAAAAGGCACATTTTAATACTTAATAATTAGACACATTAGCTTCACAAAATGTTTTCTTAGTTACTTTAAAAAACTATAATTGGAGAATCAAAATTTAAATTAATTTTTATTTGCAATCTATATTTTTTCTACTCTGAAAATTTGAAGATTCAATAAAATTTAGCTCATAGATTTTACAAGCAATTATTTATATAGGTAAGTTGTCATTTTATTTGAATGATCTTTCCTATTAGTAATAGGGCCTTCTTATTAGGTACCAACGACCAGATACAGATTCAAAGTGTGTTTATTTATTTACTAAATATAAAAATGCTGTGGCACTCATATGTGTCAGCTTCACTGGGTGTCATATCATCTAGGAACTGGAAGTGCCAAAGGGATGCTGTTCTGGAATACATGCATAGGTAGACAAGAAAGTCATTTATTTCCCAAATTTCCATTTCTTGTGTCTCAGCCTGTTTTGCCATAAGGTGCTCACATCAAATGAGCTGTTCTTACATGGGTGGGCTGTAAAAATGAGACAAAAGAATCCTTGTTACCCTCGATTTGTTTCTGTCAGATATTTACCCATTAAATCAATAAAATCAACTAAAGCACATGTCATTTTTAGCAGCCAGAGCAGTATAAAAATTGCTGGATACTTAGAAATCCAACATCCTACATCAAATATTACAGAATTCAGAAACAATTACAGAGTTAAGTGCTTTGCAATCCATAAAGAAATATTTTCTTGTAACGGACCAGATTTCCATGCCTGTCTTTTAATAGGAAGCTTCTGACAGATAATTTTAGTTTCTGTGACTTGTTAAGTTTAACTACATAGCAAATAAACAAAACCTATGTACACTTAGTAATTCATACTTGCTTCATTAAATTGTTTTAATTGAAGTATAATTATATCATTTTGTCTTTATTGAGTTCCACCAACCCATGTCATATAGAGACCCCTTGCTTTTAAGTTCATGGCTCTAAGCCTTTTTTCATTAAATGTTGTATATAACCCTGAATGTACAAATGCAGTCTGCACACTCTGCATCTGACTCTGAGTATTGTCTTCTTCTTATGTCTATTAAGCCACTTTTTGTTTGTGTCTAGTATATGAAGCTAAATTATGATTTACAAATGTAAAATGATCATCCCATTTCTTTTAATTTTCATTATTTACTTTTTAAAATGTCACAAAGCTACATATTAAAATTTTGGACATTATTGTATTTCAGCAATTGGCAAATAATATAATTAAAACATCTGCATATCATGTTTTCTGTCTATATGTATTTGGAGTTCAATATTTTATATTCTTCTTCATAATATATATATATAGCACTATGTCTAATTCATAGATTCTCAAATTTTTAAAGCAAAATGATTTAGATGTTATAGATACTTGGTACTGGCAGCTGAATCAAAATGTTATTACTTCATTTAAATATTTTGTGTTTTATTCATTTTTTCTTCAAAATAGTGTTCCATTTACTAAATTGCTTTCCATACTTCATTGCCTTCTTGTCATGTAAAGATATAAAAATTCCATGATGTAAAAGCTAAAGAACAATGAGGCAAAATATCAATCTTGATTTGACATTGGAAAATGACATACAGCTTTCTTGGTGGAAATCTTTTATTAGAAAGAGAAAAAGCAGAAAATGAAATATTGCTGGTCTGAATTACTCAATGTACCAAGAAAAATGCTGGAGGAGCCTTCTCCCAATTTATTGCCTGAGTTTCTGCCTGCCTCAGTAACAGAAACTATAACATCTGCTTTCTGGGCTATAAACATTCAAAGTGCCTTCTGAATTCAAAGAGATTATGTTGTCCAGAGAGGTGTTTGTTTTCCATTGCAGAATGAGGAGGAAAAAAGAATTGTACAAGGCTTTCATTTGATAAAGAACTATAGATACATCTTAATTTCTCAATTTTGTGTCAGTAGCAGTTTTTTTTAAATGCAAGGAAATTAAAATAATGTGCATCTATATTCCCAAGATTTTGTTTTAACCAGTATCTGAAGCAAGTTTACTTCATTTAGTATTTTTCTTTTCTTTATGAAAAGGCAAAATGTATACTTTAAAGGAAACAATATTTCATAGAAAATGTCTCATTACACAACTTTAATAACTGTACCTCTTTAGCATATTTGTAAAGAGCTACTGTGTTTTGTCACTGAGTAAAGCATGTATATGCACATGTACATACACACAATATAAAATTATAAATATATAATTAAATATGTTATATATTCACATATAACAATATATGCCATATATAATTTTAATACATACATGCATACATAATTGCCATATATACACAAATATAGAATTGTATATAATTATATGTTATACATATGCATATTAATATATATTGGATATATAATTGTAAATAAAAATACATTTCTTATATCTTTTTAAATATAATAAGTGGTATTTATTTCTTTCCCTTCCTTCTCTTTCAGTATTGCCTTCTTATCCCTTCTCAAGTAAATATTTCCCACCCATTCTTACTAATTTCCTCCTTCATAGCACAGGTGTACTACTGTTCTCTTGACATCTGTATTCCAACATCATAGTGTCCTTTGTTTCTTTAATGTCCCTAGGTTGTTTATTTACATATTGCCAAATTCTTTTTATGTGGCCACAACAAACCTAATACCCAAGCAACTCAAAGGCACAACAAAGAAAGGAAATTATAGACCAATTTCCATCAACAATATTGAAGCAAAAATTCTCAACAAAATTTTGGCAAACCGTAATACAACAACATATAAAAATACCATCCACCATGATCAGGTAGGCTTTATTACAGAAATGCAGGAATGGTTCAAGATACAGAAAACTGAAAATGTCATCTATGTAAATGTAAAGGGAAAAATACATGATTATTTCTTTAGATTCTGAAACAGCCTTTGACAAAATCCAACACTCCCTTATGATAAAAGTCCTGTAGACATTAGGAATACAGGGAAAATATCCAAATATAATAAAAGCGATTTACAGGAAGTCGACAGCCAATAGCAAACTAAATGGAGAAATACTCAAAGCAATCCCACTAAAATCAGGAACTAGACAAGTCTGTCTTCTCTCCCGTTATCTATTCAATATAATTCTCGAAGTTTTATTTAAAGCAAAAAGAGAACAAAGGGAGATTAAGAGGATATAAATTGAAAAAGAAGTGAAGCTATCTCTATTTGCAACTGATATGATTGTATACATAAGTGACCTGAGAAATTCTATCAGGGAACTTCTACAGCTGATAAACACCTTCATCAATGTAGCAGTACTCAAGATTAACTTAAAGAAATGAGTAGCCCTCCTATACACTAAAGATAAAAGGGCTGAAAAAGAAATTAGGGAATCATTACCCTTTATTATAGCTGCAAATAGCATTAAGTACCTTGGAGTAACTATAACCAAGGAAGTAACAGATCTATTTGATAAAAATTTTAAATAACTAAAGAAATTGAAGAGGATCAGATCACTCATGTCTCTGGATAGGTAGGATCAACATAGTAAAAATGGCAAGCACATAAAAATAATATAGGTTCTTTATTTTTCTCTGTGTAAATTATGTCACTTGATTTCATCACTCTTTCCAGGTAGACAATATTCCATTGTACATATGTATTACAGTTTTGTTAACCATCCATTAGTTGAAGGACATAAAGGTTGTTTCTATTCACTTGCTATTGTGAATATAGTGACTATGAAATGACTGAAAAGGCACCTGTGAGCACATATCTATGGGTTATGATGTCCACTCATTTTAGTGTGTAACAAGCAATGATATATCTGGGTTACATGTAGAGGTACCGGCCAGCCACGGGCTGGGAGCCACGTGGTGGTCAAATCAATAGAAATGGGTTGAATTTAGATGAAAGAGCTAGCTAGTAATGTGCTTAAGATATGGGTCAAACAATATAAAAGATATAAGCATGTGATTTCATTTCTTTGGGGGACAAAAGCCGCGGGCTCAAGAACCAGGTCCCCCCCCTCCCCCCCGCTGCGGGAAAAAACGTTCTACAACACTTTTTATCAGGCTTTTTTCCATCTAAGCCATTCTAGTATAAAATAAAATTTTAAAATAGTTTTGATTTGCATTTCTAATATTGTTTGGCATGTTGAATGCCTTTGGAATTTTCTTAATCATTCTTATTTTTCTACTGTGAGTTTTCTGTTTAGATGCCCACATTTTAGCTAAGCGATTTGTTTTCTCAACTCTTTTTCCTTATATTATGGATATTAATTGTCTGCCAGATATATAAGCTCAAAGATTTTTTTCCCACTCTTTGAGATAGCTTCTCACTTGATTGATTTCTTTTTTTGCCAATAGAAGAGTTTTTATGAGGTCAAGAATTAAAATTAATTCCTGCCCAAATGGAGTTCAGTTCAAAATGCACTTCCTAAGACCTGTGCTGTCTTCAAGCTGTTTCTTCACAACAGGTTCCATATGCAGGCTTTTGATATGTTTGGAATTAATTTTTGTGCAGGATTGTGAAAATGGGTCTACTTTAATTTTACAAGGAAAAAATCAGTTTTCCTAGTACGATTTTTAAGATGTGGTCCTTTCTTCACTATGTGTTTTTTGGCATCTACATCAAATAATAAATAGCTATAATTATGTGCACTCATATGTGACTCTTCCATTTTTTTTTCATTGATCTGCATGTCTGGTTTTGTGGCAACACCATGCTGGTTTTATTACTACAGTTCTGTAATACATCTTAGAATTTGTACTGTAAATCTTTATAAAATTAAGATTAAATGCATTTCATGACTGCCCACTCAGATTCAGCATTTTTCTAATAAGAAATGTTTTATTATAAACAGATTGCTAAAATCAAGGTTCATATGTGCCTTTTTATACTAAAATGTATATATCAAAACATTGGAAATTGGTTTAAAATAGTATTGAAGAATCTTACTCTCCTACAAGCTGTATAATCTGCTCATGAGCTATAAATGTATCAATTATCCAGTATCTCATAACCAGGCAATTTGGCCTTTTGTCATCTTGGTCATCATTTATAGGGCTCTCCAAATTGATTTCTATTTTTTTATTGTACATAAATGTATGTTCACTTTTTCTCATCTTTACTGCATAATATTCATTCTTTCTGCCATCTGTTGCTCTGAAATCATATGCTTTACCTCTGCAATAATTCTAAAAATGACTAAAGAATATCCACTCTTGTGACCATTCAATTTAGCAGCTTAGCACATTCTCAGTCATATTAAATGTCTTAAAATATCAGTTCTGTTCCTTTCTCAATAATGACCTGATGTGGCAGGAGAGGGAAGGGACCTTAAATAAGGATATAAAGGGATGGAAAAAAAATTCAGAGGGAAAGCTGAACACAAAGTAAATATATGTGTAGCAATCTTATTTGCATTATTACCCTTGATAAGTCATGCTTATGACTTTTATCTTCTTTATAGTTATTGTTAACTTATCAGCATTTTAAATTCATTTTACTATTTTTCTTGATAAATACAAAATAAATAAAGAAGAAGGAAAAAAAAAAGAGAAAGACGGTTATTAGATATGCCGCACATCAGCACAGGGTGGCATTACAGCATGCTATTAAGTTCAGATGCTGAAGCCCAGAAGAAATAACTTTGTTGTTTGTAATCTCAATGAAGTATTTTATGTTGTGGCTCAAAAAAAAAAAAAAAGAAGAAGCTTAAATTCTTTTCATAGAATCAACCAAACATGTTCCTTGCTAACTTTTATTTGGTCACTAGTATCTACATCATATCATATTATATTATGCAAGTTGGCCATTTAAGGGTAAAATAATATGAAAAACAAGTATATATAGTGAATACAACAGTAGAAAAAAACACAATATATGCTATTGGTCTACTGGTCAAAACAAATCACATGACCAAAATCAGTATAGTTCATCAAAATTTGGAAGACTAAATATAGCAGAAAATCGATTTTTGCAGCCTGCCCCACATATTCACTTTTAAACAGTATTTATTTATAGAGATTGAATGATGGTTCAGCTATTAAAAGTTCTCTCTCAAAACTGGATTCTCACAACCCACATATGACACCTCACAGTCACCTGTAACTAGAGCATAAATGACTGCAGCCCCGTCACCTAAAATCTATGAGCACCGATACTCAAATGTGCTCATGAACACTCAGATCTATACACAACTTAAAATAAATTAAAAGAAATCTTTAAAGTGCTATTATCATTAAATGTTATTCAGCATCATTTTTGTTAGACCAAAAAAACTACTGTCCAAATTGGTCTCCAGTTAAACATTCTGTTGAACAATGAACTGAATAATGTAACCTTTGAGGAAAATATTAATTTTATAATTATAATCTTCCACTTTTCTTCACCATTAAGTTATTCTATAGCTTAACTTGATTGTCTTTCAGTGGGTTGAGGTCCTGTCTCTGAAGTTGGCAATAAAACAGCATCTTTATGCTCACCATAGCTAGCTACCAGCCCAGGACTCAACCTGAGAGAATGCTGGGATGGAACAATGGTGGATGCTACAGTGCAGCCCTCAGAGGCTGCTCCATTTCAATAATTCAGGGATTATTTTTTAAGCTATCATTTTCCTCCACAGGAAAAAGGTATAAAGCATTCTATGTGGGTGAAAGGCTATTTTACTATTTTTCTAAAAGTGGGAATTTCTCCCAACCTGAAAAGTTTCATGTCACTTTCAAGCACATGATTAGGCAAGGCAGAGCTAGATCACATTCTGACTTTGCTCTCACAGCTGAGTCTTCTGCAATTGAAAATGCCAGGGTGACAAAGGAACTGCCGTGTGAAAATAAATGATTCTGACTGAAAGGACCAAACTGTTCCCCTCATGCTGATGCTACCTGTATGATTTCACAGGTGTCACACTTCAGTTAGAGAAAAACTCTAAAATTAAACAGATAATAAATGGCACCAGGCCAAAAAAAATCAAGCATTTTTTTTCAAAAACCTTTGTTTACTGTTCCTAAGAATCAAATAGGAAATCCAAATAGCTGTGAGCATTAATGATGTCATCATGTTATAAACGGAGCTTAATGCCATGACATATTTGATTTAAAAATTTTATAAATAATGTGACAGAAAACTCATCAATATCCTCCTGCAGTTATCTTCTCTTCTCCACTCCATGTGAGCACATGACCACAACATCACTATTCTTCCTATCAAATTAGTGAGCTAGGTTGATTTTCATTATTAGAGAGCTTTGGAATAGTGGAAATAAAATTATTGGTGAATTTTATCAATCTTAACTCTTCAGGAGAGAGCACATAGAACCCTCCTCAAAAACCTTAAAGAAATAAAACAGTGATTAAAATATTTTTCCTGCTAGATTCACTAAAGCAAAAATTGAGGGTCTCTTTGAAAAAATGAAGTTTAAGCCGCATAAACTAGAAAGATAAGAAGTTTCTCTTCTCCTGATGTTAAAATCCCTAAGAAAAGACCAAAAAGAAATGAAGGATCAGTCTGGGCCATGGGTGTACAGGGTCTCCTTCCATATTTACTTGCCTATCTGTGTTTTGGGAAAATTTTATAGTATCAGAAGCATGAGGAGGTCATCTTACCTGAAAAGTTACATTAGACAATATGATGATTTGAAATGTCACCTTGCCACAACTTAGAATCACCCTCAATTGAGGAATTTTTTGCTGCCTTAATTTATGCTGGTGTACATACCACAAATATGTTGACATCTAGTAGAAGCCCAAGTAAAAGAGAAGAGAAAATAATTCGCCCTTTTTTTGTGTCTCCTTCACTGTTTTCCATTAATACACTGAAATGTTGCTCTCATGGGTTTTTG
This sequence comes from Sigmodon hispidus, assembly GCA_004025045.1. Classification (NCBI taxonomy): domain Eukaryota; kingdom Metazoa; phylum Chordata; class Mammalia; order Rodentia; family Cricetidae; genus Sigmodon; species Sigmodon hispidus. Next base: position 99,461 of record PVIH01002541.1, read on the forward strand.
TTGTTGTTTGAGCCTGGATTTCTAGGTTTCTGTGTCTAAGTGAGGGCCTGCATTTGTCCAGGAGTAAACAACGTCTTTGGAATCAAATTCAGACTACTGAAAAACCCAGCTTGAACTGGGAAATTATCAGGTTCCTAGCCTTTCTGCTGTCAGCAAGGTATAATGAGATCATAACTGCCAAGGCACTCAATGTGAAAGACCAAACATGTCTGGTTTCTCAGTTTCTCAGGTTGATACAGCTGTTACCATTTCATTGTAAGCTGATTTAAGAGACTACATCTTTCTGTTTGTGTGTTATTCTGTTCCTGCAGAAAACCCAGAATAATATATACTGTTGAGGGAGATTCAGTTCTCTAATTATTTAAACAAGTTTAGATTTAAAATTGTATAACTCCACCATTTTAATCTACCATTTATACTAGAATTGAAAATATAACCAGAAATTTCTAGATCATAACTAAGATGCAAAGATTCAAAATGTCAAAATTTATCATCTTTCTAAATCAAAACATATGTATGACATCTGCCTTACAAAACAGAAAGTAAATTAATGGTATCATGTTGTATTCTTTATATTTTAACTATGCCAATTTAGAGAAGGAGAATTTCTACAGCTGTGCCCTATACCACCTGTTCACATTAAATCACAAATCACCATATTATATAATTGACCAATACTTATATTACTGATTACTCAAAATGTAAAAATGTTTTCCACATAAATACCATAAATACTAAAAAACTGAGTTTCATCCCCCAAAGACGATAAAAATGGAAAGAGATAAACAATAAAATAATCCTTAGGGAAAATGCATAATGAAAATACAAAAAAAAATCAATAAAAGTTTAAAAATAAAATAAAAATCCACACATACATAAATATCTCTCTGTCTGTGTCTCTCTGTCTGTCTCTTTCTCTTTCACTGTGCATGTGTATTTCTCTCACACACAATAAAAAAATTAAAAATATTCTGAGCAAACTTACAATGGAATTTAACAGTTTAACGTATAACACAAAACAGTAAAATGGAAATTCATTTTATATTCTGTTAAATTTCTGAGAATAGAATTTATAATTATGTATGCATTTATCAAATTTCTCTCATTGGGTTGTTAAAACAATTACTGCCTAAGGCATGGTGAAATGAGTTTTAAATGCTTGTGATATTCAAGAAGAATAAAATATTGATATCCGATTATGAGGAAATTCATGTTTGAACATGAGGCATGAATGTACTTTGGAGAAGTTATAGCTTGTTAATCATTAAGTACTTTAATATAATATATGAAATAACTTGGAGAATTACTTTCCAACATTCCGAGTCATTTAAAAATCTACAGCTACATAGTTAATAAATATCAGTATCTGGTTCATTAAATTGCTTTTCCTGCTAATGCCCCAGGTATAGATTTAAATGAATCAATGTAAAGTATAGAAATGATGTTTGTGAGCTGTATTAAAGAGATATTCACACATTCTTTTATAAAATACCTGAAAACAGATGTAGAGGGAGCCAAGGAAATGGCTAAGCAATTAAGAACTTTAGTTCCCAACACCCACAATGTGTCTCAGAACTGTGCATGATTCTACATCCTGGAGATCCAATGCCACGTTCTGATTTCTGCAGCTAGTAGAGAAGCTTATAGTCCATATACACAGCAGGTAAACACTTGTAATAATAAAATATGTATTTTTAAACAAAAGATTGGCAAAAAAGATTTCTCTTATTAAAAGATAGGCATGTTCTGACCATCAAAATCAAAATTTATGTGACATTTCCTCCTCAGAATTCATCTTAGTTTTATTTTTATATACAACAACATGTTCTTGACTCAACTCCTATGAAAGACATTAAAACCACAACATAATAAATATCAGATATGAACACTATAAAAAATTTAAAGTAAGTATCTAATAGTAGTTAGGAAAACAAGTTTAAAATTTAAACTGAGAAGCTTCTGTAATGCCAAGGACACAATTAAGAAGAAAAGAACAACTGCCTACAGAAAGTGAAAAGATTTTTAGTAACTCTACAAGTGACAGAGGATTAATCTCTAAAATATATAGAGAACACAAGAAACTAGAGCCCAAAACCAATAATAAGCCAATTAAAAGATGGAGTTTAGAACTAAACAGGAAATTCTCAGCAGAAGAATTACAAATGGCTGAAAGACACATGAAAAAGTGCTCAACATCTTTAACCATCAAAGAAATGCAAAACAAAACAACTTTGAGATACCACCTTATACTTGTCAGAATGGCTAAGATAAAAAACACAGATGATAGCTTGTGCTGGAGAAGATGCAGAACCAGGGGAACTCTTCTCCATTGTTGGTGGGAGTGTAAATTTGTTCATTCAGCCACTCTGGAATACAGTACAGTTGTTTCTTAGAAAACTGGGAATCAATCTCCCCAAGGATCCAGCAATGTCACTTTTAGGCATAAACCCTAAAGACACACATTTGCATACAAAAAGCATTAGTTTAACTATATTCATAGCAGCATTACTCATAGTAGCAAGGACGTGGAAATAATCTAGATTCCACTCAACTGAAGAACAGATTAACAAACTGTAGTACAATGGAGTACTACTTAGCAGTAAGAAAAAAATGATATCCTAAAATTTGCAGACAAATAGATGGGTATGGAGAATATCATAATCCCAGAAAGAATCAGGGGATATACTCACTCATTAGTGGACTTAAAAAAAATGTCATTGTGTACAAGAGCTTAAGCCTAGAACATAGCTAAAGGACACAGTGCCTCACTTCTGCATTGATGGCCTCTGGCAGGGATGTGGGTGAGGAAAGACTTGTTTTATTTAAGGGTCTTGCCACAAGGAGTTTAATTTTGCTTCAGTAACTAAATGAGCAGCATGAATGGGCAAATGGGCATTTTTATAAATGAGGAGATCATAAAAGTGGGTATGAATCTGAGAGGTCTGATAACTGAGTTTGATGGGGTGAATGATAAAATCACCAAATAATAAATATATAAATAAAAAGTTAGACATAAATGCATATAACAATAATTTTGAGATACATTTTTTGTGTTTGCTTTGTTTAAGAGTGAAATAACATTATTTGGAACTAGCCATCACTGTGTTAAAGAAAATATGGTCTTCTTTAGAGACACAACTTTTACAGTTATAATAAAGTTAAAATGAGGTTATCAGTCAAGGTCAAAATTAACTTCAGTCTTTATGTGACATGTTAATATAGATCCTTACTAGCAAAGAGAGATGAAGCAAGTTTCTGAGAGAAGGATACTCATCAGAAGCAAGAAAGGTGTCCAAAAGCAAACTTCCTTCACAGTCCAATAGTATACAAGGGGTTACTGCAGAATTCAAGCTTTAAAGATGCTGATGGTACACACTCCATAGTTTCCAGTTATTACAAACCTGATCAGGTTAACAAAGGAGAAGTACATTGAAATATATAGCTAGAGGTTTCATGATGTCAGAGAATTAGAAAAGGAGTGAGATGATAGCAAATTAATGCTTGAAACCATGATAATGGAGAAGTGACTAACTTGAAATATGGCATTGGAAATACAATGATTTTGATTATCAATACTCAACAGAGTAAGGGGCACACCTGACATGGTATTTAACACTGAAGTAAGTAAACGCTAATTTCACCTATATTTCTCATATTATAAACAACAGAAAGCCAGAAATTGAAATGGAAGCTGAATGGTATCCAAAGGCATTTGATCAAATTGAGTTGGATTCTCAAAAAAAAAAAAAAAAAAAAAAAAAAGCTGGTTGTTATAATAGCAGCTTTAATAGAGAAGAATTAGTCCATACTCACAACAGATGAAACACGTATTGTGATATCTTGGTTTCAGCTAATATCAAAGAGTAGAAGCATTGAAAATAATGGAGCCAGGATAGCCAAAACAATTTTGCTCAACAAAAGAACCTGAGGAGGCATCACGATCCCTGATTTCAAGTTATACTATAGAGCTACAGTAATAAAAACAGCCTGATACTGACATAAAAACAGACTTGTGGATCAATGAAACAGAACTGAGGATCCAGACATTAGCCCAAAAACCTATGAACACCTGAACTTCAACAAAAAGGTCAAAAATATTCAATGGAAAAAAGATAGTATCTTTAACAAATATGTTGGGATAGCTGGATGGAAGTGTGCCTAAAAATGCAAATAGATCTGAGCCTGTTACCCTGCACAAAACTCAAATCCAAGTGGATCAAAGACCTCAACATAAACCCTGCCACTTTGAACTTGATAGAAAAGAAAGTGGAAAATACACTCTAGGAATTGGCACAGGTAACCACTTCCTAAATATAACACCAGTGGCACAGACAACAATCAATGAGTGGGATCTCCTGAAGCTGAGAAGATTCTGTAAAGCCAAGGACACTGTCATTAGGACTAAACAACAACCGACAAAATGGGAAAAGATTTTCACCAACCCTAAAAGTGATAGAGGATTGATCTCTAAAATATATAAAGAACTCAAGAATCTAGAGCCCATAACCTTGAATAACCCAATCAAGAAATGGGGTTCAGAACTAAAAAGGGAATTCTCAGCAGAAGAATTACATATGGCTGAAAGGCACTTGAAAAATTGCTTGACATCTTTAGCCATTAGAGAAATGCAAATCAAAACAACCTTGAGATACCACCTGACACCTGTGAGATTGGCTAAGATAAAAGACACAGATGACAGCCTATGCTGGAGAGGTTGCAGAGCAAGGGGAACACTCCTCCATTGTTGGTGGGAGTGTAAACTTGTTCAGCCACTCTGGAATGCAGTATGCAGTTTCTCAGAAAACTGGGAATCAATCTCCCCAAGGACCCAGCAATACCATTTCTGGGTATATACCCTAAAGATGCACAGTCACACTCCAATGGCATTAGCTCAACTATGTTCATAGCAGCATTATGTGTAATAGCAATAACCTGGAAACAACCTTGATGCCCCTCAGCTGAAGAATGGATTAACAATCTGTGGTACATCTACAAAATGGAGTACTACTCAGCACTAAGAAAAAATGATATCCTAAAATTTGCAGGCAAATGGATGGATTTGGAGAATATCCTTCTGAGTGAGGTATCACAAACCCAGAAAGATAAGAGGGGATGTACTCACTCATTAGTGGACTCTAAAAAAAACAAAACAAAAAAAGCAAAGCATGCCCAAGCTGCAAACCACAACCACTGAACAGCTAGGGATCAGAAACACCTTGGACTGACCCCTTGGATCCCACTCCCTCTAGAGGAACACATGATTTAGTTTGATGTTGTGGGGAGAAAAGTGGATTTGCCAGGAGTAGGGGCTGAAGTAAGCAATACTGGGACCTTGGGACCTTGTGATCACCTGCTGCGGGGGGATGGGGAGATGTGGAGATGAAAGAATGGCCTGATCTGGTGGGAGGGGGAAGGGACCTTGATTAAGGATATATAGGAATTGAAAATGTGACTTCTTTATTCATAATAATAATAAAAAGAACACAATGGGAGGGATAACAATCAATGTTGTATCATTTCCAGTGCACACACTGATAGAGTTTCAAGGGCTAAAGGAGGTGGAAAATAAACTAGGTAAGTACATAAACAAAGATGCTTGTGTGATAAAGAACTTGATAGGGGTGGAATGAATGTCCCAGGTCCTTGAAATAAGTCATACAAACAACAGTTAAGGCAAAAAACATTCCTCATTACATAAGGCAGGAAATATTGGTTAGCTTCCATTTTTTAACATATTATTCACAAAATTGTGCCTCATGGACTTTGTTATGTGCAATGCATTTGTGGTTAGTGGACATCATAAGTCTCTGTAGATGTTTAAAGTTTCTTAATTCTACATTTATGACCATAAATTAAAATTACAAAGGCTAGTTACATTTCCACAGAATTTATGAAAATTTAAGCAGTTTGAAAAAATTTAATTTTTTATGTTGCTCATTAAAATTTTAGAAATATGAATAAAATAATTTGGCATTCTTCTGTAATAACATTTTAAACATTAGTAAGTAAAAGAATGCTGTCCTAGTTTAAAATTTTTTTAACTAATGAATGTTGGTATGTACTGTAAAGTACTATGTATATTTTGTTCACTGAATGCATTATGAAAAGATGCAATCAAGAAATTTAGTATATTTAGCATATTATTAATATTAGATTGTATAGGTCTGATGATATTGTTAATTAACTATTCTTTTGAAAACTCTTCCACAAACTATTACTACATCCTGTTCTGTACACCATACTAGATCACTGAAAGCAATCCCTGAAGCTCAAACTGAAACAAGAATCATTTGAATTCCTTAATGATTTTCTTCTCATGTTTCTACTCTCAAATTCTGAAAATGACTCTTTATATTCCACATATACATAAATCCTTGGAACTTTTTCTTTTGTGTCTGTCATATAATTTCAGTTAAGTACTTCTTTCTTTCTTTCTTTCTTTCTTTCTTTCTTTCTCTCTGTCTCTGTGTGTGTGTGCACGCGCGCGCACACACACAAACACACACACACACACACACACACATACATATATATATGTATATATATAAATGTGGTTCTTTGCCCACTGATCCATCGTTGGATTATGATTTGCCCATAATTTTACTCTTGTCAGTAATGCTGAGAAAAACATGAGTGAGAAAAATATTAGAATGTAGATATCTCCCTTTACTGTAGGAAATCTTAATGCCTTCAGAAGTGTAACCAGAAGTGACATTGATGCCTCATTTTATTTAGAAATTCCAGTTTTTCTTTGAGAAGTTTCCATATTATTTCCCAAAATAGGTTCGACAGTTTACTTTCTTGTCATCAGTGTGCAGGAATTCTCCTTTCTCCTTTCTCTACTTTCTTGCCAAAATTTGATGCCAATCTTTATTTTGATGGCCCTATTCAAACAGGTGTGAAGTGATACCTCTCTAAAGTTTAATTTTCATTTAATTTATGACTAAAATAATAAAGCATGTTTTGTCTGCTACCTTTTTTTCTAGTTTTGTAATATGATTTTTTAGATCCTTTGCCCATTTTAAAAAATTTAATTGTTTTTCTTCCCAAATGTTATTTATGCCTTTCTATGGCTAGTTCCTACCCCTTTCCCAGATGTATGTTAAAATATGTATCTCCCACTGTGAACATTTTTGTTTTACTGCATTAGATGGGTTTTTGTGTCTAGAAGATATTTGGTTTTATTTAATTTCATTTTTTATTTCTGCTGTTTTTGCTTTCAGAGTCTTTTTAAATTATTTTAATTTGAACCAGTATTGTAGCTTTTTCCCAATATTTTCTTCTAGTGTCTTCACAATTGCAGTTTTTACAACTAAGTGTAATAAAACTGTGCTTGTATTTGAAAGCAAATAAATAGTCTGATAGATGGAAGAAACACAAGGCTTTTCCTTTAAAAATAAATGGAGCTCCATACCATCTTTTTGGGTTAGCAAGATAAAGGTCCTTTACTAAGTTATGATTTATGGAGTTCTACTGCAAAACATATTATTCAAGGACCCACTTGAACTTAAAAAGATTTATTAGACTTATATTAACTAGGTTAATGAATCATGGCTGAGTAGAATCTTGTGGCTTTCAGAATTAAGGGTAAATATGACAGACCTTTCAAGCCCAAAGATATATAAGTCCTCTAATCTTTAATGACAATTTATGTTCCTGGTTAGCTGGTATGATCTGTCTTAAATCCTACTTTCAGTATAGGAGTTATATGCCTGAGCCTCTGTGAGTCAGCTACTACTATTACCTGAGAATATTAAACTTGTAGAGAAATAATTTATTTCTGTCACTTTCAAGTTCACTAGTACATTTGCAATTGTATCAGAATATGCTATGATTATACAAACCTATATGAGATTAATTACATGGGTTTTGTGGTAGCTTGTTTCTTACAATCTATGACTTCTTGCTTTCTGCAGCTGTGCAGAAGTTATTTAACTAAAGAGTAATGTTACCTGATGAGCTTTAAAATGTAAAGTATGTGCTTATTGTACTGTTTTGGCTCTGTGCATTGTCTAACCCTTATCTTAAGAGTTTTTTTAAATATCCAAAATACTAAGTCTTTTAAGCAAGTTAGCATAATCTTTTGAAGGCATAATTAGTTACGGACTACTGTAAACCACATTTGACCTTGAAAAGCACAGCCAATAACTAGTCACACTATTACTTTTTTTCTGACCAAGTATGGGTACAAATTATAAACCGATTTTAAAGTTTGTACTGAAATGATAATGTAAGCACTCTATTTGACATGTCATGTAATTAATTCACACTCTATTTCTTTAGAGATGTACATGTGCAGTAATACATATTAGGATGCCACAGCATTTTATTGTCACTGATTTACAATGTAAGGAATCTGAGTTAACCTACAGAATACTAAATGATTTCTACTGGGAGAAAGAATTTAAACACAGCAAGTATACAGAGCAAGTAGATAAACCCCTATTGACATTCTCAGATTTAAGCCACAATCCAAGAAGAGCATTATTAGCATAGAATTGTCTAATTCACACTTTCAACATGAAATCACGTAAGCACTGTCCTTGACCTTTGTACTGTTATTTTAGGAAGAAGGATTAATTAACCTTATGTTTGTCAGCTGCTAGTTTTGTTTCCTTGTCTTAAAGTCATGTTGGAATATTTTACAAAAAGAAATGGGATACCAAAACAAATCAAGACAAATTTGAATTAAAATACTTTAGAAAACCAGTTGTTAATTAAAATAAACACAAATAAATTGTAAAAGAAAAAGTAAAATGTTTCTTAATTTATATTTTATATGACTGGCTTTATGAAACTCAATTTATGTTATAATATGAAATATGCCAAATTACTCAGTTGCAGTGACAAGTCTTGAAGTCTCATGGTTGCCTCATCTAGGTTTTTTTTTTATACTTTTTTCTTTTTTTTTAGCCTTTTAAAATTTAATTTTTGTATGTTAATATAGTCTCTTCAAGTTTCGTCATTGACTCTGAGCTCACTATATAACCCACACCAGCCTCAAACTTTAATCCTCCTGACTCAGCCTCCCGAGTAGCCATCCTTGTGATTTACTGACTTTCCCTTTGGGGGAAATTCAAGCACAAATATTTAGTCTTCCTCTCTGAACTGATCTTTGATGTACTCTAATTGTTTATTTATTTCTGAAACCAGTTTCATTTAAAGTACTTTAGTTTCCCATTTGTCTATGTCATTTCTTTCTTTTTTTCCTATTTATTATAAATAAAGTCTCATTTTTATCCATGCATCCCTTTGTTCAAATTCCCTTCCTCTCCTCCCCTGCCACTTCCAGTAACTCTCTCTTCTTCACATCTCTTTATCACCTCCCCAGCAAGGGCTGGAGATCCCAAGGTCCCAAGGTGGCTTAGTTCAGCATCCACACCAGGCAAATCTGTGTTCCTCATCGAAACATCAAGACTGAGTCAGGTGCTCCTCTGGAGGAAATGAGATCCAAGGTACCAGTCCTAGCTATTTCAAATCCCAAGCTGTTCAGTGGCTGTGGTTTGCATCTTGGACATGCTTTGCTTTTTGTTTAGATTCCACTAATGAGTGAGTACATCCCCTGCTTATCTTTCTTGGTTTGTGATACTTTGTTCAGGAGTACATTCTCCAAATCCCTCCATTTGTCTGCAAATTTTGGAATATCACTTTATTTATTGCTGAGTATTACCCCATTGTGTAGATGTACCACAGTTCGTTAATCCATTCTTCAGTTGATGGACATTTAGGTTGCTTCCAGATTCTTGCTATTGCTATTACACATAATGCTGTTATGAACATAACTCAGCTAATGCATTTGAAGTGTGAATGTGCATCTTTAGGGTATATGTCCAGTAGTGGTATTTCTGGATCCTTGGGGAGATTGATTCCAAGTTTTCTGAGAAACTGCCATACTGCATTCCAGAGTGGCTGAACAAGCTTACACTCCCACCAACAATGGAGGAGTGTTCCCCTTGCTCCACAACATCTCCAGCATAAGCTGTCATCTGTGCCTTTTATCTTAGCCAATCTGACAGGTGTAAGGTGGCATCTTAAAGTTGTTTTAATTTGCATTTCTCTGATGGCTAAAGATGTTGAGCACTTTTTCAAGTTTCTTTCAGGCACTTCCTTTTGATTTCTGAACCCCATTTTTTATTGGGTTATTCAAGGTTCTGGGCTCTAGTTTCTTGAGTTCTCTATATATTTTAGGGATCAGTCCCTCTGTCACTTGTAGGGTTGGTAAAAATATTTTCCCATTTTTCAAAGAAAACAGGGTTAACTTAACCTCTGTCTCCTGACTGAGTAAATTCAGCTGGAGACAGGCTTTTTTATGTGGAGAGATTTGTACTTTATTACAGAAATAAAATCATTCTTAAATATGCCTTAATTTCTCAAATTGCACAATAGCCTCTGCTACAGTAACCTATAGTACATGAGAAACATAATAGCATGTGTTGACTATCTTTCTTGGGTTTATCGGATGTCCATATCACCCACTTTCTCATGTGAAATTCTAAAGACTCTCTTTATTCTCCCCCAAATTATTTTTATTATAATGCTTCTTTTATTTGCATTTTTAAAATAAGAACATACATTGGTGGTTGGGTGTCTAGTGTGATATCTTTCCCAAGAGTTCAAAAAGAAAAACTACCTCAGAAAGCACTTCTCAGAAAAGACTTAGAATATTCAGCTGCTAATTACATATTAATGCCATTTTTCCCAATCTTCAAATATAACTGCTCCATTTAAAAAATAATTTAATTGGTGTTTGTATATGTCACATTATGCATGTTGACAAATATTCTTTTCATCTACTCTTACAATCTTTCTAATCAACATTGGGTGAGTTCTCAACAACTGTTGATTAAGACAGTCCCTTGTCTGCTGAGTGGAAAAAAAAATATTATGGGCCTGTGTGTGGTGGCTAAGATTGACATTCATTGTCTAAACCAGAAAGTTCAGCAGTTAAGAGTAGCATCAGTTGTGATGGACACATGGTGATTACTCAAAAATCTTTGGAGCACTCAGATTTTTGCCTCAGGCTTTCTGTGACATGCTCTACTCAATCAATGCAAGCTCGGCCTTTCAGTTTAGGAAACTTAGCACTTCTAGGCTAGCCTTCATTAACTAAACATAGCAGTACATAGTGAAGAAAAAGACAGGTTGCCAGGAAATCCATTCTACTCATGTTCTTTGTCATTCCCCAATTTCTTAAAGTAGGACTGACCTCTGTCATAATACTTGGTTCAAAATGTACTGTAATTTTTTGCTTCTTTCCTATTTCAGGTTTTCTTTTTCTTATTCTCATTTAACATGACTCCTTTTTTCCTGTATCTATGCATGCCAAATCATCAAAACTATTTCCACATCCAGTCAAAAATGATGATGATTTCTTGCTCAATTTGTATAACTTCATTTACTTAATGAATTATTTGCAAGTATAACCTATATATTTTCTAGATTATCATATAGTGTCTAAATTAGCAAGCTATTTTATACATGTAATAGCAAATTGACATATCTAATATAGTGTCAATTTACATTTTCTTCATTGACATTTATAATTTTTAAGTTACTTATAATACTGTACTTTGGTATCTGATTTTCTTTACATATAAAAGTAAACATTTAAAATGAAATTAATTTTCAAAAATATAATTATGTTATCTATCTAGTATCCTACAATATCTGTTATGTACATATTTCAGCATCTGTTAAACTTAAGTGTGGGTCTATATGTGATATGAAGTCTTTTTTCAATGACTTCATTGATGGGAATTTTATTTGTTAATAACCACTGTTCCTGAGAATCCCTGGAGTCACTAGTTGTTCTAGTGCTCATTTCCAAAAGTCTTTGTTGATTAGTTGTATACTAATAAATATTATAACAAATAAGAATATATTTATATACTTAAAGATATAATTTCAGTAAAGCCAAGTGTTTTCAATTATCATCATGTATTTAATTAGATTAATAACATAAGCTACTCAGATTTTCCCTAAGACATTAAGCTGCCTAGATTTTAAGATAAGCAACTTTGGAGAACAATTTTTATGGTTTTTGATATTTTATTTAATTTTTATTTTCTAAAAAATGAGAAGTTGTGGATTTATTCTGGGTTAAATAAATAAGGTTTGATTAGAAATAACCCCTGAAAAGTCTCTCATGGAAACAGATGTCTCATATGATCCAACTTTTAAGAGCACTTCTGTTGCAGTTTTCTCTGACCTCTGCATCAAGAACTGCTTCAAGAAGACTGGCCAAGATGATCCAGCTTTAGTGATCATAATTATAAACTTTATTTTTGTTCCCTTGAAATCACATTGCCCCCACCCATCAACAGCAGAAAGTAGTTTATAAAAAATTATGCCCACATTTTTAAAATATTATTTGTAAAGGTTTTTTATTATAAATGATTAAAGGTCAGAGTCAATCTCTTTCTAAGAAGAAGGAGAATGTAATATAAAAAATGATAAAACATATATATCATTGAATCTACTTTGATTGAAAAAACAAGTATTGCTTTCAAAATATATTACATTGCTATAAATTTTAATGTATTGAAACAAATTTAAAGATAATAATTTTATACTGTATGCATATTTCTACTCTTTTTTGAGGTATTATGTTTATGTACTTCATTTAAAATTGTGCCTGCTGCCTGTCCAGGGAGGGGATGGGGAGATGTGGAGAAGGGAGAGAGAATGACCTGATGTGGTGAGAGGTGAAGGGACCTTGAATAAGGATATACAAGGATAGAAAGTGTGACTTCTTTGTTCATAATAATAAAATAGTAAATAAATAAATAAACAAAATTCTCTCTGTGTTCATGTACATGCATGCACTCAAGCGAGTGTGCTCATTCATGCATTTGCATGTATTTTCAAGTGCACATACCTAAGCATGCACTCATAGAAGTGTAAGGACAGGCAGCTTGTAGTCAGATCTCTCCTTCACTATGTGGGTTCCAGGGATCCACTTCAGGTTGTCAGGCT
>PVIH01002541.1:112535-186345 GCA_004025045.1 Sigmodon hispidus
TTTTTTTTTTTTTTTTTTTTTTTTTTTTTTTTTTTTTTTTTTTTTTTTTTTTTTTTTTTTAACAAGATGGACAGCTGAGACAGATGTTTAGATGATAAACTCGCAAACCCCAGAAGGAAGTCATTATGTGTGATCTCCAAAGGAAGTGTGACGTTTTCTTCCAATGGACCTTCTAAATACTAGTGATTAAAATTCCCATTTTAAACAGAAAAGCTTGAGTTGAAGAAAATGACATAACACAAGTTGTGCTCAAAGAACATGTCAAACTTTTTTCCTTAAGATCTGCCCTCCTTTTTAGTCTGAAAAGATCAATATGAATAGACAGCTGTATGTATGTGTAACATATTGTGATATATTCATATGACTGTATACTTAACAACATTAAAAAATGTAATGTATAATTCAGAAATACAGATTAATAGTTAATCATGCATAATAATTAAATTTACAGTCATGTTAGGATTTTAAGATGTAAAAAGATATTTATCAATTAGATAGATAATCTTCAAATACTTCAAAGGCCTACAGAATATGGCACTTATTTTAAGAACTTACACTTTTCTGGGCAGTCAGACAGGTCTGCTCCTGGCAGCACCAATGTACTTCAAGAAGATAATAGGCATGGAAGAAACTCCATATGGAATTTACTTTTGTTGTGACCAAAGTTAGACACTGGGTAAGAAACTGTTCTTGCCTTGCTGTTTGACAGTACGCTGTATAAACTGGACATTAAGCACCAGTAGGAAATGGACTGCTGGAACTTTTCCAGATCAAGAAGTGCTGGACTTTCAGGTTCCTGCTTCACAGAGACTGTCAGACAATCTACAGGACACAAGAAGTAAGTGACTGGCAAACATTGCCAAAATGAACAAAACAGTCCTTCAAATTTTCTGCTTCACTAAAAAGTCTACAAGAGACTCTATGCCTATAGCCTGAAGATGCTCTGACATTACAGAGAAAATTTAGGTGACTGTCCAGGCTTCTAGATGTTTCTGTCATTACGGGTCAGCAGCATTGAAGCTGATGTGGCCATCTCTTACCACAGAATTTTTCAGGGCATCTTCTTCAGTCAAACAATATTAGCCTGGAAGCCATCCATAGGTTCTCATCTTCTGTAGAAACAAAAGCAGAGCCTCTTTTGTAAAGCAACTTATCCTTAGACACAAATTTCAAAGTCAAGATATCTGTAAAAATATATGCCAGTTTAATTTAGCAGTCTTTACAGAGAAATGTCTTTCTGTAATTAGCTCATTAACAGTTAAAAATTTAAAAGAACACATAATATACATAATCAAGACTGTGTGTTCTCCATTTTTACATGGCTCATTATATTCTTATTACTCTATTTCTCTTTTTAAGGACTATTTCTGCCTTTTTTTCCTTTTTACTTCTCTCAAGCCTTCATGTTATTTCCCAACACATTGTAAACCGTTTAGAGTTCTCCCCCTCCCAGAAGAATTTTTAAGTTGCTAAACTGTGTGGCTAGGACCCTTTGCTACTGGGTGCACCCTGCTCAATTTCATTTCAATATAATGAAGATATTAACTGAGTCATGTTTATCTTCTCAATTCTGGAAGCAGTATGACGTATTTTGGAGCTATGTTTTTAAGCCCACAGCTGTGATTCTAAACCAGCAAACAGTTGCTGAAAGAAGCCTTTTTATACCAATGTCCATGAGAGATATCTGCAGAAATCAGTCAGACAGCTTTGTTTATGGAGACTTGTGACTGGCTACATCTCACTGGCAGATGCTAGGAGTCTCTGTGCTGCTTCTGCATAAAACTATGAGACAAGTAAGCCCAGAATGGCTCTATTTTTGTGCATTCAAATTGTTTTTCAGAGCTTTTTTTATTGCCCAATAGTGGGCAACATTTGTAGCCAGGAATTTCTGACCATGCCTACCCCCAAGGTCAGACCTGCAGTCCCATAGCTGCTTAGTCCCAAATAATCATACAAAATCGTAAATTAATTACAAAATATTTGGTCTGTGGCTCAGGCTCATTACAACTAGCTCTCACAACTTAACCCATTTCTTTTAATCTATATCTTTCCACACAGCTACTGTCTTACTGGTACTTTCACTTCTTTCTTCATGGGCAGCTGAATCCTGTCTCTCCTTGATTCTATTCTTCTCTATCTTATATCTCTGCTTGGATTTTCTGCCTGACTCTAAGCTTCCTTGCCATAGTCCAAAACAAGCTCTTGATTAACAAATGGTAAAAAGTACATTCAGAGCATACAGAAAGACATTCCACATCAAAATATCATATTCGTCTTTAATTTTTATTGTGAAATTCTATGGTCTTTGAGTAAATGCTATTGATACTTAGGATTTACAAAAAAATAGAGAGAGCGATTAACCTGCAGAATGATATTATATTCATCTTTAATTTTTATTGTGAAATTCTATGGTCTTTGAGTAAATGCTATTGCTACTTAGGATTTACAAAAAAAAATAATAGAGAGAGCGATTAACCTGCAGAATGATGAAGACTTCAGAGGCAGGTGTTAACGTTGAGAGACTTACAGCTGACTTGAAGTAACACTGAATGTATGCGGCAGCTGAGATCAGGCAAATGGCTTACCACAATAAGTTTATGAAAATAAAGTTAAATAATATGTACAGAGTATTCACATTAACTTCAAAAAACCTGAGAGGACAACCAATGTTTTAAGGGACAATATAATAATATAGAAATATTTAAGAAAATGTAGATATAAAAACAGCAAAAAGGAGATATATAGCTGCTTAAATAAATGAAATACAAGTAAACAGAAATTAGTAATTTTCCACCAAAAAGTAAGGTTATGAACTGAAACATAAAACAAATCTAGATTCTATATCTATATAACATGAATACAATAAATAGCTATTACCTCAACTCCAATTTTGATTGTTTCAGTTACAATTATTTTAAGCATTTTACATAATAATAATAATTTGCATGAACATTTTTAGCCATATGAAAGATGAACTACATAAAATTATTTGAACATTAGCCTGAGCTCTCATGAGTTTTAAAGGACTGAATGTGAAGTTTTTGTACCTGCCAGCCTTTGAGTATGTGGTCCACTCTGGTAGTGTCGTTTGTACAAGCTTAGGATGTGGTATTCCCCTAAGACGTACTCCATGGGGCTAGCTCTTAGAGTTTAAAATTTTCTGCTATTTCTAGTTTACTCTTTCTGCTTCATGCTTGTTGTTTCAGATGTGAGCTTCAGATTTTGTTCTAGCCACCTTTCCTGCCATTCACTGCCTCTACTCTACAGTAATAGATTTTATCTTTCTGGAATTATAAACTCAAACAAACTTTCTACATCTTGTCTTGGTCATGTCACAAATATAATGTAACTAAAACAATAATCTTTCTAATAGCCAAAATGCCAAACCTGGAACAGTGGCCAAGGAGTATCTACAAACAACATAAATTGGCACACAAAATACTCATTGTATCTTAGAGAGATAGAAAATGATAGATCAAGTAATATTTATTTATGATATTCAATCCAACTTAATATCTAACAAAGAATGATTTTATTTATTTATGTATTATGTATTTATTTATTGGGTTAGTTCTTACTATAAGTAATAAAAACTTTATAATAAAAAGTATTTTAAATATACTAAAACATTAACATATTGAAAATATGTAATATGGTTCCAAATTATATGTGTGTGTGCTTGTGTGTGATTATAGTAGTGGTATCTTTTAGTGGGTTTAGAAGGTATGGCATTGTGGAAGAACTGTGATCTGGATCTGATTATGGGACCTTAGAAACTCAAGTGATTTTCCTTAAGTTTTCTCTGCTTAGTGTTTACATTTCAAAATATGAGTTCTCAGCTTTACACTCCAAAAAAATTATATACACACTCAGATTTACACACACACATACACACAAACCCCCATAGGAGCCTACATCTATAATGCCAAAACTAGGCTGGTAGAATCTTAAGCTTCAAGAATTTGATGTCAATAAATAAAATTTGAGCTGAAATTATTAATTTTGAATATCAAAAATTAATATTTCATAAAATATAAATCAAGTTTCAACAACTTAGTTTAATTCATACAAATTACTTCATGCAACCTAAATAAAATCTAAAATGTTTTTAAAATGCAAAGGATGAAGAGAGATTTTCATCTGCCAGAGGATAATATTGAATAATTTGGCAAATCTCAGCACAGAAAACATATAATTAGAGGCTAAAAGTCACACAAACAATTTAATTTTCTGGAGACAGGGCACAGGAAAATTAGCTAAAAAAGCATCCATGTATTAAAACTGCTCAAATTTAGGTCAGAAATGAAGCATCCATGACATCCTTGCCTGGAGCAGGTCCAGTTATTATCCATCCCTGCACCATGCCTAGATTAGTTTACACAGCAATGCTCCCAATGAAAACTTGGCTGTGAATACCAGCAGCTTACAGCTGAAAAAGTCTGAATACATTTAGCTATGCATCAGAGGTTTATGCTCAGTGATGTTGTCAGTAAAAACAATAGTATAAATGGGAAACTAGGAGTGGATACAGGACTTCCACCATCCAAGGTCACAACCACCAATGCAATGAGTAGAAAGCAGGAGTAAGAAGAAATTTAGCCATTTATTTTGATAAAGGAGTTTGGCAATTTTAGAACAAATCCTCATCTAACAGAAAGGCTATTCATATGACAGGGAAAATATAAGAAATCTCTTTGAAATTGTTTATATGCCCAGCAAGCCCAATATATTATACTTCTTTCACATCCACAGCATTTGCTGTCATTTGAATTCATGATCATAACCACACTGACTATATATAGACAGACAGATTTTATGTTTTTTCCCTGGTGGTTAAGGATGATGAGCATTTTCAGTTGCTTAGTAGTTACTTTTGTTTCTTTTTGAGAAATATTTTCAATTTCATAGCTATTTTTGAGAGAATTGCTTATTTTCTAAATACTTACTTTTGGGGGTTATTAGAATAATTGAGACACTAATTCTATTTCACATATATTTATTGGAGTGATATTATTCCATTCCATTATCTGCATCTTACTTTGATTGATAGTTTCTTTTTCTGTACTGGATATCTTTATTTTTTTCTTTACCATATATTAATCATTACCAAAACCATGTTCAGTAAGTCTTCACTTATGCGGATGTGTTTGAGTGTGCTCCCTGCTTATTTTCTCCAGCAGCTACAGCTTATCAGGTCTTCTGTTGAGGTTCTGGATCCATTTTGAGGTACTATCAGTGTAGTGTAAAATATACATAATAGATAGATGATAGACAGATAGATAAATAGATAGCTAGAGATAGATAAATATGAATACATGTTTTCATTATTTTACATGTTTTAATCTAGCTTTCCCAGCACAAATGGCTAAAGATGTTAGCCTTTTGTCTGTAATGTGTATTCTCTGAGTCTTTTTTTCATAGTCAAGTCACTCTGGTTGAAACATTTATACCTAGGTCTTCTGTTATTTTAATCTATATCTTCATACCAATAGCAATCTGTTTTTATTACTATACACTGTAGAGTATAGTAACTGAAATCTGATATAGAGATTCTTGTTGCAGTAAAAGCATGTGGGAGTATAAATAAGAATACCTACAACGGCAAGAAATCTTGAGGTGTCTCAAAAACTAGAAATGATAGATCTATAGAATGCTTCTCTGTTTATACCTTTCTTTGGAATGTATTCAAGAGGCTACATACCCTGCCCTAGTTTCTATGCATCCCTGTTATAAACAGTTCACTGATTAAAAAATAAAAAGAAAATGTGGTACAATCTGAAGTTTCATTAGCTCTATAGAAATTATAAAATTTGCAGACAAATAAAAGAAAGAAATAATGCAATAGGTTAAGAAAGACAAAAGGTACATTTTCTATCTCAAGTACAGTTTCCAGCTTTTAATCATTAGTTATATGAGCTTAACTTGGAGTACTTAGGAAAAGGCTTTGGTGAAAGGACGAAAACATCCCTGTCTCCCATCAGTTATGGGAGGAAAATAGTAAAACACTGATAATGCAAGAACAGAAGAACTAAAGATTGAAAGTATTAGGCAGAAAGGTATCCTCATATTTAAAATGAGAATATAGGAAGAAGATATGGGAAAACCAACAACATACAAAATGACACCAATAAAAGAGTTAGAGAAGTTTCCATTCAATTTTGGGTATCAAAAACAGGGTTAAAAAACAAGTCATTAAGTGAACTGAGATTGAGAAGTAAGGACATACTTAGTTCAGCTTCAATAAGAGAAAAATTCCCTTGATTCAACAAAGAAAATAAACTTTATTAAATTTCATTTTTAATCACACACTGAGAAAATGTAATAAAACTAAAGAACATTGTGCAGGAAAAACAGATTTTTAAAAATCCTAATGAACCTCTGAATTATGTATATTGTAATTGTTCTTTTATAAAATAAACTTGTCCTGAAAAAGAAATAATATGACAATCACCAGAGAAATCAGATTTATAAAATAATCTTAATTTAGAAAGTGATATTGAGACTATTAGAATCCCTGGTATTTAATGTTTCAAATTGCTTGAGAGAATCAAAAATTAGCTACATCAAGCTAGTAACTGTAATCCTAAATGTCACAAGAATTTAGTAAAGTTTATGGATGGTGTTGATGATTAGGACAATTTAATCTGTCAATTTTACAAATTAATTGAGTGTAAAATCTAAGAACAAAAGACTCAAGTGTTTGTAATTTTGTCAAAATTTTTCTTATAAACATGAGGTTTATACATTAAGAATTTTAATAAATATAAGCATAAATATGCCTCTCAGAAGATAAATATAAGTAGAAATTATGACATTATCCCTTATAAGAATAAGCTTCTTCATATTATTCATATTATTAAGAAAAATATAAAATGATACTTTTCTCCAAGCAATTCACTGGACAATGTAGTTTATGGACTCCAAGTATTTCTGTGTGAGATTCTGGACCATGTGTAAAACTTGCACAGCGCTCAATCTAGATTTGGAAACATTTGACAATGATTCCTAGGTATGTGGAATAATATATTTTACTTGCATTACCCCAACAAGTTTTAAATCAATGTTATCAACCAAATTAAAAAAAATATCTCTCTTCTCCATATCTCCCCATCTCCTTCCCAGCATGGCCAGGAAGTCCGAAGGTCCCAAGGTGGCTTAGTTCAGCATCCACTCCTGGCAGATCCAGTTTCCTCACCCCAACATCAAGACTGAGTCAGGTGTTCCTCTAGAGGGAGTAGGATCCAAGGTTCCACTCCCAGGTGTTTCAGATTCAAAGCTGTTCAGATATTGTGGTTTGCAGCTTGGACATGCTTTGCTTTTTGCTTTTTTTGTTTAGAGTACACTACTGAGTGAGTACATCCCCTGCTTATCTTTCTGGGTTTGTGATACCTCGCTCAGGAGGATATTCTTCAAATCCATCCATTTACCTGAAAATTTTGGTATATCACTTTTTTCTTACTGCTGAGTAGTACTCCATTGTTTTGATATACAACAGTTTGTTAATCCATTCTACAGTTGAGGGGCATCTAGGTTGCTTCCAGGTTCTTGCTATTACGAATAATATATTTATAACTTGCTATTCTTGCTATTATGAATAATGCAATATATTTATAATTGGGTATACACCTAGGAATGGTATTGCTGGATCCTTTGGGAGACTGATTCCCAGTTTTCTGAGAAACTGTCTTACTGCATTCCAGAGTGGCTGTACCAGTTTACACAATCACCAACAATGGAGGAGTGTTCCACTTGCTTCACAACATCTCCAGCATAGGCTGTCATCTGTGTTTTTAATCTTAGCCATTGTGACAGGTGTAAGATGGTATCTCAAAGTTGTTTTGATTTGCATTTCTCTGATGGCTAAAGATGGGAGGGGAAAGAGATCTTGAATAAGGATACACATGGATCGAAAATGTTACACTGCCATCTTCTGCTCATGAATTACATTTAAGTATCTGGCAGCAGGGCCTCTTAAAAGACTCAAGTGTTTTACTGCTAACACTGAGTCAGGAAAATATTGCTGGTACAAAGAAGCACTCTGTGACTGTTTCCTTTTAGTTCATATAAACAGAAAGTTTAGTGTGCTGTTGATTGGCTCATGCTTAGGGACTTTTTACAGTTTAACACTTCTGGACCCCCACCTGAGTGGGGTAGTGGTTTTACTGCCTTAGGGTTGGGTCATCTAGGTATCTTTAGATAGTACCTAGCTTATATTTTTTGAAACTGGGCAAGCCCCTGTCAGGAATATGAAACTGAACTTTATTTTAACTTTATAATACAAAATGGAGGTGCTTCTCTGGTTCTTCAATATCCAGCTTGTTGCTTGCATTGAAGCTCTAGTGAGACCTCAGAAACTGGCCTTGTTGAAGCTTAAGCTGCATGCAGCAAACTCACCATTTTGTAATTCAAACCGTTATGTCATGTAGTCTCTGTACCATGGCCCCATTGAGAGACACAACTCAGAAACTGCTTTTGGCTTCCTTTCTGTGCTGTAGAACACTTTTTAACCTTTCTGAGGCTTCATTTGGGTATATGACCCACTTTGGTGTACCATCTGTAATATTGAGTTTATGGCCTGGACTTTCTGGCCTAGCTCCAAGGTTCAGACCCACTTGCAACCCTACTGTTGCTTAGCCCCAAATAATTAATTTTAAGCTGACTGGCCTATGACTCAGTCATATAACTTGATAACTATTAACTTGTAGTCTAAATGAATTTTTCTTGTCTGTGTCTTGGCCAAGACTACAGACCTATTTGGTTTTAAATAAGTATATAAATGTTTATGTTAATTATATGTTGTTTGTCCAATAGTTAAGGCTTATTGCTATCTAGCTTCTGCATCTTAACTCAAGCCATTTCTATTAATCTGGCTTACCCATACTTCATTATACTTGGTCTTGGGAGGCTGGATTGTTTCTCCATGCTTGCTCTTAAAGTGTCTAACCCTAGGCCAAAACAGTTCCTTTATTGTTTAATGGTATTCATTTTATATTTGCAGCATACACAAAGATACCCCACATCACTTTTTTTCTAATTAAAAAGAAATATTTTATTGTAATATAGCAAACTATATATAACAAAATAGTTATTAAGTTATAATTTTTAGTCTATTTGTATTTAGTAAAATGAAAGAAAATATTTTATTTTCTATTTTATTATTGTGAGTTGAACATTTTACATTTAATTTATTTTCTATTATAACTAAGGAAAACTATAATTATAACTAATTAATCTTTAACTATATTAAAAATAGAAGAATATAATATTACTTGAGTAAACAAGAAGTATAAGCAAGCAACTTTTAAAATTTAGAAATGACATTTGGCTTCCTGGAGAGTCACCCTAAAGCTTTTGTAATGTTGGGATACTTATTTTTATGCTATACTCCCAGTGTCTCTGGCATGTATTTTATTGAAATAGGAAATTTGAAGAACTCTTTTGACTATTAAGGCATAGTTTGTTATTTGTTTTTTTTTATATATGTCTTAAAATATGTCTGAGTTTTTTCCTTGAAGCGGGAACCTAGAGAAACATTTTGGCTTGTTTTGTCAAAGTTTAGAGGTCATTTTTCTATGGATTTTGTATTTCTAGTTTATATAACATATTCTAGTCAAGCATAGTAAAATTGCCTAAGTAGTCAAAACCATGAGATAATCCCAGAGACCTATTATAAAACACAATGAAACTACTGTTTAAAAAATTGTAGCAATCAATTGACATTCTGCTAAACTTATATATCAGTGCCTTCCTCAGCCATCATGAGGGAAGTTTCTTCCAGCAATATTTGGGATCACATACAAAGAACCACATACTGAAAATATGCTGAGAATGAGAGACCTTGAAACTTTCAGACTGAAAAGAGATGTCAACATCAAATTCCCTGAGGAAATGGAGACAAAAGGTGCAAAAGCCAGAGCTGACAGAGGATACAAAAAACAAGACCTCTAGATAAACTTGAGCAAAGGTCATATGCTTCATCAAGATTGAAGCAGCATTTCCAAATCTCACATGTGTCTGTCATAGGTCTTCTGAATATATTTATGACTTCCAGGTTAATATTTTTATGGAATACTTGAGTTTTTTGAATGAGTGATATTTCTGATTTTTAATCTTCTCTTTATTTCCTTCTTTATTTTTTCCAATTCTAGTATGTATTTGAAAATTTTATTGTGCTTTATCATGTTAGATGTTTACTCTTGATATTGTTTATCCTAATAAAACCCAGAAAAGGAATAGCCTCAATAGTAGGGAAAATAGGAAAAGAATAGGAGAAATAAAGGGAGAAGAAATGATAATCAGGATATATATTACATATGAGAAAAATAATGTGTTTTAATAAGGAAGATAGTCTGGAAGTAAATAAACATTTTAATTTTTTAAATATTTATATATATATATAATGTGTATTGATATTTTGCTTATATGTCTGTGAGGGTGCCAGATCTTGAAGTTAGAGATAGTTCTTAGCTGCCATATGGGTGCTAGGAATTGAACCCAGGTCCTCCTGAAGAACAGCCAGTGCTTCCTACCACTGAGCCATCTTTAAATTCTAAACTTCAAAAAATTTTACTGTTTCCCAAAATTAGATTATAATGACTTGATCATGAACACTGATAAATTTGCTTTCCTGCTGAATAAAACACTTGGAATGTACAATGCAAAGGAGAAAGTTAAGAAATATGTCTTGTTACAATGCTTCATTTATTTACAAGAAAAATGCAGGTTGGGTATATATTTAATAACATTTTGTATTTTCTATTAACTATCACACACACACAAATGCTTCACTGAACAAAATATATTTTATATACTGCTAACAAGTAGAAAAATCTTGTTTATTACAGGATTTTTGTCTACTCTTAACTGGGAACAAATTGCTAGATATTGTATTTGTCCAGAAAATCATGGGTGTCTATACTATTTCTGTGCACAATGTTATTCCACATCTTTCCTCATAAAAGACTAAAAGCAAAGGCTTAATAAGTAAGAACATCAGCTCCCAGAAGCACAAAGGACACTTGAAAGTGAGTTGCCAAGTAGTGCTTTGGAATATAGGAAAAGACCAATTTCGTTATATAAATTTCACGTTAAACTCACGTGAATTTGGTTGGTTATTCATTTATGGGAAATTTTTGATTGATGGAAAGGTTATGTAAAAGCATGCAGGTTCAGAAAATTTTTTCACAAGCAATGAGATCCACCTAAAATCTCTAAGCTGTGATGAGAACTAAGGCTGGCTCACAAATCAGAACTTCTTGGGTTTTAGTTCCTTAACTCACAGATTATGTAGAACAACACCATTTATCATAAGGCATTTCTACATTTAGTTTTCCTCAAGCTTGTAACCCTAACCAATATATGTGTAATGGGGTGCCTTGTTCTTAATCCTGAGTACTAGGAGATATCTTCATATACTAATATATATATATCTTCATATAATTCTATATACTTTATATGTAGAATTAATTTTTATTGAAATATCAAGAAATAAATTTAAGGATATACCTTTACATGTCTCAGCGGCACTGGAATTAAATAAAATCAATGCACAAGAACTGAAATGAGTGCCATATAAGTTGATATGACTATGGTGCTGTTTTACATTTATCTCATTGCTGTGCCTGAACATTGGAAGTCACAATATTTTTCAATTTTAATAAATATTAGGGTATGAGGCTGATGGAATGAGGAATGAACAATATTTAAAATAAATCATCTAGGTGCTTGGGTAATGACTAAATGGATAAAGGTGCTGGCCTCCAAATCTGATCCTTGTATGGGTCCCACAGGTACCATAGAAAGAACACTATTAGGAATTTTGATATTGAGTGACAACTGCAGCTTGTTTCAATAAAGTCACCAAAGGGCCTTCTTTGTGAGGATAAGAGAATAGAAAAAAAGTGTAAACCAAAAGACCTGCTACAATTTTATCTTATAAACTTTGATAACTTCAAATGATAGAGATTGAGCTTGGAGTCTGTATGAGATGCTGCCCCTCACCACCTACCAACACAAAGAGCATCCTCATTCTCCACATGACAAGCATGACCCATGCCCCACTTATTTCTGATTTTCTTGGACCATCCTTATTATAATTTTGTCCAAGCTTGAGTAGAATAAGAAACAGACACAAAGACATAGATTTATTGAGGGTAAATGCCTAAACAAATGATAAAATTTTCTAGGATAAAAGAATGGGCTAGTAATTATTCAGTATGCACTTGGCCATAATAATCAGAATTGGGTCTGAGAGACATTATTATAAGGAGAGACAGTTTCTCCCTGGCCTTTATCAAGCTTATCACCTCATGACAGAATTCTTTCTCTTCTTTCAAGCTCCTTGTTTGCTCTTCTGAACTGCTTAGCTTGTAAGTCTGTGGCCCTCAGGCATGCCCTCAGCTTTCCCTGTTTTATAGGAAGGTCAGACCTTTCTGTGTCTGTATGTGAGAACTACAAGTTCAGTAGCCCTGCATCAGAGGCCTGCCTGGGGTCCTGCTCAACATGAGGGGCTTAAGGACTCGGTTGGAGTTGACTTTGATCTATCTCTTCTCTCTAAAACTATATTTTTGATCCAGTTCTTGGCTGTGTTGTGTTTCTATTGATGAGTTGGGTATGAAATTCAATGGACTCAACTTCTTGGAATCTTGCTCAGAATTGGCAAGTAATAATATAGTTCTTCCATTGTAGAAATTAAACCTCAACTCAGGGAATATTGAAACTGTAAAATCAATCTGATTTCTGTGATTAATAGATGCTTTCAGAGAACAATTTTATGGTAGAAAATTTGGCAAAGGCCATTCAAGTGCAGGGACTTATTCCTGTAACCTCAGTACTTACTTGAGAAAAATACCATTATTAGATTGGTCTAGATAGGAAAGTCAATAAGACATTTTCTTGATTAATGATTAATGTGGGACAGTCTAGTCCAATGTGGGTAGGTGGTCAACAGGTGGTGTTGGGCTTTATAAAACAGCAATGTAATCAAGCCAACAAGAGCAAGGCAAGAAGAAGTCATCTATGGCTTTTGGTTCAGGCATATAAGTTCCTGTCCTGACTTTTCTGAAAAATGGACTGCTATCTGTAAACCTTTTACTCATAATGCCCTTTGTTTTATGGATTTTTTCACAAAAATAGAAATTCTAACTAAGACACATACACACTGTGTAGTGTGCATGTGTTGTAATTACAACAAAATTATTAAGTGGTAAATGAAAATATTTTTGCTGAAAAGTATAAATTTGTCTTAAGAAGATAACAGACTGGGATAATATGTGTTGTCCAAGGCTGTAAGTATATATCAAATAAATGGTTTATGCTTTTATAAAAATAGTTCTTTTGAAGGCCATTCAGGTAGGCTGATGTGAATAGCAAAGATTAATGTTCCCAAGCTCCTAAAGCTGAAGAAAGAATAGAATGATTTTTATTTCCTGGGAGGAAATTGAAAGCACATTCTTTTCATTGGTGTTCAAAGTAAAACACTAGAAAAGAAACATATGCCAACAATGAATAACTTCCTACACAATCATGTCACCAATAAGATAACAATCTAACTTCAGTTGAAACTCAGATATAGCCAACAATTTAGTAAATTTATGGTCTAATATAAAGTTAGAGGAAATGAAAGTGTTTGAAGAATTATTCCATCATTTAGCGAGCCCTAACTCTAACTTTTGAAACAGTTTTGATTTTGAATAGGATGTTTTAGGTGAAGGATTAGGTAGAGAAGAGGAAACCATAATATATTCCTGTCACTCTAAAATGTATTTCAACTAAAGATTCATTCCCTTAAGAAGAATAAATTGATAATAAAACACAGAATTTTTATAAAACTTACCTCAAAAGCAAAGACACTAACTCTAAGTAATGATTGAAGTTGAGACAAATGACATTTTTATTTTAACAGTGACTACACATCTGGGGCACTCCCAAAGAAAAAGCTATTTCAAAATTATGTTTGCTGCATGCTTTACAAACACAGTTTCAAGTTTATTGTTTTGAAACAAACTTTAACATAAGAAATAAAATATAACAATTTAAAGATGCTTATTGTCTATCATAAATATCTATTCAGTAGCAATGGGCATTATGATACTTTTGAATTAATTTGTTTTCCTATTACTATAATGAAAACTATACCCAAACATCATTCAATGACAAAAGTTGCTTACTTCAGCATACACTTCCCAGGTAACCATTCATCACTGAGCAAAACCAAGTCAGGAACTCAAAACAAAAATTGAAATTAAAACTGAAATGTTGGTTACTAGCTTGTTCTCTGGCAGTTGCTTGGCTAGCTTTCTAATGTAGTCTAAGTCCAATTGCCTAATAATCATGCTGCCTGTAGTGGGTTTGGCCCTTTCACATTAATCATTAATAAAGATATTTTTTCACAATGATGACTACCATAATATCCAATCTAATAAGCTCAATTATTTAGCTGACATTCCATCTTCCCATATGACCCTGATGAAACTAGATTGTATCAAGTTGACAATAATGACTACCTAGAACAAATTCATAAAAAATTTAACAAACTGCATTAAGATAAGAACAATTATATGTTTTAAACTTGAATCAATTTAAAGTGTAGATCATTTCTATAACTAGAAATTCAGGTCTATTTGATATTAACTGTGACATGTACCAACTATTTAAATAAAAGACAACAATTTAATTATAAACTTTCTACCTGAGTAGAATCAATTTCCAATTCTATTTGTGTAGACAATATTCACATTCCTCTGATAGAATAAGATGTCAGGAATAAAACTAAACAAATAAAATGACTATTAGTTGTTCTTAATAAACATAAATAAATAAAAGCTTTGAATCTGAAATATTTAAACAAGTTAAGATATAGTTAATTATTTTGCAGTATCAGCACATATCAAATCATTAAGAAAATCTTGTTTCTGACTGACAATTGTTCTTTAAAATATTAAAAACTCATGAATAACACATTGGATTAGAATGTAAATATCTTGTGTAAAAACTATCTGGCATTGTTTCTTTGCACACTTGGCTTCAATGCTGGTGTAATTGGACAAATAAATGTAAAACTCCAAATTTTGTAGTGTAAAGACACTGAATACTGTGTTTTGTTTAATATAGGTCAGTATATATTAATATGTGTATAAAATTTCATAAGTAAATACATAAATAATCATAGTATTTGTGAGTTCACAATAGATTCATTCATGTAAATTATAGAATTGAATTTTATTTATTGTATAAACAGGCATTATAAATAATATTTAGTCGGTATAGTAAGTTTTATTTACATCTAAATCTATCATATAATCTTAGCAGCAAATTTGTGAGACAAATGTTTATTCATAAAAGAAATGGATTCCCCTGGAACCCTCCATCAGCAAATTGTTTATCTGTTGAAAAATACAAAAATTCAACTGTTAGAGCAGATATGCAGAATTAAGTCAATGTATATTTTCAGTAGTCATACGGATATGAGCAGACATTATATTAGAAATAAAGGAATACAAGATGTGAATAGTATTTTCAATATTACAGAGCATATAGAAAAGTTCATGGATGGTGAAAGACATAATATAATAAATACAAAGTTTTATTAATAGAACAGTGTGTTACTTACATGTGTTGCTATGCATGTATTTGAGGATAAGAGATATAAAATGTAGCTGTAGTCTAATGGATTACATGTGAGAAAATAAGGAAGCAAGGAAAAAAATCTCTTCAAACCATAATTTATTGTCTTTCTGGTAAGAATATAGATGGAGGGAAATGAAGGATATGTATAAAGTTAGTGTTTTAAAGAAGGACATGTCCACCAGAGTGGTCTAAAAATAATACAAAATAATCAAATAAATAACATTAGGAGAAACGAAAATTACTTTGACTAGAAAAACATTTTTAATATGTTACAGTCTTTTCCATCTGTACATATCTTTATCATTTAAGCTTGACTAAAAATCTGTTTGGAGAAACACTAAAATAGTTTCTTGTAACATCAGCTTGAAAGTGATCATTAACAGTATGAACAACAGAAAGCATGCATATATTATAAAACTTAATCCTGGAGCTAGAAAATGAAAGTTTGGTTAGATTTGTTTAGGAGGCTATTTAGAAATAACATTCAGCAAGATACATGGAGAAAAAAGGGATCATAGGAGACCTGTTAACATGAGAAATGAGTAAAACTGAAAGAGCAGTGAAAGAGATTAGAAACTGCAGTGGTAAATGTTAAAATAATACTAAAGATGCATGGCAGTATGCATGCTTTATCAATACCCAACAGCTCTCTAAATATAATTTTAAAATTTGCTACTAAAAATTTAGGCAATTCTTCAGGCATATTGAAATCACAGATATAGAGAATATACAATAGTCACTTACTAAATCAGCAAAATTTAATAAATAAAATAATTAAATGACTATATTCCAAATTTTTATTATTAAACCCATAGACACCTATACTCTTCACCCTTCATCAAATAAACTTGTATCTGCAATAGACATATACCATTGTTAAAAGCTACAACCAATCAAATTATATAGATGTGAGTTCCATTTCCATGATACAACCACAATACATTGTGCTATGAGAGTTCCGTGATGGAATTTTTATGCTCAATAATGTATAGTATCATATCATCTACAAATAGGGAAAGTGTGACTTCTTCCAATTTGTATCCCTTTGATTTCTATTTGTTGTCTTATTTATTACAATAACTAAGATCTAAAACACTAATGACAGCCTATATTAGAAAGAGTGTAGTACATGAAGAACATTCCTCCATTACTGGTAGGAAAGTAAACTTGTAGAAATACTTTGGACATCAGTATGGCCGTTTCTCAGAAAAGTGAGAATCAATCTACTTCATGATCCAGCAATACTAATCTTGGGAATATACCTAAAGGTTGCATATTTATACCACAAGAACATTTACTCAACTATGTTTATAGCAGCAATATTTGTAATAGTCAGAACCTGGAAACAACCTAGATACCTCTCAACTGAAAATTGATGAGAAAAAAAAGATGTGGTACATTTGCAAAAAGGAGTATTATGCAACAGTAAAAAAATGACATTTTGAATTTTTCAGGGAAATGGATGAAACTACAAAAAATAATCCTGAGTGAGATAAACCAGAACCTTCTCCCCCCAAAATCAAACACAATATGAACTTGCTCATAAGTGGATATTAGACATAAAGCCAAGTATATCTAGGTTACAATTTAGAACTACATATTAGCTAAGTAATGCAGATGACCTTTAGAGAGAGAGAGAGAGATCTATGGATTTTCTGGGTTAAGCTATACCATTCCAGTCAAGGAGAAAGAGGAAGGATTATAAGAGCAAAGGGGTAAGATCATGATGGGCAAACCCATAAAGACAGTTGACCTGAGTTAATGGGAGGGAGCTCACTGAATTTGGATTAACACCTGGGGAATTTTTTTAATTATTCTTTTTCTTTTCAATAGTGTCTGTGAATCATAGCTTTCTATTTCATTCAACGCACAAATCATTATATGCTGATGACCCTATTTCTCCACTCATTCTGAGGTTCCCAAATCTTTCTAGAGCAAATGGATGCTATTTCTGTACAATTCGATGTCATACATTACTCTTTTTTATCCAAATCTATATACTGATACAAGTCTGGTATTTCCATAGTGTCCATAGAAAAATTTCTCATTAAGTATTAGATATAGCTGTACTTAAATTTCCAAATGTGGTGCCTATGTCAAAGTCTTTCTTTATTTGGTACATATAACTTTTTTACTTTTACAAGGTGAAAACAGCCTATTTTGTATTTGTTCTCTGAGGCAACCAGTAAAAGAGCATATAATACAATAATAAAGAGACAGGAAGGAACAGAGAGACCTGTCCTAGGTAGTCTGTGGTGTAAATGAAGAAAGCAGTTGTTGATTCAACATGCATGAGGAGTGTTATAAACAGGATAGTCTAGCCAAAGGTCACTGTCTTAGTTTACTTGGGCTCCATCAACAAACTATCAAAGATTGGGTGTTGTGAACAATAGAGTTTTATTTTTGCATACTTCTGAAGTCTCAGAGACCTAGGTGAGGTGCCATGAGGGAATGTCTCTGAAGCAATCATTCTTCCTGACTTGTAAACAGGTAGCTGCTGTCTCTGACTTCATGAGGCTTTCTGAGAGGACTCCTTTCTCTTAGAAAGCAAAAGTACTTTTAGATTTGTATCCTGCACTTAGGAATGCAGTTAATCTTAACTACCTCTCTAACATCCCTAATTCCTAATGCAGAGACTGTAAGTATTAAGAAATCAGTGCATCGATTTTAGAGCTCTAAAGGTGAACCCATAATAGTAACTCATTAAATATGCATTTGACTTTCTTAAAAAACAAAAACAAAAAAATGTGTTTGAAACAGTAATACTCCTTTTCTACATACTTTACCTTTGCATGAAAGATATCTGATAAACAGGAAGCTTTTTGTGATTTTATAGGAAAGAGTGAATTAGAGGAGCAAATAACAGTCACAGAATTGTGAAGTAATTTAATGTTCCCAAATTTGTTCTGAGACATTAGCTAAATCCTTAACATGGAATATGATTGATGAAATAAAGTTGGATTGTAATATTTATGTGAAGACAAATATGTATTGCAACAAAAATAGAATTATGCAGAACACAGGTTTGAGAAATCTCTATTTTTCATCTAGAAATTTTAAAAAAATGTTTTTATGCAATTTACTTTGGAGTTCAGGAATTTGGACAATTTTCATAAATATAAGTGATGATATTAAATGCATTTACTCTTTGTAAATAAAAACTGTTTTGAATACTAAGTCATTAAATTCCTCATTCTTGCCCTTTCATCTTCAGAGCATTTCTGCTTATAAATCTGTGTTATAGTTCTCTCAGGCTTTTTGCAAAGCACTACTAAGATGCATACATGTCAGCACATAACAGGAGATCATTTGCTCAACTCCTGGAGGCAGGAATCTGAGAAGCTGGTAGTATTCGTTCTTTTGATATCTGAAAGAGAATTATTTCTTTGTTTGTAGTGTAGTAAGGTGTTTATTTTGGTTTGCAGATTATACTTAATGATTAAGAAAGACAAACTCAAATCATGAACCTGGAGACAGAAATTGAAGCAGCAAACATCGAGAAACACTGCTTAGCGGCTTGTTCCCCTTGGCTTGCACAGCTCCCTTCATATCGGCTAGGCACACATAAATATAACCACAATTGGCTGAGTCTTGCTACATGAATTAACAATCATGGAAATGTCCAGAGACATGTACACAGGGAAACCTGCTAATGGCAACCCCTCAAACAAGGCTTTCCTATTTATTTCAAGTTTACAACCAGGGCCTGATATGTAAGGCATTACTTAGGCCTCCATCTCTTTTCCTACATGATTCTCCTTCCTTGTACCTACTACTACTTCTTTCCCTTTCTCTTTATTTGTGTTAATCCAGAGCCAAGAACATGACAATAGATTAATTGTAAGTAAGGTACAGCCACAGAAGCCTATTTTTGGAGGACAGTAGTAGTCATTGAATCTGCAGATTGCCTTTAATAGAATTGCCATTTTTACTCTGTTGATCCTACCTATGCAGGAACATGGGAGAGCTTTTCATTTTCTGATATTCTCTTCAATTTCTTTCTTCAGTGATTTAAAATTTTTGTCAAGTTGGTCTGTTACTTCTTTGGTTATAGTTACTCCATGGTATTTAATACTATTTGCAGCTATTATGAAGGATAATGTTTCCCTTCTTTCTTTTTCAGCTCTTCTATCTTTAGTGTATAGAAGGGCTACTGATTTCTTTGAGTTAATCCTGTATCCTGCTACATTGCTGAAGTTGTTTATCAGCTGTAGCAGTTCCTTGGAAGAATTTTGTGGGTCACTTATGTATACAATCATATCATCTGCAAATAGAGAGAGCTTCACTTCTTCTTTTCAAATTTGTATCCCCTTAATCTCTCTTTGTTCCCTTATTGCTTTAGCTAAAACTTTGAGAACTATATTGAATAGATAAAGGGAGAGAGGACATATTTGTCTAGTTCCTGATTTTAGTGGGATTGTTTTGAGTTTTTCTCCATTAAGTTTAATACTGGCTGTCGTCTTCTTGTAAATCGCCTTAATTATATTTATGTATTCTCCCTGTATTCCTGATCTCTCCAGGGCTTTAATCATAAAGGACTGTTGAATTTTGTCAAAGGCTTTTTCT
Organism: Sigmodon hispidus; assembly: GCA_004025045.1. NCBI lineage: Eukaryota > Metazoa > Chordata > Mammalia > Rodentia > Cricetidae > Sigmodon > Sigmodon hispidus. The sequence continues at coordinate 132,729 of PVIH01002541.1, forward strand.
GCATCTAAGATCATGTGGTTTTGTTCCTTTAGTTTGTTTATATGATGATTAACGTTTACAGTTTTTCTTATGTTAATCCAGCCCTGTATTTCTGGGATGAAGCCTACGTGGTCTTGGTGGATGAACCTTGATATCCCTCATCTGAAGAATGGATTAATAAACTGTGGTAGATCTACACAATGGAGTACTACTCAGCAGTAAGACAAAATGATATCCTAAAATTTGCAGGCAAGTGGATGGACTTGGAGAATATCCTCCTGAACGAGCTATCACAAACTCAGAAAGATAAGCAGGGGATGCTCTCACTCATTAGTGGTCTCTAAACAAACAAACAAGAAAAAAGCCAGCATACCCAAGCTGCAAACCACAACCACTGAACAGCTTGGGATCAGAAACACCCTGGACTGACTCCTTGGATCCCACTACCACTAGAGGAACACCTGACTTAGTCTTGAGTGAGTGGCGAGAAAACCGGATCTGCCAGGAGTGGAGACTGAACTAAGCAATACTGGGGCAGTGGGACCATGGGACTGTCTGCTGCCTGCCCAGGGAGGGGATGCGGAGTTGTGGAAAAGAAAGAATGACCTAATCTGGCAGGAGGCAGAAGGGACCTTGAATAAAGATATACAAGGATAGAAAGTGTGACTACTTTGTTCATAATAATAATAATAATAATAATAATAAAATTAACTACACTAAAATATATGTACACAAATTTTTTTTTTTAAAAAAAAGACCTCTGTCTCCAAATAAGCATAAGTGAGCAAGCACCATGCTGCATTTGGGGTTGAAATTTCAAGATATCCAAACATCAAGTAATTAAAAGTACCATAGAAACTAACCTGAAAATTTTATTTTTCTTAAAGGGAACACTTCCTCTTGAGCCAAATTTCACATTACCATTTAGATTATTAATGAAATATTTTAATATTACTGCTGCAGTTTGAAGACAAAATATCCCATTAGGCTCATGAGTTTGCATACTTTGTTGCCAGATAATAGGACCATTTTGGAAAATTGTAGAACTTCATAGAGAGGGCAAAGCTTGAGAAATTTTCTGCAGTAATGCTACCTGTCTGCTTTCTGCTTTCTCATTTCTGTGTGACCAGTCATCTCAGGCTCCTGCTTCTATGCCTTCCTTTTTGCCCATGATGGACTCTATGGTAATTCTGAAAAATACATACTTTACGGTTTTTGATTCTTCTGCTGGACTTTTTGATCAAGTTAAAATCAAAAGTAGCACAGCTAGCAAAGTAAATACATTTAATTCTCATTTTTGATATTTTTTGAATAGTTATGTTTGAAATCATAGAATAAATAGATTCTTATTCAAATAACTTATTCAAAATATTACGATTAAATGATAAAAATCTTAAATAATATGAAAAAAGCTTAACAAAAGAAAATAGATATTAGTTAATATTTTGACAGTATTGGAAAAAGTGCCTGTAAACTCACTGACTCACTAATTTTTACCACCAATGCCTTACATGTTTGTGTATATCAAGAATATGTTATTACCTAGTGCTGTCAAAATTTCCCTGAAAGAGGGTTAATTTATGATGATTGGTTGCCAAGGCAAAGCCTGTAGGAAAGAGACACAGGTCCCACTGCGACTTGGTATCCTTCCATATTTTACCTTTTTTAAATATGTGTATTTTAACATTTCAATTTAAAAACAATAAAACAGTTAAAATTTGATTTTTTTTCTGTGTAGAAGAACAGTTTGAGTCTTCAAGAAGGAATCAAGTGACTATGAATTCTGTGCTGAAGCTTGTTATGTAGTTTGATTTTCATTCCCCATACAAGTGTTAAACCTCTTCTGTCTTCCACACATGGCAATTAGTGTCATAACCACTGTTCTATGAAAATGCTCTGTACACCAACCTGTAAATTACCCAAAACTTCAAAATCTGCAAGACACTCGAGTAAATTATCATTTATTGATTACTTTTTTTTTTTACTTTATGTTACTGATGAATGCTGCCCTTTGCCCACTGCAAAGTTAAATCCTGCAGAATGTAATGTTGAGCTGATAAGACCCAAGAATGGAGATGATTTAGAGGAATTAAGCATGGAAATGATTTCACTATTTTGTCTGATAGTATAATGTAAGAAGACATAAGTTCTAAAAGTTAAAGAAAACTGTCAGTTTTAATGATATTTATAGTCTGTGAGGTTCTAACATCAGAGCGTCAAAATGAAAGGTAGTCAATCATAGACTTCTTACTGGAACACCTAAGAGTAACTGCAATCATATTTGATACATCTTTTTTGCATGATATTTTAAATTTTTATTTGGTGATTTCATATCATGTATCCCTCAAACTCAGTTATCAGTCCTCCCAGTGTTATACCCACTCTTATGGTCTCCTCATTTACAAAAAAGCCCATTCATTCTGCTCATTTACATACTGGAGCATAATTAAACAAATTCCCCATGTCCAGTCCCTTTAAGAAAATGAATCCCTCATCACCCACACCCCTACCAGAGGTCATCAATACAGAACTGAAAAGCAGTGTCATTTAGCTATGATCTAGTCTTGAGCTCTTATATACAATGGCATTTATTTTTTTTTAAACCCACTAATGAGTGAGTACATCCACTGCTTATGTTTCTGGGTTTATGATACCTTGCTTAGGAGGATATTCTCCAAATCTATCTATTTGCCTGTAAATTTTAGGATATCATTTTTTTCTTACTGCTGAGTAGTACTCCATTCTGTAAATGCACCACACTTTTTTAATTCATTCTTCAGTTGAGGGGCATTTAGGTTGTTTCCAGGTTCTTGCTATTATGAATAATGCTGCTATGAATATAGTTGAACTAATGCTTTTGGGATGGTGTGAGTGTGCATATTTAGCGTATATGCCCAATAGTGGTATTGCCGGATCCTAGGGGAGATTGATTTCCAGTTTTCTGAGAAACTACCATACTGCATTCCAAAGTGGCTGAATAAGTTTACACTCCCACCAACAATGGAGAGTATTCCCATTGTTCCCCGTAATCCACAGCACAGACTGTTATTTGTATTTCTGATCTTCGACATTCTGACAGGTATAAGGTGGTATCTCAAAGTTGTTTTGATTTGCATTTCTCTGATGGCTATAGATGTTGAGCACTTTTTCAAGTTCCTTTCAGCCATTTGTAATTCTTCTGCTGAGTTTCCTTTTTAGTTTTGAACCCCATTTTTTAATTAGGTTATTTAGCATTTGGGGCTTTACTTTCTTCAGTTTTCTATATATTTTAGAGATCAATCCTCTGTCACTTGTGGGGATGGTAAAACTCTTTTCCCATTCTGTGTGCTGTATTTTTGTCTTATTGACTGTGTCCTTGGCCTTACAGAAAATTCTCACTTTCAGGAGAATCTGCTGATGGATTGTTGTTCTTAGTGTCAGTGCTACTGGTATTATAGTTAGGAAGTAGTCACCTGTGTCAATGTGTTGGAGGGTATTTCCCACTTTCTTTTCTATCAGTTCTGTAGCTGGGTTTATGTTGAGGTCTTTGATCCACTTGGACTTCAGTTTTGTTCAGAGTTATAGATTTGCACCTATTTGCATTTTTATACACACTATCAGTCAGTAATGCCAGCACCATTTGTTGAAGATACTATCTTTATTCCATTGACTATTTTTGGCCTCTTCGTCAAAAATTATGTGTTCATAGGTGTGTAGGTGAATGTCCAGGTCTTCAATTTGATTCCATCAATCCACAAGTCTGTTTTTATGCCAGTACCAGGCTGGTTTTGTTACTGTAGCTGTATAGTATAATTTCAAGTTGGGGATGGTGATAACTCCTGAGGTATTTTTGTTGAGCACAATTGTTTTGGAAATCCTGGCTTTCCTGTTACTGTAAATTAAATTTACTATTGTTCTTTCTTTGTTTTTCTTTTTTATTATAAATAAAGTCATATTTTTATCATGTATATCATTGTTCAAACTCCCCCCTTTTGCCTATTGTGTTTTCAATGTCTGTAAAAAATTGTGTTGGGATTTTGATGAGAAATGCGTTGAATCTGTAGGTTGCTTTTGGTAAGATAGCCATTTTCACTATGTTGATCTTACCTATCTAGAAACATGGGAGATCTTTCTATTTGCTGACATCCTCTTCAATTTCTTTCTTCAGTGATTTGAAGTTTTTGTCAAAGAGATCTGTTAGTTCTTTGGTTATAGTTACTCCAAGGTATTTAATGCTATTTGCAGATATTATAAAGGCTGGAGTTTCCCTTATTTCTTTTTCAGCCCTTTGAAGGGTTCTCATTTCTTTGACTTAATCTTGTATCCTGCTACATTGCTGAAGGTGTTTATCAGCTTTAGAAGTTCTCTGGAAGGATTTTGTGGGTCACTTATATATGCAATCATATCATGTGCCAATAAAGATAGTTTCACTTCTTCTTTTTCAGTTGGTTAATACATCTTTTTCTGTATCATAAAGAGAATTATCAACATATGAGAGTTGATAGCTTTTGGTGGAATAAATGAGACCTTTTAACCTAAATATATCAGCACACATCTCTCATGCATAAACTTGAGCAACAGATCTTCTAGAGCATTTTCAGATTTAAAAGGAAATTTCTGAAGGTACAGAGTTTAATTCTGAAACTTCATTTCGGTTCCTTACTTACTCTTTAAATTATGTTACATTATATGTACAGCATGAACTCAAAAGCTACTTATCATATTTTATATAAATGCTGGTGATAATTGTAGACATATTACTGTAAACAGTGATTATTTCTGAATTGCATATTATCTTTCTATGTTAGCTCTAGTTAATAAATTTAACTATATTAACTATATCAAGTTACACTGTAGAGCTGTGTCTCTTAGTGCCACATCCAGTATTCCTGAGTATAGAATGTATGTTAAAATTTAATAGTACAAGCAATACATTATTATATTCTTAGGTTCTGTAATGACAAAAGAACAACTGTGTAGTAGAGTTGATTTTTGGTGATGTAGAGAACCAATATTTAGGTACTACTGCTCAGCACAAAATAAAATGGCACAAGTTTAATAACAGAAAAATTATCACTAGAATCTTCCCTGGAAACTCTGGGGATTGTGCTTCTGCCTGGAGCAAGAGTGTACTTGTTAGGTTTCTATATCTGTGATAACCCCCCGTTACCAAAAGCAACTTCAAAAGGAATGAGTCTTTTTGGACAGCAAGGTAAAGTCGGTCACCAGGGGAATTTGAGACAGGAATCTGGATGCTGAAACTAAACCAGAGTCCATTCGGTCGTGCTTTTTGGCTTTCTCCTTTGACTTGCTCCTTTTGAGTTGCTCCTTTTGCTTCCTGATATCCCCCAGACCTACATGCTCAGAGATGACATAGCATACCACAGTTCTATCTCCTGTATCAATTTTCAACAAAGTCTGCTTGCAGGCCAGTGCAATAGAGATTTAGCAAATTAGTGTCCCTTTTCACAAATGATCTTAGATTATATCAAGTAGACATGAAAATTAAAAGGGAAGAGAATACATTTTTTCTTTTAATCGTGCTTTCTGTCCTTATTAGTTAATATATAAGGGAAGGTAGCCTTATGTTTTATGTTATAAACACACACACACTAACACACATACATGTAGAGTCATTATAAATTTTTCTATTGTCAGTGTAGGATCCATAAGAGGTGTGAAGGAAATCTGGTTCAATATCTTATTTGGCCAGTTGAAGCAAACTTCTGGAATCTGACCATGAGCCATTTATTTTTAACACATTTAATCAGAGTACAATTTTGGGAAAAGGTTTCTGCCTGACAATTATCACAAAAGTGTGGATACACTGAATCTGCTTTGCAAAGTGAATATCTTTTGCAAAGTGCCTATGACTTCTGTAATAATGGGTTTCATTCACTGAAAAATGATGATCAGGATATGCGTCTTGGGAGATAAGATTTGGAACAAACATAATAGTAGACTGTTTTTGCAAAGTACATGGTACTGCTTTCAAAAGAATGTGTTTTATTTACTAAGAAACAATGCTCTGGAGTCTGGAATAAACATAATAGTGTGGGCATTTGGTGAAGCCTGGTCCTAGAGATAACAAAGATCACCAGGTTATTAATAACATCTACTTCTAGTGTTCTGGGTGGAAACAGGTGTAAACCCCTTTTATTAAAGATAAAAACCTGCATCTTTAACATGGTAAACAAAATTTCCCTAATGTCATCTGTGACCACAGGGTCCCTGTACCCTCTTACACACACACACACACACACACACACACACACACACGCTAACATGCATACTTACACAACAGGACACAGATGTATGTAATGTTTTCTTTTATCTAAGTATTCTTGTTTTGTAAAAATTTTCTGCTTCATTCTTGTTTTCCGCACATTGGTCCTCTTTTCTCTGCTTTTGGCATGATATTTTCTTCAAATAATTTATATACAATACATATTGCATTTATTCTTAGTTTTGATTTCATAATATAATTACACAATTTCCCCCTCCCTTTTCCTTTCTCTAAACCTTCCATTATACCATCACTTGCTGTCTATGTCAATCTACATATATAGATTCTCACCTACAATATAGTTTAATCTTATGCTTCCCCTTTAATGACAGTTCTCAGATCCTTCTCTTTTTCCTATCCATCCAACTTTGGTCTCTCCCCCCAACGCCTTTCTCTCTCTTAATCATAAAACGAAAGCCAAGTTAAGGATAGGCAAAAAGCAATAAGCCCCAAAACCCTTGCTGTTGACCAAGTACTTCTCAGCACGAAGCCTGACTTGCAGTATGGTTGGTATATCCAATGACACTATAATGGAAAGAAAACCTGATTTTCCATTTCCTATCAGGTATTAGTCAATAAAAGCTTATTGGTTAGGGATGGGATGTTTTGTCCAATTGCACTTCTTTATGCTAGAATGTGTCTGGCTTGAACCCGTGCAACTCTTATTTATGCTTCACAGTCTCTCTGGGTTTACATGTGCATTAAGTCTGTTGTGTCTGGATGGCACTGTTTTCTTGGAGTCATTTACCATCTATAGCTCACATAATTTCTCTGTCTATTTTTTACGTAGTTCTCTGATTTTTGAGGGGAAGAGATTTGTAAATGTATACCAATTAGTTCAGAAAACTCCAAAGTCTAACTCATCATTGTCCTGTTGTGGTTTTCTGCATTTATACCATCTCCTGAAAGATGATACTTCTCAAATGAGGACTTAGTGATGCTCTGGTTTTTGAGTATAAAAATATAACATTAGAAACCATTTAATGGTATGTTTATCAAGCATAATAGTAGTAGCAGATTTTATTCGATGTCCATGACATATTTAGTCAGATTCTTGAACACCTGATGGAATAAAATCCAATTAAAACGTGGTTGGTTAATCAATTACCTTTACTGCCTCTATTTAATTAGTGTGTTCTTGAAGCAGGTTGGAGGGCATAGAGTTTGTAACTAGGTGATGTTGTGTTTACGTTACACCTCTAGTGAGAAAAGTACTTTCCAGCACCATGAACGCTATTTAGCCCAGGTGAAACTTTTAGGTGTGAATCACTTAAATTTTTTTTATGTTTAATATCATGTTCAATGACAAAAGTAAGGGGTGTCTTCACCAATACATCTTAACAATCAGACTGTGGCATATAACCAGTAGCCTTGGCAATAGCTTGTGATATTAGAGCTAATCTATGGCATCCCTTTGACCAATGACTCAGCAAGATGAAACTCATTCCTGGCACTGGCAGCATAAGACACCTAGTTAGGACCCTGGATTCTTTATTATGTGATCATATCAATTGATTTTTGTAGATGTATATATTTTTAGTGTTAGTTATCCCTCCCTATATATTCCCTCTTCAACCCAGCACTCCCATGTCCTTCTCATTTCACCCTCCTGTTCAAGTTTCCTTTTTATCTCTTTGTAATACTGTTTTATTTCCACTTTCTTTAATGGTCTCCTTCCACCTTGTCCCTGACTAACTATGTAACCTCTGACTGAATCACAAGTACTTGAACCTTAAACACTCGCATTCTATATAAGAGCAAACATACTATATTTGTGTTTGGGAATATTCTTTATCTCAATCAAAATGGCTTCTATCTCCATCCATTTCACTACACATTTAATAATTTTGGTTTTTTCCTAAGTAACTACAAAGTCCATTGTACCACTGCATCACATTTTCACAATTCTTCCATCAGTTAATGGACATCTAGGTAGTTTTCAATTTATGGATGTAATAAATTGAGTCACTATGAACCTTTATGAACATGGAGCTCTGTGGTAAGTTAGAGAATCCTTTATGTATATGTCCAAGGATGATATAACTGGATATTGTGATTGATTTTCAGCTTTTTTAGGAAGCAGGCCACTGATTTCCATTGGGATAGTAACAGTAACACTCCAAATAGTGATGCTTAGGTGGTGCATCTTCTTTCCCAGATTTTCTTTCTTTTATTGAATTTTGGCCATGGCATATTTTATAAGTTAAGTTTATCTGATTGCTTTTATTTATACCTAAAAATACTAATTAAAGTGAGTTTAAAAAATAAGGAAGAACTAAAGTTCTGAGATAATATAATGTTTTGAGACTCATTGTGCTAATGATGTCTTTAAAACTACAAAGGCTTTTTCAGATTTCACTGCTACTGTTTTCGCGTTCTCTTAGGATGATCTGCAGTACCACCAAGTAGATAAACTGTACAAGCAACATGTCCTTACAACACAGTCTCAAGAGCTGGAATCAGACATTAAAACAATGTTACCCTTGGGGACGGACTGGAGAGATGGCTCAGAGGATAAGACAGTGGCAAATCTTCGAGAAGAGCCAGTTTGATTTCCATCATCCACATGGGAATTACTGTTTTCTAACTCTTGTTTCAGAGATTCTAATGTCTCCTTTTGGCCCAGGTTACACAGGCACAGGTTACACAGCAAATACAACAAAACAGACATGCACATAAAGTAATAAAATTAAATTGCGTGTGCGTGTGGTTGTGTGTGTGTGTGTATGCGTGCAGGTGTATGTGTATGTTCAATGGTGAATGAGCTGTTGATTTATTCCTCCCACTGTGACAAATCTGAAAATTGAACTCAGATGTTTAAGATTGGTGGCAATTACTTTAACTATCTGAGCAATCTCAACAAACTAAACAGTGTTAAAACTTCTTTGAAAACCTTGAATGTCATTGTTCACAAAGTCATTTTATTTTAGAGGCTTTAGACAATAAGTTTCAATTGTTTTGCTTTCGGAGCAGGGATTAAAATAAGGTGTAAGTTTGTTAATTAAAAAAAAGGTTAAGCAGTGACAGTATGTTTAGGGATTTAACTATGGCTATATTTGAAGTTACAAATTTAATATTCATATGTAACAGTTAATCCTAAATAAAGCAGTGAAAAAATATATTTCTAAACTACAAAAAATAATCATTTTAAATTTACAAAAAATCCACTAAACCACAAAAAAGTACACAGTGTTTATTGACATTGAAAGTTTTATCTTTACAAAATTGGTAGCATCTCATGAGGACTCTGGTGAGTGTTGTTTTATCTTCAGCATCTTTAAGAAACAAAATGGTTATAAACTGTTTTTCTCACATGGAAGTCAAAATAAACAGCTGTTCGCAAAATGTAATACCTGGTCAATAAAAGTTGAGAAGCAGAAGCAGAACCCTATATTTAAAATGCTTTGTAGTACAACTAAAAATCTTTTCAATATATTTAACCCACAGATATTGAGTGTCTGAAAAATAATAAAATATTTCTTCAAATTTTAAAATGACAGTATTTATCATTTACAAGTCACAAATTATAATACAGTTGCTTTAGATTCTTATGACTTATACAGTGTTAGATGCTTTTTCCTTTTTTATAGTTCATGAGCATCACTGAGAAAGACCACAGGTTGCAGATATAACATTACTCATAGCATGATTGTATATGGCTGGACTGTAAATTACATTATAAATAAACATAAGTATATTTGCTATATACTCAAACACAGTTATATATTATCAACATAAGAATAATCAATATATTAAATTCACTCATAAAGACTCTTGTATATCATGTGGTAATGTGTACTTTAGTTTCTCACAGTTAATCAGAAAAGGACATTGCAATTCTGAATGTTTTCCTCCTGGAATCAAATTTACTATTTTATATTTTTGTTTAAAAAAATACACAGACTTAAAACTAAGTAAGTTGCACATTTTTGTTTCATTAGATTTATGAAGTTTTCCAGTGTGCTAGTTAGCTTCTCTGTTGCCGTGATTAAATACTGGCCAAAAGTAACTTGATGAGAAAAAGTCTTTTTCTTTTTGTTTGATTGGCTTTTCTGTTTTTGTTTTTGTTTGTTTGTTTTGCTACAGGCTGATATCTACTAGAAAGAGAAACCTGAGGAAAAAAAATCACACAGGAGTAGACACATGAACTGTGACAGGAAGTTGTATACTGCCTGGCCTAGAGGTTTACATTCAGGTACCTTTTTATATCTCCCAGGACCTCAACTGTCTAAGAGTAGCATCACCTACACCAATTGGTAATAAGAAAAATATCCCACAAACATGCTTTCTGAGAAATATTCTGGGAATCATTTCTTCAATTGAGATTTGGTTCATTTAAGTGTAAGAATGTTACTATAGGACAATAAGTAATGTATATAATGTTCAATGGTTCTATGAAAAACAGTACAAAAATGACACTGTCCTTTTAGCTTTAAATATTTTTCTTCATTTGTTACTTGAACATTTAAGTTAATGTAAAATAAATGGAATACTGTCTGACACACTATACAAATTCTATTTTTACCTAGATACAAAAATTTGAATATGTAATTATCTATTGATTATTAGGTTGTCATTTACACTCAAAATCCCACCTCTTCGATCTTTACCTTCAGGGATTTTTATCTACATAACATGAAAGTATAGGTTTACTATATACCATGAGCATATAAAAATGCAGATCTAAAGAACAATATATTCTAAAGGTTTTTATTTTCTTCTATAATCTGAAAGAAAAACTTTTTAGAGTTTGATTCTAAAATATCCCACAAGGTACAAAAATGCACACTATTTGGTAATGTTTTTTCTATAATGCACAGTGTTTTCACCTGTTTTGTAGTAATGTCTAAATGAGATTTCCTAGTATTTGAGACAATATTTTTTATTATCAAATACCATTTTTAATGTTGGAGAATTCAGGAATCTACATCATGAAATAAATAATGAGTTACATTTATACTTTGCTGATATTATAGGGATGAGTATGAGAGGACAGTTGGTCAAGCAGGCATGAATGACCTACATGCCAGCTTCCTGTGCTCACAGTTTTCTGTAGAGTGAAGTCTAGGCTGGCTACAACTAACTGCCTTCATTGGTTCTGTTTAAGTCCCATTCCATCTGCTTTTAAATCTGTCAGTTCATCTTCAATTTTGATATGAATTGCTTATGAATTTTAACATTTATAGATATTGAGAAAGTTTATCTTTTTCTAGATTAGCAGATATTCTTCTAATGAGAAGGGAGTGTGAACAAGTTAGATATATTTTATCTCGGTCAGGACAGAATGCCTTTCAAGATTTTAAAGGTTGGGTAATTGCTTACTGAAGGACATAAAACGTTACTGTTTAAAAATTCTTTTCAGGTCAATGTGACTTAATTCTTCTATTCTTCCAATTAGTAGTTTATATGCAAGACATGTTCTCATTTTTATGGTAGATCCTGGACTTCTTTTTCTTTTAAAACATGATTGGGTTTCATATTTGTTGACTGAAACAGATAAAACATTATCACAATAAAAGGATGGAATGATGGATCAGTGATTAAGAGTGCTGGCTGAATCTCCAGGGGACCATGGTTAGATCCCCATCACTCACATGGCTGCCCACAACTATCTGCAACTCTAAGTCTGAAATGATTTTTATTCCCTGTTCTGGCTTCCCAGAACATTGCAAATATGTGATGCACAAATGAGCATGCAAGGAAAACATCCATATATACTAAATAATAAAATAATTATTTAAAATATTAATAGGTATATTAAATATGACAATTTAGTGGTTTTAATGCCTCAAGCACTTGAATACTTGTTATGTTGGTGTCACTGTCTGGAGATGTTCAGGATATGAGGCCCTTTCGAAGGATAAATATCTCTAGAAGGGATATTTGAAAATTTAAAACAAGAGCAATATTTTATTCCATAATCTATGCTTTGTGGGTATTACTAGAAGATATGGACACTCAGCCACCTGCTGACTGATGCTTTCTGCTATGCCCTTCTGTCACAATGATGGGCATTTATCCCTCTGGAACAATAAGCTCAAATAAAACCTTTATTTCTGTAAGTTACCTTGGTTCCAGTGTTTAATTACAACAGTGGAATAATTAGTAACACAGAAGTGTATAATAAAAGAAAGTTCTGGTGTTATCAAGACAGGAGCAGATACAAAGTAGTTGGATATCTTACAAAAATAGTATAAAAGATCTTCAGCGTCTGGGATCCCACATACACAAAATATTCTTTGAGTCACCTTTATTGTAGTTAAATTTCTAAATTGAAATGAAATTTATAGACAATTCCCTTTATGTGACATTCCTCATACAATTCTGACCTTTCAACATGAGGAAACAGGTTGATATAAACTTTAAAAAATAGGTCATACATGTAAATTCTTTTTTTTTTTTGTACTTGGAAAGGTGTGTTTTGTTTTGTTTAGTTTTGTTTAGTTTTATTTCTTATTTAAAGGGATTTTTTTTAATTTTACATAACAATCACAGTTCCCCTTCCCTCCCCACCTCCTACTAGCCTCCAGCTTCTCTTCACCCTATCCCTCATCCACTTCTCAAAGAGGGTAAGCACTCCCACATGGAGTCTATATACTCTGCATATCAAATTGAGATAATACTAAACACATCCACCATATGAAGGCTGGGCAAAGTATCCCAGTATAAGGAATGGGCTCCAAAAAGTCAGTTCGTGCACAAGAGATAAATCTTGGTCCCACTGCCAGAGGCCTCACAATTTGCCTAAGCCAAACACTGTCTTCCACATTCAGAATGCCTAGTTCAGTCCCATTCAGATTTCCAAATGTCAGTCCAGAGCCAATGAGCTCCCAGTAACTCAACTATCTCTGTGGGTTTCCCCATCATGATCTTGACCCCTTTGTTATATAATCCTCCTCACTCTCTTTGATTGGAGTGGGAGCTTGGGCCAGAATCTTGTGCCTTTTTAGAGCTTCTGCCACTTAACATTTCTATTGTTTTTCTCATCTATTTATTGTATTTAATTCTTAGAACTGAATGGCACAGTAGAAAATTCAGTGGAATTTTAGGAGACCAAATGTAGATGAATACTGTTTCCAAATAGTATTGCTGTAAGGAAGGTTGAAAATCCAAGATATTCATATGAATGATTTCATCTCTCAATGAAATAAGAATGGTTTTACTTAAGGTCCATAAATGAGTGAGTACATCCCCTGGTTATCCTTCTTGGTTTGTGATACCTCCCTCATTTGAGTACAAAATTTAATATATCATTTTTTCTAACTACTGAGTATTACTCTATTGTGTAGATGGACCACAGTTTGTTAATCCATAACTTAGTTGATATACATCTAGGTTATGTTGAGAGAATTCAACTTCTCTGCTCTCCATTCAATAGTTTAGGAAACATAAATACATTTTTAGAATAATGAATGAAACAATGAGATCTTTCCAATCTTCCCAATACTCTCCATATTGATGTATCTCAAACATGATGGCACTCTATTTGGTACAGAGACTTTTGTGGCTACAATACAGTGTTCAACTATTACCATAAAGTATTTGTTACTTATTTGTTACTTGTCATGCATTGGATTGTCCTCTTTGTTTTCCATGGGCTTATTAGAAAAAGTTCAGATTTATTTCCTTAATTTAAAGTGACATTCATGAAAAAGTCTTTCATCCTACTGCAATGAACAATTTACATTAACAATGCTTGTAGTGGAATGTTCTCTGAATGCTGTAAATAAAGGAGCTGTTTTGGCCTATGTAGAGCACTGTAGAAGTGGGTGGAGAATCAGAGGATAGACAGGTAGAAGGAGGGTGGAGTTAGTCAGTCTCCATCCGAACCCTGAAGAAGAAACAAGTAAGGAATCCAGGTGAGCTGTGGGCTGGGCCATGTGGCTGATAGATTACAAGAAATGGGCTGAATTAATATAAATAAATATAAATTAATATAAAAGAGCTAGCGAGTAATGTTCTTGAGAATGGGCCAAAGAGTATGAAGTTAATATAAATGTCTGATTCATTCTTTGGGGGACAAAAGCTGCCTCGGGCTAGGTCCAAACCTCTGGCCTAAAAGGGCCAGGAAACCTTTTACAACAATGTTTAGTTTAAATGAATGATACATGCTTCTTACTATTAGGTGTAGTCCTTTGGCCTTTGTGATTTTAAGAGGTGCAGAGGTGCCACAGATGGATATTGGAACATTGGTGCATAAGTACATATATATGAGCCCCTATAAAATAAACAAGGAGACACTGTATGGGCCTGCATCCCATATACAGAAGGGTATGTATCAAATAAAAATGGCCCCATTGGTTTATTAATAAGCTGACAAATTAGAATGAGTACAAAGTTTCTTCAATGTACTAAAAAGTTCAGAAATTCTGTCATTACATCATAACAAATAATGAAGGAGAATCAGTGTAAGCTTTTAATCATTAATTTTAATCATTAATAATGATTCCATAAAAAGCCTATTTTATTTTGAATAGGTTTTTTATGGAAACAGTAATTCAATTGTATTATTAAAATTTATGCCATTAATGGATGGATTTGGTTAATATCTTCCTGAGCGAGGTATCTTAAACCCAGAAAGATAAGCAGGGGATGTGCTCACTCATTAGTGGACTCTAAACAAAAAAGCAAAAAGCAAAGTATGTCCAAGCTGCAAACCACAACCACTTGAACAGCTTGGGATCTGAAATACCTTGGACTGACTCCTTGGATCCTACTCCCCCTAGAGGAACACCTGACTCACTCTTGATGTTGGGGGGAGAAAACTGGATTTGTCAGGAGTGGAGGCTGAACTAAGCAATATTGGGACCGTGGGACCTTGGGATGGCCTGCCTGTGGTGGGGATGGCGAGATGTGGAGAAGAGAGAATTATTTGATGTGGTGGGATGGGGAAGGGACCTTGAATAAGGATATACAAGGATAGAAAATGAGACTTCTTTATTCATAATAATAAAAAAGAAAAAAATAAATTAAAAATTACTGAGTGAAGATATCCTAGATCAAAGAATATATAATTTATCAATCAAGACATCTACTAAATACCAAATAATATGAAATATTAAACTATATAAGATGCAGCAAATGTATGTACCAAGGACTTTTTGCATCATTTATACTTCCTAATTCATACTTTTACTGACTGTACCACATTATTACACTTTAACGCATGTTACTTTGTGTATGTCTCTTGTACATACAGTATTGTGTTTGATCCTCATAAAGTAGGAACCATCTGGAAATTCTTGCTCTGGTTATGGAACTACATGGTTTATTTTCCTGGAGATAATGATTACACCAGAGATAAAGGTATTACTAAAATTAATTCCATTTAAAAATAGTACATTAAATGAGACATATACCCTCATCTTTAAAATTCACATACAAATATAAGAACAGTTCTTTGGCCTAATTTTACACCAAGAGACTAACAATTTACAGTATTAAATATAAGACACATATGTTTAAGAAGAGGAAACTGAAAACAGTCTGTGTAGAAATTAAAATATCAATTTAAATATGTAACGAATAAAGCTAAAAGTTTGAATATGAGAATAGGACAGATATTTCATAAGATAAAAGTCAAAGAGCAGCTGCTTTAGTCAGTAACATCAGAGCATCATGAAGTTTGTAGTAGGAAGGACTTGTCAACAGTCTGTGTCAGGGGCTGTTTGAACACAGCTGCAGTCGAGATTTTCAGGATGACTCCCATCTGGATAGACCCACAGTGCTTCTGAGAGATTTTCATCAGAGCCCAGATGACCAACAGAGTAGGTCAAACAGAAGGACAGATGGTGAAGGAAGCAGAAAATACTTGATATTTATAATTATGAATAATTCTTACTTTCATACATCTTTAAAATTATCTTAGGACCTCCAATAACTTATACTAAAGAATGTGATTGGGGATTGAGAGAGGAGAGGATAAATATGAAGTAAATGTTTGGCAAGTTTTTCTTTTTTATGATGTGTAAAGAGAGTGTCAGTTTTCCTCAGTGTAAAATTTGATATAAATAGTCCAAAATCATAATAAAAATCCTTCTGTTTTTCAGTCTCTTTTTCCAACTACTATTTAGTTTTTAAATAATTACAGAATGGACATACATCTCAATATTTTTAGTAACAAATTTCAATGTGTTAAAATATTTTATCATATATGTGCAAAATGCATATGTATTATAAATATAAATTATATTTACAAGTATAAAAATAAATCTTGAAGTTCACATCTAAACAGTCACCTAATATATTTTTCAATTAGTACAATCTTACCAAATTTGAATTTTGAAGATCATGTTTATATTCTAAACATATATACAATATAAAGAAAAATGTTCTGATAACAAAAATTACTAGAAAAGAATTGTAATAATTTATGTATAGAATTTATGAGCACATCCAAAATTTCACTTTCTTGTGTTAAAATTACTATGATTTTGAAGGAAATCTCTCTATGTGAACCTGCATAAATTAGAACTCACTATGTAGGCTAGGCTAGACTCAAACTCATATAAATCTCTCTGCCTCTTTCTCCCAAGTAATGACATTAAAAGTGTATGCCACCACATTCACTTACAAATGACAAGAAATAATAAAAACAAATATTACATTGCAATTACACTATGTATGCTCACTTTTGTATTTTTGCTAGATCCAACTAAAATGTACAGAAAAATTATGTTTTTTAATCTTATGTAAAGATTAATCTATGCATTTTATAACTGGAAGTAACAAAATTATCAAAATACATATTTCTTAGTATACAAATTTAAAGGAAAAATTATTCACTAGTAACTGATAATGTAAAATAATTATTAGTACTTATTAAAGATTAATATAAAATACTGATAAAAAGATGGATCCTTAGTGAATTTTCTAGATAGTTTAACTGTTTCACCTGACAGTTAAATCATCTCTCCCCATGAATGAGGGAACAAACAGGAAAAATGAACTACATGCATGGGGTCTTAGACTGGTCTGGTTCCATATATGGGTTATGAAGACTTAAAGAGTACATCTCTAGGTCAAGGTGAATAATGCCTGATTATCACTACACAAATTCTTTCACATTTTAGTTGATTTATTTTACACCATCCTGTAACAGTTTCTGATTCATAAACATTAACACATTTTTGAATTAAGGTTTTTAATTAGCTATTGTAGTGCATATTTCAGTTTTCAACTTTATGATATCTAGCTTCATGGATAATAGGCTATTGGTCATACTTGTAGGATAGGGCCTTTATTAGATTAATTAAGGTAGAGAGATCTGACAATTGTGAGTGCATCTTTTCCTGGGTTTAGATTATAAACTTTATAAAAAGGAGATGAGTTGACCATAAGTGTTTATTTCTCGTTATTTTTTTTCCTTTGAAGTATGAGCAATAGCTGCATGCTATTCTACTGTATGTACCCCATTATGATGGGCTTAAACAACAAACGTGAAACAAAAATAAATATTTTTCTAATCATTTAAGTTGTTTTGTCAGAATACTTCATCATAACTGAAACAGGAAAAATAAATAAGTTATATATGTTACAATATTGTTATAGATATATTATACATATTGACATTATAGATATAAATATGTTGCAGTATTTCTTACAGTTAATGTGAATTTAGAATTATATACAAACTTTCTTGTATATTTTTCTTTCAAAACACATAAAACTCATGTTACTGTTCACATGTTTTTTACTTTACTGCATGCCATTTACTCTTTTTTGTATTTGTTTATAATTGAAATTTCTTCTCTGATAATCTTCAATAACTGTCAATATAAAACACTTGGCTATAAAATATAATGCCCTGACATCTTGACACTAGCAGAAAACCTTTTAATGGGATTTGTTTTTTAGATGTCATAATTCGTTATCTACCATATTAGACATTTGTCTATATGTGTATGCATGTTTCTGTTTCACTGTTTTACTACTAACAGTAAATTAGCACTCAAGGATTTATTTTTGCACTGGATTTATAAAAACCTGAAAAAATAAAGACTCACCATTTTTTGTCTTTTAGTTTTTTCATGTATTTGGAAATGAGCCTTATGTCTACTTTTGTACTGTGGAAAATATATTTAAAATTTTAAAAATTGAAAAAGAAAAATTGAACTAGAGTTAGTAATGAGGTGTGTACTATGTTTCTTAATTATTCAACACAATTTAAGAGTTTATCAAATATCAAATTTGATCAATGAAATGAGAAAGAGACACAAACACCATTTTCAAACAATTGAATGTGGAAGTTTGCTCTTTGATTGTGTTTTCTAGATATTAAGAGAAACAACTGTAAAAATCACAATATGACTGTCTAAACTAGACCTGAACCATTACAGCTTCTGTTGACACACCAAAGTTCCTGAGAGACATCTCCTGATGCCTTACATCTCAAGAAAGAATTATATGCAATTAATGACTTCTGAGAGAAGGGGAATAAATTTTTCTCAGGGATGAAAGGCTGAGAAAGTTCTAGATACATGAAAAAGACCATGCTTCAAAAGAATAAAGTAAGAAAGATAAAGCAGGATATCTGAAGTGTTCTGCATTGTGAGAATATATGTGTGATCACTCATACATGGACAAGATATATATTCCACACACAAGCACACATATTATTTACAATGAGTAAATTACTAGAGGTCATCTAAAATCCACCATATATGACCACTTTATTTTTTTAGAAATTAAATTCTCCTGAGAGTGGCATCTTCATGAATAGAATTAATATATTTGTACAAGGAACATTTGAGACTTATCATGTATCTTTTATACTATTTGGGACTGGCACAGGTGACCACTTCCTACATATAATACCAGTGACACAGACACTAAAATCAACAATAAGTGGGATCTGCTGAAGCTGAGAAGTGTCTGTAAAGCCCAGCACACTGTCAATAGGACAAAACTACAGCCTACAGAATGGGAAAAGATTTTCACAAACCCTACAATTGATAGAGGATTGACCTCTAAGATATATAAAGAACTCAAGAATCTAGAGCTCAAAAACTTGAATAAGCCAATCAAAAAATAGGGTTCAGATCTAAAAAGGGAATTCTCAGCAGAAAAATTACAAATGGCCAAAAGGCACCTGAAAAAGTGCTCATCATTTTTAGCCATCAGAGGAATGCAAATCAAAACAACTTTGAGATACCACCTGACACCTGTAAGATTAGCTAAGATAAAAGACAAAGAGGACAGCCTATGCTGGAGAGGATGCTGAGCAAGAGGAACACTCCTCCATTGTTGGTGGGAGTGTAAGCTTGTTTAACCACTCTGGAATGCAGTATGGCAGCTTCTCAGAAAACTGGGAATCAATCTCCCCAAGGACCCTGCAATACCACTTCTGGGTATATACCCTAAAGATGCACAGTCACATTGCAATGGTATTAGCTCAACTATTTTCATAGCAGCATTATATGTAATAGCAAGAACATGGAAACAACCTAGATGCCCTTCAACTGAAGAATGGATTAACAAACTGCAGTATGTCTACACAATGGAATACTAAGCAATAATAGTCTAAAATTTGCAGGCAAATGGATGGATTTGGAGAATATCTTCCTGAACAAGGTATCACAAACCCAGAAAGATAAGCAGGGGATGTACTCACTCATTAGTGGACTCTAAACCAAACAAACAAACAAACAAAAAAACCAAAGCATGCCCAAGCTGTAAACAACCACTGAACAGGTTGGGATCAGAAACACCTTGGACTGACTCCTTGGATCCTACTCCTCCTAGAGGAATACCTGACTCACCCTTGAGGTTCATGGGAGAAAACTGGATTTGTCAAGAGTGGAGGCTGAACTAAGCCTACCCATGTAGGGGATGGGCAAATGTGGAGAAGAGAGAATGTCCTGATGTCATGGGAGGGGGAAGAGACCTTGAATAAGGATATACAAGGAGAGAAAATGTGACTTCTTTATTCATAATAATAAAAAATGGAAAAAAAACCATAAAAAGTACTTAGAAAAGCCACAGAAAAATAGAATATACCAAAAGATTTTGGATATTGTCTGTTATGCTGTCTTTGAATTCTTTGACTTCTGAAGGAGACAGAGATGCTAAGATAATTTTGATTACAAGTACTGCTGGACTAATTCAATACGTATATTTGTAAATGCCTCGACTTCAAAATTCAAGCAAAAGATATGCTACTTTCAAAAAAAAAAAAAGAAAAAGAAAATCCTGTAAGGGTGTGGGTGCATGTCTTAATGCCAACAATATTTTTATTCTAATTTTAATAAAATTGCTTTTACTTTCCCTCAGTTTACATTGATAGTGAATATCAACTTGGTATAAACTGAGTTTATTTTGTTTAGGTATATCTCTCTAATCTCTCCAGGAATCCTATCATAAAGGGGTCTTGGATTCTGTCAAAGAATTTTCTGCATCTAAGGAAATAATCATACTCATTTACTTTCTTTTTTTATATAGTAGATTACATTTACTGATCTTCATGTACTGAGCTCTCCTGTATCCCTAAGACAAAGCCTGTTTGATCATGTTGAATTATCTTTTCATGTATTTTGGAGGTACTTATACTAGTAATTAGTAAATTTAGTAAACTGTAAACTTGAAATTAGTTTTATTGCGAATATTTGCATTAATATCTATCAGAGAAATTAGTCTATAATTCTTTTCTTTTGTTAAGCCTTTATTGACACTTTGGGTGTCTAAAAACCTGTGACTTCAAAAAGTGAATTTGTAATGTTCTTTCTGTGTTTAATTTTTAGAAAATTTTGAGGAGTATGGGCATTAATTTTTCTTTTAAAGAATTTTGTGCTAAAACCATTTGGTTCTGGAATTTTTTGGTTGAGAGAGTTTTATGACAGCTTCTATTTTACTAGAAGTGATGGATCTATTCAAATTGTTTTCTTGGTCTTGGTTTAGCTTTGGTGAATGTTACCTATATAAAAAAAACTATCCATTTCAAATAGGTTTTCTAATTTTGTGGAATACCAATTTTTAAGTATGTCTAGATTTTCTCAGTGTA
Source organism: Sigmodon hispidus (assembly GCA_004025045.1). Taxonomy (NCBI): domain Eukaryota; kingdom Metazoa; phylum Chordata; class Mammalia; order Rodentia; family Cricetidae; genus Sigmodon; species Sigmodon hispidus. The sequence continues at coordinate 153,971 of PVIH01002541.1, forward strand.
TATTGTTATATCCCCCTTTTGTTTCTTATTGTGTAAAGGTGAATATTCGCTCTCAGGGCTATGTTTAATATTTACAGTGAATATTAATTTTATAAGACTGTTTCTGACCAATATATTCTGTTTTCAGCTAATGACTATCATAAGACACATCCATACAAACATGTATTACTCTTAATTTAGGGGTTTGGCCAAGTGCATAATTGAATACATAACTGCTATGTATTCAAAGTTGGTTACATACAGAATCCAAGACAAATAAGGTTGGTTGCTACATTGGTCTTTTAAAGGCAAGTTAAACATAAGCTGGAAGTACAGTAAGATAGTTGTCTGAAGTTCTAAGTGATCTGAAGATATATTATTATCAATGGCCCTGAGATTGAGCCAAACATTGATTTACAATGTAAAAATATATTTTTATCATAATATAATGAGAAATATATTCAACAAGCCAAACCAAGAAACAATTTAAATGTTTTCTTTTGAGTTAATACTCATTGTCAGACACTGAATAATACAAATAATAAGAGGTAAAATTGTCTGTTAATAGAAACAGTTAAACAAGAAGAAAACTATGAAAAACCTCAACCATCATATTTACATTCTCTCCAATTTCATGTAGCTCACATTACTGATGTGACAAAATTGTTGCAGTAGAAGATAAGTTAGAAGCTTCCAAAGGTTGGAGACAACCAGATCAGAAAAAAATCCAGGTTTATATAAAAGGCAAAATGATGAAAGCTTCTGAAAGAAATGTTCTGCATTTGTACCTCATTAAAGTCAGTATGCTGGTTGTTTTGCAAGATGTGACCATTGGGGACCAGCTCACAGAAGTGCACAAGCAATTCTTCTGTATTAGTTCTTAAGACTCCATGTGAATAAAAATGTCTCAAAGTAAGTTGCATAATTAAAAAGTAAGGAGTATACATCTGCACAGAATATTAATAAAGATGTATTACAACCAAGGGAGCAAAGGTATTTTAAATAAAAAAAATACACAACTTAGAAAAGTATTAGTTTTTTAAAAAGGTCCACCATAATTCTATTTAAAAAACTATATGCTACTCAGAGTTCACTGCTTCTGGATTTACAGCTGGAGAACCTGAATGGGACTGAGGATACCTGGGACCTTCTGAATGAGGAAGACAGTTATGTAGCTTTAGCAGTTTTTGCAGCCTCTGGCAGTGGGAACAGGATTTATACTTAGTCTATGAACAAACATTTTGGAATCCATTCCCTATAGAGTGATACCTTGATTGGCCTTAATACAGAGGAGAGGGGCTGGATCCTGATATCCATGACTTTGTTTACTCCCCATGGGAGGCCTATCCTCATGTAGGACTGGATAGAAGGTAGGCTAAGGTGGAGGGGAAGCCATGACATGAGTGAGAGGAAGAGAGGAAAGGGGAAACTGTGATGGATAGGAAAAAAAAAATGTTTTAAATAAAAAAAATGTCAAAAACTTATGAAGGAATTGAACAAATGATTAGCCATATGAACAGTGTAGATTTTGGATGATTGGTTTGGTTTTTGTTTCTGAAGTTAACAATAGAATTTTTTATCATAAGGCATATTTCTGAACTTCACTTACCCCAAAAAGACAACATGTGTTTTGTTGTTTTGATGAGAAGGAGTAAGCATCCAGTCTTTCTTGGTTTTATTTGTTTTGTACGCATTTTTCTCTTGAAGTTATGATAGAGAATTTGTAAAACCAAATCTCCCCTTTAGAGCGAATTTTCACCTCTGTCCACTTAGAGACGTCATTAAGAGGCTAGAACCTAGCTCTGAATTAAGTCTTTTGGCCAGACTGAAGAGTATTCTCCTTCTCGGCCTAGTGATGATACTTAGTTTCTATGGTATACTTCTATGAGGAAGCACTAGGTAAGAGGACTCAAAGATTTCTGCATCATGAGTGAGTAGCATTCTGTAGTTCACAGTCAGATAAAATGAAAATCTAAACTAAATTAAGAACATCTTTATTGTTCTTCTATGGGTAAATACTATGTTTCTTCTCTGAGCTGTTGGGTTTTTTTGTGCCTAAATTACATAACCTAAGCAGTATTTTTAGTGTACTATATACAATCACTTATTTTCATTTCAGTCCTAAAACAACATCTATAAAATATCTGTTCTATGAAAGGAAATAGTTATAAAATCATCCAAAGGATAGTGATTGACAATTATATACATTGATGTCTTCCTTCTTTAGTCCTCAATAGTATTGAAGTTTCCATGGTTAAAAAGTGTTCAGAGATGGTTGTCAGGCTAAAGACAATGTCTTCAGTTTTATCAGATTATTTTCAAAGTGAATTAACAATTATTAAATTAGTTTTACATTTCCAATAACTTTTGAAACTTTAATGTATTACAAATACCAAAAAAATGGCATTCTAGCAGATCCTCTGAAAATATTACTAGCAATGACAAAAGCAATTTGACATGTTACACCAGCATTTGCTATCAGGAAACTTTTTTCTGCTATGAAAATTTCAAGCTCTCATATAAACATCACTAAGCACAGAGTGAGAACAAAATACTTATAATCATCTCTCTCTTGAGAGATGCCTATAACACTCCACTGTCAGAGTGGTTAAGCAATTTACAGAGTCACACAGTTAGGGACAAAAAAAGAATACATCAACTGTTTCTTATTCAAGTTCATGAGTCAGTCATTTATTAGAAAAGTACCCACATATGTCTGAATCTCCAGTGGCATCCAACACAGAACTGCTTAATATTGGAGGTGCATTTTGTTACTCTGCCCTCTGATCATGACATTCAAGAAATCTGTCCTGGCTCAGTATCAACTTCTTGTCTTTTTTTCTTAAGGCAAGGTCATACTTTTAAAAGCTTGACATTTTTTTTTTAAATTTGGAAAATGACTAGAACTTAAAAAAATAAACAAAAAACCCTTCTAATATTAGAAACAAAAGTTGGAGCATGGGTCTAATACAGAATATATACCAAAAAAATGTCCATGCCACAATGTAAAAAAGAATATCAATTTAGTTTCAGGTATTGAATATAAAATATTAAAGAAACTGTTGTTTATTCTTGGTTAGATATTATGTACAGAGTTTCCATTGTAGGACTGTGCCCCAAAAGAGAGCATATTATTAAATAAAATAATTCAATTATCTTATCTAAATAAAATGATAGTAAAACACTTTCATAATTAATTAAATAAAATTTTGCCAAGTTTTTTTTAATTTACTATGCATGGCTAGACAAAAGGAAATTTTGATTTTTTTAGAAAAAATTATTTGTCACCTTAAAACAATATTAGATTACTGCATATTTTATTACTTGTATTTAATATCTATGCTTATATAAAATTTTAAACTCATACTCATTTGGAAATTTCAACCCTTCAAATGGCTAACTTTACTGACACTAGGAGGTATGGCTATACTTTCATTTGGAGAAGAAAAAAATAAGCCTTAACCTAACATATCTGTGAACTTGGGAAGCACCTACTGCTCTGACCAGACATGCCCTCTGATGCAATAGTGACAGAGACATAAATAGAGAAATCTACTTCTTTAATATATCTATTTCTCTGAATTTGGTCAGTGTTGTCTGTACGCACATGACTTTAGGGCCAGGCACTAGATAGTATATGAGTAGCCTATATAGGTCCAAACTTCTGAAATAAACTGACTCTCCCTTCCTCAGCAGGCACCCACTGCCAGGTCCTCAGCTGGGAGTGAACCTTTGTTAGTTCCTCCCCTTCTATACCGGAATATTTGCTAGGATGTTGGCCAGCTTAATCTTTAGGCAACAATAGCTGCCATGGTCTCATTATGTGGTCCAGGCATGTCCAGAAGACATTGTTTTTCAGTAATTCTCTTTAGCCTCTGGTTCTTACAATCCTCATGACCCATCTTCCATGAAACCAGGGGTAAAGAAGGTATGATATAGATGACCCATCTGTGGCTGATTGCTCCACCATTACTTATTCTTTGCACTTTGAAAAGTTGCTATTGCTTTAACAACCACTTATTGAATAAAGCACCTTACTTGATGAGTATTCAAAGCTTCACTAGTATGTGGGTATAGAAACAAGTATTTACAAGGCAACTTGGTACCATGTTTATTCAGCAAGATGCAGCTATGTTTTTTTTTTTTGCTTCTTTGATCTTCCCTTGATTTGCCTGAAAAGTTATCTTAACTTAAACTTTTGATCCTAGAAGCATCAGTGATTTTCCTTTTCCCAGTCTTGATGTGTGAGTGATTTAAGAGCAGTATTATCAGATGCACTTCCAATGGGATTTGTATATCCTGGGAACAGACCTTTAAAGTGCTCTCTATGTCATATTAGCATTTTATAACATGCATAATATATATGTTTTGCTTTTATGGGTATGCGTGTGTTACATTTTTTTGGAATCTGCTATCATGTTATAAAAGCAGACACAAAAAATATATACTCAAAGATTTTACTGTATTTCATAAAAACTTTATTTAGACTAATGGTTAGTAAGACAGATTTCACCAATGATTGTCAATCAGTGTTCATATGAATTTGTCCAATGGTTGAATATAAGTTTTCTGCTGGTATCCTATTGAATAATATAGCATAATTAATGTAGCCATAAAGGAATATTTGCATTGTTAGTTGAGATTAAGAAAGATTTTGCCAAGATAGGTGACCTGCCTGTGAACATTGAATGTTTGTAAGTGGAGACTTGGGATTGTGGAAAAACTGGACAGAAGGATGTTTTACTGTACAATGTGGTCCATTGTCGTAGGACAGTAAGATCTTTTCACATATATTTATTACTTTTCAAAGAAGAATGTAATAAATTGCTAGAACCTTAGAAATGCCATTGCTTTTCTAGGGAGTGATTATCTGCTCTCTGTCCATGATTAATTAATGAATTATTAATTAATTAACTTGTGAAACTATAGCTCTCATGACAGTCAACATTTGTAGTCCAATATGAAGATAGACCGCTTCAGTTAGAAATATGATTTATTGGCAACCTAAGAACTATTGCTGGATCAATGATCTATTTCATTATCAGGTTTTATTCTGAAAGTTAATCTTTATTGCAAATATAAAAAAGACAGAATCCCCCAAAGCAGAGGGGATGGCATGAGTTCTGTTGGTCTCAGGAAACAGAGGCTTATTTGACAAAATGCCTAAATCTCTGCAGGGATTTATGTCATCACAGAATGCAGTGAAGTTTTCACAGGCATGATGGGTAAGGATCATTCCTGGACTGATTCAAAACTGGCAGCAGGTATATATTTAGAGGATGCAATGTCTCCTAACATTGAGAAAATGCTTATGCTCACTGTAAAGTCAGAGGAAATGAAGGGAGGAGACACAGGTTTCAGTAAACTATAATTTCTCTGAAGCATAGTAATCAGTTGACCTGAGTGGGGACTCCTGTCTAGTATACAGATAGGAGCTGTATAATGGAGAAGAAGAAAAAGAAATGAGAAAAATGATGTAGTTCTTTTTTTAACTCCCTTGCATGCAGGTTTGGCACAAAGTCAAGAAATAAAAAAGATGACTCAAAGGCTCAATGGTACTCATATTTATTCCTGACACGTAGCTCCTCCATTCTGATCATAACTTCTCAGGAAGAAGAGACAAAGGATAATTTCATGAACAACATACATTTCTTATTTGTGGGAGAGAATAAATTATAAATCTTTAATGGGCATAATTAATACTATGAAGTCAATAGGAAAACGTATTAATATGATCAAGAATTCCATTCTATTAACTCTACTGTCTGAAAAACAAATATAATCTTATTTTTTTGTGTGTAGATGTATGTGTACATGTATGTTGATTTGTGTGTGTGTGTGTGTGTGTGTGTGTGTGTGTGTGTGTTTGTGAATGGAGGGCCAAGCATAACATGGGATTCCATTTCTGAAAAGCCATCTACCTTGTTTTTGGTGACAGGGTCCATACTGTGAATTAAATCTTGCTGATTATCCCATGCTTAGTGTCAAGGCTTCCCACCTAGGCATCTACCAGACTCCACCTCTCCAAAGTATCTTACCTGACTATGATTCCCTAAAGCTGGGATTAGAAATTTCAAATACTATACTGTGGGTGCTGTGGGTTGAACTCAGGAATTCATATTTTTAAGACATTTTACTGACTGGGACATTTCCCCAAAATCTGTAATTTCATGTCATTCACTGTCTTATTTTACTAAATAAAGTAGTAATAATTGACCAAAGAATTGATATTTCTTACTGTTTTTAAAGCATAGACTTCATGAGAGTTATTGAAATGGGTTTTGATTGTTTGTTGCCAATATATATGTATATCTTTGCTCAGCTCATTTTTTTCTGACAGCAACAAAAACCCAACAATTTGTCATAAAATATATTAATTAAACAAAATCTCTTTCTCAAGAATGCACAATAGTAAGTTGATGTTTTAGGTAAATTACAAATATCAGTAAAAATATATAGTAAATGCTTGCATCCATTTATCAATTTTCTATTGTATTTTAATTACAGACAAGTTCTCCAAATTCCCTTAATTGCTTTAGAATTGATGCAATGTTAGCTATGGATTTGTAATATAGAAATACATTTATATGTAGAGAGGATATCAATAGTATGTACCAGAGTTCAAAAAGAGAGGAAGGTACTAGTGTTGCCATAGTAACAGCATGACTAGCCAATTGTTGTGACACCATAGTTACTGAAAAAGACTATGACATGAATTGAAAACATAAAATTGTACTATCAAAAGATCCATATTGTGATTATTGGCATGTGACTAAAAGACATATATTCCTAATTCCTCTTTGGGACCTGGACTATCCTTGTTCTCATATAGCCATATTAACGAAAAATTGTAGAGTATTATAGCTTTGACATTAAAAACAACTGTGGTCGAGCCATTCTCAAACCCTAAGTCCCAGGTTATTCTGCCTGTTTTAGAGGCAAGTGTAGGAGGAGCTGGGAGAGGATGATACTACAGTATAAGTGATGTGGATGTCCTTCAGTATGCTGTGAATATGCTTTATTACCATTTGTCAGTAAAGAGGTTTTTTTTTTTGGCCCGTGGCAAGGCAGCTTAAAAGCAGACCAAAAATCCAAGCAGAGATAAAGGAGAAGGACAGAGTCAAATGGACACTACAGGAAGCCATATGCCATGTGGCAAAATAATAGATTAATTAAATGGATTAAGTTGTAAGAGCTAGTTGGTAATGATCCTGAACCACAGGCCAAATAGTTTGTAATTAATATAAGCCTTTGTGTAATTATTTGGGACTAAACAGCTGCAGCCATGGAACTGTGGGTCCAGACCTTGAGGCTAGACCTGGACTAGAAATTTCTAAGGTTAGGTATTAAACTTCGACTGATGAAGTATTTGATACACATGTATATTGATGCATTTCATCTAATGCACTTTTCTTATCGAGTTCTATTTTTTAATCATGAGGAACAAAAATAGTAAGTCCAGAAAGCTTTGAAAGCAATCAGAAGACATGACAAAAAAGTTTAGGCTTTATGTGCTGAATTTGGGTATTTTCCCATCATTGAGTAGATAAAAATAAATGGAGAAAATATTTTATCAGTAGCAATAGATTGAAACTTATCCTTTGGTTGGAAGTCAAGTTGAAAGCAGAATGTTTTACATAGATGTTTTTATGATTCCTGATGATATAAGGCTATCTACATGTGTGAAATAAAATAAAATAAAATACATGTGTAAAATAAAATGCAATGCTAACTAAACTAAATTGTTCAATGTATGAGAAGAATAACATGGCTTTAATAAACATCCAGATAAGTCAAGAACTATCAATTCACTTGAAAAAAGGCAAAATAATAATCAGATGAAGATAGTTTGATGCAGGAATAAATTAAACACTTAAAGGTAGGAAGGAGACTAATGCATTTTTTGAAGCTTCAAAACCAACATCAAAATGACATTATATACAAAGTTAAAATTCTGTTACATCAAATTATTCGTTACCAGCAAAATTTAGCTAAGAACACTAAATAATGTTTCAAAAAAGTATGTAAAAAATTTTGTGGTCAGAACTTGATAAGCAACTGAAATTATCATAAATTACAATTACATTTCATAAATTGCAATTTACATAAATTACAAGTATAAATAGGCTTTTTATATATAATATATGGTTTGACTCTTACATTGAGTTGCTGAATGAAAATATGACAAAACATATTGTCACATTACACACACACACACACACACACACACACACACACACACACACACTCCTTAGTAAGAAAAACAAGATATCAAATATAAAATCTCTTTCAGAGTATAAGTAGTTAAAATGCCTTACTCACTCAGTCGAGAAGATGACTACTTGAACTGAATAAAGACTACAGGATTCATAGAAATTTTGTACAGAACTGTCTGGATAATTTTAGAAATGAAATGTGGGCAAATATTTTTACCTACAAGTAAAAAAAAGTAAAACACAATTAATATATCCTATTTCAAGAAATATATAAAATACATTGTCCATAGTGACAGAAAACATAAAGTTCATATAATGGGATCATTGAGAAAAGTACTGTATGTGAACCTAGGAAGTAAAGTCAATCAGAAAACTGCTTTTAGCAGAAGTGTAAAGACCTGATTTTGATCTAGCACTCACACATGTAAGGTAGCCTGAAGTGAATGCACAGGTCTGCAACCCCAGCAGGATGCAGAAATAGAAGAGTTTCAGGGGTTGTTCACACAGACAGCTTAACTAATAGACATGTTCCACTTTCCAGTGAGCTAGCTTGTCTAAAAAAAGTTTATGAATGGCTTTTATCTACACACACACTCATGTATGACCAGACTCAGTCATAGACATGTGTATACATAGATGTGCACAGAAAATACCGTAGATGTGATAATTAAATTTTAAACATTCAATTACTTAGGGATGTATTTTGTGAAAATAATTGTGTTGTAATCAATAAATATGTTTCAATACATACATTTATATAATTAGAATTTTGTAATTTTTTTATTTTATATTATTTTAGATAGGGTCTTATTTAGTGCAGGCTGGTCTTGGACACCCTACGTGGCTAAGAATGACTTTGAACTGCTGGTTATTTTTCTACTTTCTCACTGATGTGGTTGTAGGTATAGGAATATACCAGCATTCCCAGGGTGTTTTAATATTTTTCAAGATTATTAATTAGCTACTTAATGTGAGAAACAGTGTTTTATCCTAAACCATGTAGGCTTGATTTTGAGATTGCTTTATTTCTGCCTCCTATGTGCTTGCTTTTTAAATACATTATGTCAGTCTTATGGCTACATAAAAGAACCCTATAGTTAAAGCTAAAAAGAAAATACAACCAAGAAGATAGAGAGTTTCATTTACATAAGATATAAACAAAGATATTAAATCAACAAACAAAAATATCCAAAATGTATCATTAAAGAATTGTAACTGTGCAAAGAATAAAAAATAAAGTTAATATAAACCTAAAAATCCAGTAAGTAGGCTATGTGTGAATCCCTGAACAAACAACAAATAAGCAAACAAAAAACATCAAATAGTAATAAATCCACTGAAGAAGAAAGTCAAATAGTTATATAATATCCATGAACTTATTTTTTTATAAATGGCTAAGGACTAAAAAAAAAAAAACAAATTGAAGAAGGGACAAGAGAGGGCTTTTGATAGGGCTATTGTATCAATGTAGCCAAACTCAGGCTTTCTAAAACTCCTTTGTTTCAATTATTCAATATTGTAATTGTTAGTGTTGAGCTGCCCTCCTACACCTAATACATGCCTCCTCCATCAAGCTCAAAGACCCTCATCTTTCCTAAAGATTTCCACCTTCTGAGGACTGTAACTAAATGAGCAGCATGAATTGGGTTTTATGTAAATGGGGAGATAAGAAGCGTGGGTATGAAACTGAGAGGTCTGATAACTGAGTTAGATGGGGTGTATGATATAAAATCACCAAATAATAAATAAAAAACAGAAAAAGTATATAAACCTGTAGCACCATTCTCATACTGACATTCAAATGTTAAGAAAACCATATAGTGAGTAACAAGGGGAACAGTGACTAGTTATCTGATTACTGTTCAGTGCCCTCTCTTCTTGACAACAGCAATTGTATTCCAAGAAGCAATATTCATAAATATTGGAGTATCCTAGATGCATTGAAATCTAGTTTGGCAAAGATCTTTTCCCATTCTGTAGGTTATTGTTTTTGTCTTATGGACAGTGTCCTTTGCCATACAGAAACTTCTTAGTTTCAGGATGTCCCATTTATTAATTGTTGTTTTTAGTATCTATGCTACTGGTGTTATATTTAGGAAGTGGTTACCAGAGGCAATACGTTGGAAAGTATTTCCTATTTTCTTTTCTATCAAGTTCAGTGTAACTGGGTTTATGTTGAGGTCTTTGATACACTTGGATTTAAGTTTTGTGCTGGGTGATACATTTGCATCTATTTGGATTATTCTACATACTACCATCCAGTTACTCCAATGCCACTTGTTGACGATACTATCTTTTTCCATTTGATATTTTTGAACTCTTTGTCAAATATCAAGTGTTCACAGGTGTGTGGGTAAATGTCAGTGTCTTTGATTCAATTCACTTGATCTAAATGTCTGTTTCTATGCCAGGACCAGGATGTTTTTATTACTATAGCTCTATAGTATAGCTTGAAGTCTGGGATGGTGATGCACCCTGAAGTGAAGCAGGACTGTTTTGGGAATCCGGGGTGATGCCATTTGGAATACTGGTCTTCAAATTTAGAATCTTTACTTGATAAACAACTATCAGACTTTGTGAGGTATAGTGAAAACTTAGAAAAATTTTGATGAGATGTTGTTCCGTATGCATCTGGCAGTCTGAGAGATTCTGTGCTTTCATCTTGTTCACAAGCTATTTGAGGCCTGAACACATTTGCCTGTCTCAGGGAAGCTAGATATAACACTTTTTATATTTATATTTAAGTTATCTCATCTTAGTATTCAATCCAAATATTAAGGAGAGTGTGGTGTGTGCTTCTGAGTGTTCCAGGGCAACTTAATTTGGAGCAGGGTCAGCTGAAATTCAATCTCTGCCTCAAGGGTTAAAACAAACCAATACTATGTGAAGAGGTACTAAAACATCAGATAGAAAGAAATGGGCTAGCTTTCGGATTGATATATGCACAAATCACCATATTCCTTATTCCTATAGTAGATTATAAGAAATACATATTAAGTTTAAATTCGTATTATTTGTAGTTTTACTTAAGTTGTGTTTCATGCTGAAATCTGCTACATTCTAAGCAAAATTCTTCTAGACATTCAAGCTGCCATTTTGTGTTATGAAATTTAATACTTGTCTTCAGAATATTAATACAAAATGACTCTATTTGAAATCATGAGCTAAATATGAACTGGTTTGTAGATTATAAAATACAAGACCTGTGTTCAGATGATTAAATGAAAATTAACAGCAGTGAATGAACAGTTAAGGTGATGGACATTGGGAAGTAGAAAACAGTAGTAGCTTTTCTCTATGTGCACAGGAGATGTGGGCAGCCATTTTAATTGCCAGTTATAAGTGTCTTCAAATAAGTGTAAAACATTATCTTGTACAACCTGTGAAGAATCATGTTGCTACTTCATTGAGTAGATATTTAAGTCTGCCAACCAACTTTTGTATGAAATATAAATAAATATTTGGAACTCATAAACCCTATGCATCACCTCACTCATATATAAAATATTCCTAACTCCCGGTTTTTATTTTTTTATTATCTAATATGTGAACACGTCAATGTATCCATTAAAATAGATTATATTTTGCAAACTGTCCATTTTGAAGAAACACCTTTGGCAATGTACCTTGTGTTAGTACAAATAGGCATTTACTTCATTGAGATAAGAAATATCTTAGGAAAAACTTTGGTAACACTTTTGTATTTTCTTAAATAACTATACTGAATGAATTTAAAACATTACTGCTTATGAATTATTATTTTAAGTTACATTGGTACTTAGAAATTAATATTCATAATAAATGGTAAGACATTTATTTACCTTTATTAACAATGCTGACTGAGAAAAACAAGCTCACAATAAGATCTGAGGAAGGATGTGTCCACACTAATACTGTAGAGGTCACCAGGCTGTAAACTGTATCTACTTCCATCCATTTGGGCAGATCACAGACTATGCCTTCCTTCCCTTGAAGTTGCAGCTCTATTCATTTAACCGTACAGGTTCCCCTAGTGCTTACCTGTGGGCTCAAGCGTCTCTGTACTTCCTCTAATAACCTGTAATCAAAACAGAATTTTGAGAGTAGTTAACTAATGAGTGTGTATTACTGAAAGGATCTGTGAAATATGTTCAAAGTCTAGAGACACAAAAGTGGTTTATAATCAAGCTAACTATACTTTTTGGAATATGTTGACTGAATGTAAGTAATAATTGTCTTGTATATTTATGAAAACAACTAAATATATTTTTTATTAAATTGAGAAAACTGCATGCATTTTTTTCCAGAGAATGCTTTAAAAACAGTTTTTAGCTGAGGATCCTGCATGGGAACACAGTAGGACCTCTGAATATGGGTGACAGTTTTATGGCTTGAACTGCTTGTGGTTCCATGGAAATCGAACCAGGACTTATCCAAGGTATATGACCTACCTTTTTAGAGGCCTTTCCTTAGGTGGGAAGCTTTACTCAGTTTTGAAGGAGGCAGGAGGGGCTCAGTCCTGTCCCAACGTGATACACCAGCTCAGCCTGTGTAGACTACCCAAGGGAGGCCTTACCCGCTATGAACAGTGAATGAGGCATGGGGGGATGGTACACAAGGAGAAGAAGAGGAGAGAGGCAAAATAATTGGTGATATCTAAAATTAAAAAAAAACTAAATAAAAAGAGTTAAATTTGTTTTCAACATGGTATCAATATATACAATAAAATACATTAGAAGTCTCAACATAATCAGAAATGTCTCATTGAGTGATTTTCTATTTTGATTTTAAAATGTCTCTTTTATCTAGAATTTCATTTTTAAATTAGTAGTTAATTTGAAAACTTAAAATTTACAAATTAAATGTTACTTTCATTATTTGGAACCATTACTTTTCCTCTCATAATAAATATTTTTGAGGTATATTTTTGAAATGTATTGTGAAATTTCAAGTTTGCTTCTTTTTCTGAAAAAATAAATGTCAACAGTTGATGCATTCTTTTGACATTTTTTATATCTCATTAACTTGGCAATGATGCTGTCGAGCAAACATCTACCCCAGATAGAAACAAAAAGGCATGTTCCATTTTATTGCTGAAAATCACCCACCATTTTATAACATATTTTTTGTGTTGCTTTACTATGATCAAAGATTGAATTAGATATTACTAGTAGCATTTTTATTTCTGAGCGAAGCATATTACAATACAAGGAAACTTCATGCATTTCTCCAAATGATTCAGCAAAGATCCTGGTTTGTATTTCTATTGCAATTTCTGCTTTGTTTTTTCTTCCATTCTCAGAACAGCAAGCATTAATTTCAAACTATTCCCTTCTTTGTTTAAAAATTATTTTGCTAATTTAATATGGCATTCTATTTATTAAATTGATTTATTACACACCCTGATTCAGTTACCTCTTCTTCCGGTCCCCCTATTCCTTTCCTCTAGCAATCCATTCTTCCTCTATTTCTGTTCAGAAATGTGCAGGCCTTCCATGGGTATCAAGAAAACATGGTATTTGGAGTTGTGATAAGGTTAAGCACCTTCTCTTGTATTAAGGCTGGATGGGCAAGGTGACAAAGCCTGAGGAGTAGGATCCCAAAAGCCAGCAAAAGCAAACTTTGCTCTCTTCTATGACATATGTTTTCATGGAGACAGTTTTTTTTTTAATTTTAAAAGATGATTGTTAGTATAAAAATGCATGCAAGTGAATGTAATAGTAAGTTTCTGGCCCTTTTAGCCCACAGAACCACAATCCAACAGAAACACACAGACATATTAATTTTATGCTGATTGACCTAGGGCCCAGGCATACAACTTGTTAACTCTTTACTCTAAAACTAACCCATGATTCCTATCTTGTTCAGCCATGTGGTTCAGTACCTTTTGTCAGAACAGCATTTGAACTTCTTTTCTCTATATCTCCTAGTGTATCATCTTGGTGTCTCTGTTGTTTCACTCTGGCTTCTCTGCCCTGATCTTCTTGTTCCCAGAATTTTCTTAATCAGGTAGCCCCACCCATACTTCAGCCAATCAGCATTTTTGTTAAACCAGTAAGCAGGACAATTATTTACAATGGAGCAGAACACAATACCACTACAAACGATATCTGTCTCCATCAGGCATTCATTTCTTGACAAGTAGTGTTCAATCCAAGCTGGCCTGTTCTCCAATGCTAAAAGTCATTGCCACTCTGAAGTGTCATCTACGGGAAAATTATTCATACTTGGTTGATGGGAAAATAATAACAATAAAGAATAGTAGTCAATATTTGTCTGTGTCCTTAGATACATTGTTAATAAAAGGTTTACACTAAAACTACACATTAAAAAATTATGTTCTATACTGTCAGAGTATTACAAAACAATAATAATCAGTGCTTATTGAAAGAACAGTAAGCATAGCTTAATTCTTAATAAAATTTATAATGAATAAAAAGGGTGTATCCAATGGAAAAATATCCAATTTAAAAAACAACCACCTCATTTAGATTTTTTAATTACATCTTCTTACATTTTTCTAAAATCTCTGGTATGATCCACTACAGACCTTATAGTTTCCAAAAAGAGGAAATGTTTCAGGTGTCTGCATTTATTGTGAACAGATACCATCTTTTTCTTCAATCTTTCAAAATATTCCTCATACTCAAAACTTAAGTAAAATATTTAATAAAGCTTTCTCGGATCACAAAAGGGTCATTACATTTTATCCGACTGTGAAATTTCATGCATTCTGTTTATTTTATTTATTTATTTGTTTGTTTGTTTGTTTGTTTGTTTTATATACTGGTCTTCTTTTTTTAAATGTATTTCAAACTACTCAATATGTAGGTCAGAATGTATACTTCACCCTTACAAGTGCTGAACTTATAGGCATATGCTAACATGACTGTAGTAAATTTGAGTATAACATTTTTAAATTTCTGCAATAACATTCCTATATATGTGAAAAATTGCAGAGATTATAGACATTTTAATGTTTGTAAAGATTCTATAATTATAGAGATTATAGTCATTCAAAAACATGTACTAAGATGTAGAGGGTTTTGTCATAAACTGGTCTCTCTCTGTTTCAAAATTCTTTCTTTATGAGTGAAGTATTTCATATTAATAATTTACAAGTGCTTTTTGTTGTTCAAATTCTCATTTTAAGTTTGATGTATTTGACAATTATTTGGGAATCAATGTCATAAGACAAGTGTTATTAGTCTGATCAAAAAAATGATTTTATTGTAAAAGTCACTGCCTTTGTAATTTCTGTGTGATTATCATATATCTTTCTCTCCTCTTTTTTCTTCTTCTTCTCTTCTTCTTCCTCTTTCTTTCTCTTGTTATTCAGGCTAATTTTAACCTTACTCTTATCCTTTTTCTCCTCAATCTTTTGTCACCTCCTCGTCTTTCATCCCCTTCTTCTAGTTTTCATGACATAATTTATGTTTTAATACTGACACTGACATTGCACCATTCCATTTTTTCATGCTTAGAGGGATTATGTTGATTCCTGTAACTGATATAATCAAGGTACTGTGACTTAAAGGATTCCTTGACTAGTAGGGCATACTAAAGCATTTGGCACCCTTGACTTAGCTCACTGATGTGAACTAATGAATTTAATAGCTCTGTCAGACTGCCTAGCTACTTCTTTAAGAGATGAATCTGGATGTTTTACACACCATTGACCACAGATATACTCTGGTTTAGTTTCTATCATTTCTTAAAGGATGGCTGATCTTTAGGGATTACTATCAATCAGTTCTTTCATTCAATGGTTATTTCCAATATAATTGGGAAACATAAAAAGAACATCTAAGTATCACTGAACTCCAGTTAGCTGCATATCAAATCACTTGCACTTTTTGGCAGCTTCTTGCAGTATAGCAATGTTGTTTCCTGCTATTAACAGATGGAATCCCAACATGACAACTGCTACTATAAGATCTGCAATATGTTAGGTTAAAGATTAAGTGAAATCAATGTTGAGGGTTTTGGCACATCATATATTTCAATTGTATATACTCTGCCAATTATAAGCTTCATAAATTTACTGATTAAAGATGAAGATTTATGATAAAAACTTTAATATCTTTCACAAAGGTGTTCTATGGCAGAAAGCTTTTGTCCCTGAGGTGAGTGGCAGATGCTATGGAAACTGCACAGCAGCTTGCTTCTCTGCTTTTCAAATTGCAGGTATACAAAACAAGAACATTTTTATGGATGGATATTGAGATCAATGAATCAAAATGTTGACAGCTTTTAAAATACTTTAAGTATGCATAATGGGATATATCAGTATCCCAGCATCAATAATTTTTCTCATCTTTTACATAATAAATGGTTTAATCTCAAACTGTGTTATTTTGTAATTAATAGTTTATTGAGCAAATTGCTTGAAATTGTGAGATATTTATTTTATAATTGGGATTAAATTTCAATTAGTTCTATGACAACACAAATGATGTAATTATCAAATTAGACTCTTACAAGATAATTTTCTAGTCTTTAAACTGCCATAATAGTTCTTATTAATCTAATGAGTAAAGAGTTCTGTAGCAACAGCTGGGGGGTTGATGAATACCTTACTTTAGGTATCAGATATATGATCTTTGGCTAAAGCAATGAATCCATAGAAATTCTAACCAATGATATAGCATTAAGCATGTAGGCTATGAAGTAAATCTGCTTGGTATTCTAACTTATTATAGCTCATTTGATATTCTAAGACAACTCATCAATACATGTTTTTACATTTCATTTTACAAAAGCAATGTTTAGTTATGGACATCATAACAGTATTATTATGCATTTCTTATCTGAGAATATGTTTGCTTATTCATAAAAGGTTAACGATTGAGGCGTTTTATAAATAAAATATATGGATACATTGTCCTTCATTGTTCTTGGGTACATTCTCAATTAGAAAAATAGATTAGAGGTCACATTTGCCACCTTTTTTCTCTTGCACATACCAAGAGAGTAATGCCTTTATAAAATCTGTATGATTATATAAAGATTACTGTTTTCTCTTTGACATGTAAAAGGGATGTGTTTGTTCCAATAGACTGCTGTCAAAAAGCTTTGCCACTTGTGGCCATTTGTGATGGCCAATCTTGTCAAACTGATTGCATCGGGAATCAATTAAATTGATTGAATCTATTAGTCACTTTTTAAAGATATTTTATTTGAAGGAATAAAGTATAGGAGATAAAAGTTACACCTTCTATGAGCAGCTCATATAAAGGGCATGGGAGAAAGAAGATTGTATTTTGCTTGCTTGTGTAGAAAGTAGCTGCCAAGTTCACCTTCTCCAGTGCTATTTTTGTCCTTCTATTATGTAAGACACAACAGGTTTCTGTTGTAAAAAGTTTTCCCCGACCCGTTTTGGGTTTGGGAGGTTGCAACCTGGCTTGCGTGCGAAGCCACCAGTTTGGAACCTGGTCTGCACGCCCGCGGCTTTTGTCCCCCAAAGAAATGAAATCACACGCTTATATCTTTTACACTGTTTGGCCCATATCTTAAGTACATTACTAGCTAGCTCTTTCATCCCAGTTCAACTCAATTCTATTAATCTGCCCACCACGTGGCTCCCAGCCCGTGGCTGGTCAGTACCTCTACATGTCTGTTCCTCTTGGAGGTCGGATGGAGAGTGACTAACTCCACCCTTTCCTACCTGCCTGCCCTCTGATTCTCCACCCACTTCTACGGTGCTGTACATGGGCCAAAACAGCTACTTTATTTACATCATACAGAAAACATTCTACCACAGGTTTCTGGTGTACAATTAGGTCCAGTGGTATCCCGGAATGCTATATCATTCAGTGACAGATTAGGAACATTGAACAACCAAAACTTTAGGGTTGCACCCAATATCTGACCTCTCTCTCTCTCTCTCTCTGTATATGTGTGTGTGTGTGTGTGTGTGTGTGTGTGTGTGTATGTATGTTTACTAAAATTAAACCAAGATCAGATTAATTAACTAAACAGACCTATAACCCTAAAGGAAATTGAAGCTGTCATTAAAAGCCTCCCACGTTAAAAAAGCACAGGTCCACATGGATCCAGTGCAGAATTCTACAAGACATGCAAAGAAGAATTACTACCATTACAACTCAAACTGCTTCACACTGTAGAAACTGAAGGAATACTGCCAAACTCTTTTTTGAGGCCACAATTACACTAATATCCAAGTCACTCAAAGATGTAACAAGAAGGAGAATTATAGAACCATTTCCATCATGAATATTGATGCTAAGATTCTCAACAAAATTCTGGCAAATCATATACAACAACATATAAAAAAATATGATCCACTGTGATCAAGCAGGCTTAATCCTAAAAATGCAGGGATAGTTCAACATATGGAAAACCATAAATATCACCCATCATATAAACAAACTGAAGGAAAAAAAACACATAATATCCTTAGAAGCTGAAAAAGCCTTTGACAAAATCCAAAACTCCACTGATGTAGGGTATTAAATTTCCTCCTCTTAAATCTCACATTTAGTATAATAATCAGTAATTTCTTCTTTTAAATGTAGTTAAATAAGTACCAAGCCTTTTAGGTATTGTGTATTAAACTCATGACCACATAATTTATCTTTTGTATATAAATTTGGCCATATAATATAGTTGTATTTCTGTGGTGATATACATATAATATATATATATATGTATATATATATATAATTTATATGGAATATCATAGGACAGAATCACCCACAGCCACATGGTGAAGATCAGGGAGTAGTAACCCATACCTTTAATACCTTGAACTCTGTGAGTTCAAAGTCTATCAGCTAGGCAATGGTATCCCACATCTTTAATCTTAGCTCTAAGCAGAGTTAAACCAGGAAGTGAAATAGTTGGGGGGGGATATAAGGCAGAAGAAGGCAGAAATTTAGCATTTTGTCTGAGCAACCAGTCAGGCTGAGGATCTGTTGTCTGAGAAGTTGGCTGAGTGAGAATTGGCTGTCGTTTGTTTCTTTTCTCTGATTATCCAACTTTCCCCCAATATCTGGCTCTGGGTTTTTCTTAAATACTAAATAACATTGGTGCTATATATTTCATTATCACTTTTGAGAGTAAGTTTGCTTAGCCTCTGTTCCAGTCTCTTGATAATTTTAGGTGTTTACTTAAATTATTGTATCTAGATATGATTTTCTTATAAGTATTACATAAGATTGATGAAGATTGCTATACTTCTAAGTTTATGAATGACTAATCCCAACATTCAGATTTAAAACATTAAATTTTTTATTTCTACACATTCAAAACTTTCAGTTGCTTTCTCTAGGTATTCTCACTAATTCTATTCACTAATCAAAATGAATACTCATTTACAGAGTGTTAATGAAGGGATCAGAAATATTTTAACAGTTTAGTGCATAAATATATAAATAATCTACTAAATAAAAGAAACTCACTGCTCTGCAAATCTCAAAATTTTCATTGGAGTCCATCTCATAACAAGACAGTATTATTTCACTGGATAAATTTATCATAGCACCATAGCATTTCTGCTGAGTCCATGTGCTCTGTGGTATAATTTTTAGGAGATGAAAAGATAAAATCATATTCTGGAGATACAAGAGTTGATCTTCATTAGTATCAACCTTCCTATGCTCTACTAGTCCAAGATTTAGCTAGTTTCTTTGCTCTGAAATGGTCCAAATAGATAAGAAAACTTGTTTTAATTTACACTGTAGTAAATATTAATTTTATTTTTAAAAATAGTTTTAGATTTATATAATACTGACTCCCTATCCCTTTCTTTTGCTACCTGTGACATCTTTCTTTTCTATAGCTAAATTTTATTCATTACATTCCTATAATAAATTCTGATACAGCTTTTAAGTCAATTGGAAGTAAGCTAAGAAAAAAATTAGTATCTACATTACCTATTTTTACAGTTTCTATGACAAATGTGACATGATAGAAAGTGTCGAACTGGAACTCATCTCAAATCATGGTGGATAAGAAAGCTGGAGATAAATAAAGTAGAATCAGGTAGTAAAAATCACAGGGCTCTTCGCAGTATGTTGCTGATTATTTTACTGATTTGGCTTTTTACAATTTGATCTTTTTTTTATTTTGAGGATTTGACCCCCAGCCAGATCCTAAATAAATCCCACACAGAGGCTTACTCTTAATTATAAATGCCAGGCCTTAGCTTGATTTTTTTTTTCTTGCTAGTTTTTCTTAACCTAAATTTGCCCATCTTCCTTTTACCTCTGGGCTTTTTCCTTTTCTTACTTCTGTATGTCTTACTTTCACTCTTTCTCTGTGCTTGGCTCTGTGGCTGCATGGCTGGGTAGCTGGCCCCTAGTATCCTCCTCTCTTTTTCTTCCTCTCTCTTCTTTCCTCCCAGATTTCCCTTCCCATTAATTCTCTCTGCCTGCCAGCCCCGCCTATCGTTTCTCCTGCCTTGCTATTGGCTGTTCAACTCTTTATTATGCCATCAATTGTTAAACACAGGTTTACAGAGTTAAACAATGCAAGGTTAAAAAATAAAACACATCTTTGCATCATTAAACAAATGTTCCAGAGCATAAAAAATTAAAGCACACCTTGAAATAATATTGTACAACCAAGTACTTCACTTCCTTCAAAGAAATTTTAATTTCTAAATGTCTATAACTCCCCCATATAGTGAAAAGAGATGATAGGTTTTCAAACTTTTGAACAGTTCACATTAAAGTATACCACCATACAATCCATTTAATTCATCTTTTTAAATTGAGATCTAACTTTTTTGTTTTATATCACATTTGATTCTGAGACACATGAAGTCATGATTGGTCACCTCAGCTTTCAGTGTATATACTCTTTAATTATTTCCTCAACTTTTAATTTATTTTATATGCATACTACACTAAAGTTTTTTCTAGGATTATTTAGTTGCATATGGAATTCTGGATTAGTGATTTAGAAATGTATGTATTTGTTTGTTTGTACCAATGCTTTACACATTTCAGTTGCCTCTTATTTTTTGCTTGGTTTATGAAAAAAATCTCTTGGGACTTTTAGTTCTGTTTTCATGGAGTGAAACTTCCTCACCACCAACCACAGATGAATTTAGCATTGTCTCTGTCTCTAGCAGTATCAGGTGGATTTACTCTGTGTGTTCTTCTATGAACTGTGTGTATCTTTGATTTGATTTGGTGTCTATCATTAATTTTGAAAACTTCTCATTTATTATTTCTTAAAATATATTTTCAAGTTGGCTCTTTCTTCTTTTCTGATATTCCAATTTATGTATACTTCTTTTGATACATGTACCCATACTTCTTTGACATTCTGTTTGTTATTATCATTATTCTCTCTTTGCTGTTCTGCTTGAGATGCTTTCTCTTGAAGTATTTTCTGAATTATTGATGTTTTTCTCATACATGTTGTGTCTACTGATAAGTTTTACTAAAGATAGCCTTAATTCAGTCACTGTCCTTTTGTTTTCTTTAAAGACTTCCCCATTCATTTGTTAATTGCTTAAAAGTTTCATCTTATGAGACTTGGGTTATATCTTGGTAGTATTTATTAATTTAGGATATTCAATGTCTTGAATTTGAAATTCGAGAATTTTAGAAATGTCCATCATTCTACCCATATTGCTCACTTTTTCCTAATATTACTTTTTCACTCACACACTTTTGGCATAGTAATTATAGTTACACCAAATACGTTTTGCAATCCCAGTTCTTTAAAATATGTCAGTCTGTACTTGGATTTTATATTTTGCTTTACTTTGTCTTCTAACATTTCTTGGATTTTTGTTATTGCTACGAAAAGCTGGTATGTGTTAGGTAACAGCAATGCATTCAGTGGATGTTTAGCATGTGTATTACTCCTGTGTGAAGCTACATTGTCTTTAAGGTTTTGTTCCTGCTTTTGGTTTTGTTTCTTATTTCTTTTAGTCAGAGTGTCTTTTGATTTCTTTAACATTTCCTTTTCCTTCCTATTCAATTTGGCATTCTCATCATTCTCCAATGAAGGAGTAAGTTTCTTGCATCTCTTTCAAATAAAATCCTCTGTTATGTCTTCGAGTCAGAAGCCCTTGCTCACATTCTGTGGAAGTTATGAAGCAGTCTGTAATATTTTAAATAAATATCAGTAGTAATAAATCCATGTAGTTTTATGACTGCTTCAAAAATTCCTTCTCCCCCCTCCCCCCCGCAGAGGCTGCTTCTGTGCTTCGGTACTACATATTTCTTTTTAATATTCTGGCCCCTGATGATTATTCCTAACTGTAAAGCATTTATTATCAAATCATTACAAACTACAAATTATTTAGTATAACATATATCAAGGATGATAACATTTTTATTAATGCCTACTAACAAAATGCCTAAGTTTTTATGTGAGGAAATATATTTCACCATTTTAATGAACTTTAACTAAGGACAATATGAAAGAATTAACATTCCTAAAAGACCCACGTCTGTTTAACCAAGTTTCATATTTGAGAACTGTGATCCATGCTATCATACTGTTTTGCATGTCTTCCTAACAATAGTTCATGTTCATAGTACATCACATACTTGAAATTCTTTTGTACTATTACATAGCTATAAACCTGCAGCCTGGATGAAGTTTTCAAGGGAACCAATAGAGTAAGTGCAGCAATTTCTTGTCCCATGCATTTAAAATGATCACTATTTTTTTTTTCTGAAATTTGTACTTTAAAATAATTGTATGACTAAAGAAAAGATAGCAAATAAAATTTTAACACAATTCAAAATGAGAAATAATTAATTACATTACTGCTAACATCATTCAAATATAAAAATATCCTAGATGCTCCTCAACTGAAGAATGGATTAACAAACTCTAGTACATCTACAAAATGGAGTACTACTCTGCTGTTAGAAAAAATGATATCCTAAAATTCTCAGGCAAATGGACGGATTTGGAGAATATACTCCTGAGGGAGGTATCACAAACCCAGAAAGACTAGCAGGGGATGTACTCACTTATTAGTGGACTTTAAACAAAAAGCAAAGCATGTCCAAGCTGCAAACCACAATCATTGAACAGCTTGGGATCTGAAATACCTTGGATTGGCACCTTGGATCCCACTCCCTCCAGCGGAACACCTAACGCAGTCTTGATGTTGGGGTGAGGAAACTGGATTTATGTTGAGGTCTTTGTTCCACTTGGATTTACGTTTTGTGAAAGGTGATATATTTTGATCTATTTTCATTTTTCTACACACTACCACCCAATTATGCCAATACCATTTGTTGAACATACTACCTTTTTATTGTATATTTTTGTTCTCTGTCAAAAATGAGGTGTTCATAGGTATGTGGGTGAATGTTGGTGTCTCCAATTTTATTTCATTGATCCATAAGTCTGTTTTTATGCCAGTACCAAGCTGTTTTTATTACTGTAGCTCTATAGTGTAACTTGAAGTAGGGGATAGTGATACCTCCTGAGGCTCTTTTGTTGGGCAAAATCGTTTTGGCAGTCCTTGCTTTCCTGTTATTCCAAATAAAAGTTGAGTATTATTCTTTCAAGGTAAAATTTTGTTGGGATTTTGATGGGAATTGCATTGAATCTGTAGATTGCTTTTGGTAGGATTGCCATTTTCACTATATTGATCCTACCTATTCAGGAACAGGAGAGATCTTTCCATTTTCTGATATCGTCTTCAATTTCTTTTTTTAGAGACTTCAAGATTTTCTCAAACAGTTTTGATACTTCTTTGGTTATAGTCACACTGAGGTATTCAATGCTTTTTGCAGCTATTATAAAAGGTGCTGTTTCCCTTATTTCTTGTTCAGCCCTTTTATGTATAGAAAGGTTACTGTTTTTTTTGGGTTTTTTGTTTTTGTTTTTGTTTTTGTTACTCTTGTATCCTTCTACATTTCTGAATGGGTTCATGAGCTGTAGAAGTTCCCCAGTAGAATTTTGTGGGTCACTTATGTATACAACCATGTCATCTGCAAATAGAACTACTATGACTTCTTTTCCATTTTGTATCCCCTTAATCTCCTTTCATTCTTTCATTGCTTTAGCTAAAACTTCAAGAACTATGTTGAATAGATATGGGGAGAGGAGACAGCCTTGTCTTGTTCCTGCAAGTGATAGTAGTTAAGAATCAATTTTATGAGAAACCATTAATTCTTTACAACCTACAGGATTCCCAAACATCATGATATCTTGTCATGGAAAGGTTTGGAAATACTGCCATGGGTTTTAACAAACATGAACACAAGAAGAAGATTCCTGGGTAGAAGTAGAGTTACAGAAGGGTAGGGAGGGTGTAAGATAAGGAAACTGGATGTATACATTCAAAATGAATTATATACATGTATGAAATTGTCAAAATAACAATAAAAATAGATATATCAGTAGTTGTATTATTCGGACTGTATAAAAAAAGTTTTGTCTTTCTAATTATAAAATTAAAAATATAAGTCACCACCCCCAAATTTCCCTGTACTATGATTAAAAATATATTTTTAAATTTTAGCTGTTTTTATATTTAAAAATTATAAAACTCCTAAACAATCTGCCTATAATTAACTATATCTTGTCTCCCCATTAACTCCAATTTTATTAAATATATAATTTATCACCACATAAATCAACCTATGCAACAAGAAGAGTTCAGAAATCAATTCTTTTTTCTCAGAATTAGGGACATTTTAAGGTTGTACATTATTTGACAATCTTTAGCTTATTTCACATATCAGAATAATTTATAACTATGTACATATTAACAATTTATACCCTCTCTTAACAAAAGGGCTTAGCAGATTGACTTATTTTAACAACATTGTATTTCAGAAGTGTACATTTTGTGCTAATTACTCATTCAGGAAAGATACATTGATTCTAATACTGGTAAAGATGTTGCATGCCTACTATAAAATGGTAAAATAAATATTGCAACTGCAACAGAAATGCTGTTTTAAAAATATAATGTTCTATTCAAGGTCCACAGTATCTAGCAGCACCTTGCAAATGTGTTAGAAGTACACATTTGGTGCAACCACAGTATTGTAAACAAATTAAATATGACAAAAATTAAAATAATGGCAGGCATGGTGAGTGTATGTCGTACAGTTTACATTAAAGTTAGCAAAAAGGAATTCATCCTTCATAGTTTGACATTTTCCTAAATTATTGGCCTGGGAAGCATATACCTTCTACAATGATAAAATACTCACAATGTATTATTCTGTATAAACAAACAAAAATATATTTCTAAACATATGGATAAGATGATACTGGAAGTAATCTAAATTAACAATCACGTTATTTTTAATGGAAATTCTGAATAACTCCAAATAATATATGAGCTATATTAACTTGATTGTATTTACTGCTGTCTATGGCTTTTTCTTTTTTTCTTTTATTATTATTATTATTATTATTATTATTATTAACAAAGAAGTCACACTTTCTAGCCTTGTATATCCTTATTCAAGGTCCCTTCCCCCTTCCACCACATCAGATCATTCTTTCTTTCTTTTTCATACAGCCATGATGTAGTGTTGTCTAAGATAGTATAAAATGTTTCAAAAATTAGGTAATTGTAAGAAATATGACATTAATACTCACTCAGATATTACTTATATTATTTCTGTTTTATTAGTATTGAGTTCTTTGTATGAATGAAATACTCGTTTTGTTACTTTTATGTTTAGAGGGACACTTGGTCAAGACAAAAAAAGAAAAAAATAATATTTTTATTCTGTTTATGGCCTTTTTATTAAAATATTTTATACAGAATATGACATGCTAACTATTATCTTTCTTTGAAAAGATATTTACTCTGATATTGATATATGATGATTGTTATAATGGTAGTGATAAAACTTTTCATGGATTTTTTTTAATTCATAATTTTGTGCAGACTGTATTCAAACTTGAAGCTGATGAAACATGACCATGCTTATTAGTCATAATTCTAAAAACAAAGAAATCAACGAAAACTAAATTTATAATGGCAATTTTAGCAATGCTTCCCATGTACAAGCATTGGCTCTCTGGCCAAAAACGTAAGATTTGGGGATATTTATTTTGATATACAAAGGGCTTGTGTTTTTTTCTTCCTATAAAGAGAATGCACTTAAAGTGTTGATAATCTCAACTAGAGAAATTTTCTTATGAAAGATTTTATAAAATATTTACAAATAAATATAATGAACAGACCTCACAGCTCTGCAGTTGAGACTTCTCAGCTGCCAATCAGAATCCCTCTCTGACCTCTAAATAGGAAGTCACACATCAAAGTCAAGGTGGCAGAATGCTCATCAAAAAGTTAAGAACCCTGCAACTCTTGCTGAATTTCCTTTCTCAAGATGGCTAAGAAGTGATTGAAAGGGGTAACGGCCTGTCACAACAGTGAAAGAAATTTGTTAGAATGCTGTGTTCACTTCTACAATTCAGCTTCTGTTTGAACTTTTCATGTAGCATTATTTATTAAAGTAGCAACAGCATACTTATTAGCCAGATCTTTATGAACAATAATAAATTACAAACTACAGTTATAAAAGCATATTTTAACAAAAAATAAAAAGCTTTATAAAATCAAATCAGGACCATTACTGCTAATTTTTAATTATTTAAAATATGTGATTTTCAATAATTGACAAGTTATTGTTTACCCTTAGAGTTTAGAAAAAAATAAATAAAACAAAGGCTTGTCTCTCCAACTTTATAGTTACAAAATTTTATATCATGAACTATAGTATGTGGCTAAATATATGTTTTTGACAAAATTTCAGAAAAATACAACCTGGTATTTATCACACATGTTTTATATTATCTCAGGAAAATTAACAGTTTTCTTTTCCATGGGAAATTTTGTTAAAAGATGCTCATTATGACAGGAGTATATTTGTTTGCAAAGTAACATCCTGTTTTTTTAAAAAAAGGTTTTATCTTGTTTCATCTGATGGAGCTGAGAGACGACTATTTCTAGGTCTGGAAGAGACTTGCTCTAGAGTCATGAGCAGAAAAAGCTATTATATTTAGGTGTAGCAACCTCTTAGTACTAAGAGCTACAAAGAATGCAGTTATTTATAAAATCTTAAACTTGAAACATTGTGAATATAATTATGACATTATCTGTAAAGAGTAAGGAAAACAAGGGACTTAGAATTTTGCTCAGGAATGGAGCAGGAGCTTGGATTTGAAGGCAATACTAAGAATAAAATTTTAACACTTAAAATTAAAACTAACTTCTACTCCCCAAAAGGAATCAACTTAGACAGGAACCCATCAAAGAGAACTCCTAAAAATTTTGAAAAGAAAGGTGGCTTGTTCTCTTTCCCTGTCTGCAGTAGATGATTACTCTCCAGGAGGGTGTGGGGAAGGACTCACTTCTCTTTAAGGGCTGGCCATCAAGAGTTTGTTCATACACTAGGGAATGCATGTACAACACAAAGAGATTGAGTCAGATCAGAGAGGATTGAGAAGTAAGGATGTTCATTGTATTATGTAAAATTTCCAAATAATCAACAAAAACATTATGTTAAGTACGTAAGTAGAAGAGAAATACAACAGCTTTTTCTCATTGGAACCCTCTTTACAATCACTTACCTTTGCTCATCGTAAAGTTAATCTGGATTCACCTTGGAATCCCTGGCATTTGGGTCTCCATGGAAAAATTTCCAATGAAATGCAAACTTTGCAATGTAGAAGATAGGCTGAGATTCTTGCAAAGGAGAGGAGAGCACAGTCTCAAGGGATGTCAACAGACAACAACCGAAGGTAACTTTTCATTAGTCTACATGTTAGGCTGACTTTGTACTATTTCTAAAATTTCTGTGAAAAACATATTTTCTGGAGGTCTTTTTTTTTTCAGTATGATTGATAGGTCACATGAATTGATCCTTATATTAGGAAGCAGTAGATTGTCTTTGATCTTTCCCAGAAATTCTCTTGTTTTTGTATAATCTCAGAGAATTACGTTTCCTGTAGGCAGGAATAAATATATATCAATAAGTGAATCAGGAATAAATATATATCAGTAAGTGAATCTCCAGGTGGATATACCCACCATGTCTCCCCCCCCACTCACCAGGAGATAAGATACTGATACTTTTCCTATGACCATTAATCTGAGTTCTTTCATTTTGGAAACTGTTATTTGTGTGGGAAGAGTCTAGCCTTAATGACCCTCTCATTTTTTTGTATATCTAGTGTGCCACTAAATATTGTCAATCACACTTTTATACTATCCTTTGAAAATGATACTTTTTTATTCATGGTATATACAGCACCATAAAATTCTATTTTAAAATAAAACCTCCATTGATACAATTGTTCTAGAAAAGAAAACACATTAAAGTTTGGGGTTGAAATGCAAACTATATTCAGGACTTTCTAGCATTAATTAAAACACCTTCATTAAATCACTAATACCTTTGGGGGGAGTGTTTTGCTGTGGAATGTCCTTCCTGCTGTGTGTTTCAGGAAGAATGCTTGGGAGATTCTACCAGCTGTGTTTGGTTTAGGGCAGGACCAGGTGTGTTGTCAGAGCTGTGTCTGTGTCCCTGACTTCTGAGAGGAGGTCTTCAGAAAACGAACAGATCTCCCATGCTCCTGGATAGGTAGATTCAACATCGTAAAAATGGCAATCTTACCAGGAGCAATCTACAGATTCAAAGTAATTCCCATCAAAATTGCAAAACATTTTTTTTTTTACAGATCTTGAAAGAACAAAACTCAATTTCATTTAGAATAACAGGAAAGCAAGCATTACCAAAACAGATTTGTTCAACAAGAGAACCTCCGGAGGCATCACCATCCCCAACTTCAAGCTACACTATAAAGATACAATGATAAAAACAATGTGGTACTGTAATTTAAAAAGACATGTGGATCAATGGAACCAAACTGAAGACCCAGACATTCACCCACACACATACGACAAAAAGGCCAAAGACATTTAATGGAAAAAAAGATGATATCTTCAAAAAATGGTGTTGACATAACAGCCTGGTACTGGCATAAAAACATACTTGTGGATCAATGGAATTGAATTGAGGATCCGGGCATTAACTCAAAAACCTATGAACACCTGATCTTCGACAAAGAAGCCCAAAATATTCAATGAAAAAAAGATAGTATCTTTAACAAGTGGTGTAGGCATAGCTGGATGATAGTATGTAGAAAACTGCAAATAAATGCAAGCCTATAACCCTGCACAAAACTCAAATACAAGTAGATCAAAGACCTCAACATAAACCCAGCCACACTAAACTTGTTAGAAACAAAAGTGGAAAATACTCTTCTACATATTGGCACAGGCGACTACTCCCTAAATATAACACCAGTGGCACAGACACTAAGAACAACAATCAATAAGTGGGAACTCTGAACTGAATAAGTGGGAACTGAAACTGAGAAGCTTCTGTAAAATCAAGGACACAGTCAATAGGACAAAATGACAGCCTACAGAATGGGAAAAGATTTTCACAAACCTTACAAGTGATAGAGGACTGATCTCTAAAATATATATAGAAGTCTAGAAACTAGAGGCCAAAACGTTGAAGAGCCCAATCAAAAACTGGGGTTCAGAACAAAAAACGGGAATTATCAGCAGAATTATGAATGACTGAAAGGCACTTGAAAAAGTGCTCAACATCTTTAGCCATCAGAGAAATGCAAAGCAAACCAACTTTGAGATACCACATGACACCTGTCAGAATGGCTAAGATAAAAGACACAGATGACAGCCTATGCTGGAAAGGTTGCAGAGAAAGGGTTCCCATTGTTCGTGGGAGTATAAGCTTGTTCAGCCACTCTGGAATGCAGTATGGCAGTTTCTCAGAAAACTGAGAATCAATCTCTCCAAGGATCCAGCAATACCACTACTAGGCATATACCCTAAAGACGAATATTCACACTCCAAAGCTATTAGCTCAACTATGTTCATAGCAGCATTATTTGTTTTTTTTTCTAGCTTTTTTTTCCTTCTTTATTTTGTATTTATCAAAAAAAAAAAAACAGTAAAAAGAATTTAAAAATGCCGAAGAGTTAACAATAACTATACAGAGGATAATAATGATAAGCATGGCTTATCAAGGGTGGAAATGCAAATAAGATTACTACACATATATTTCCTTTGTGTTCAGCTTTCCCTCTGATTTTTTTTTCCATCCCTGTATATCCATATTGAAGGTCTCTTCCCCCTCCCACCACATCTGATCATTTTTCTTCTCTGCCACTCCCCATCCCCTCCCTTGGCAGGGAGCAGACAGTCCTATGGTCACACTGGCCCAATAATGCTTGGATCAGTCTTCACTCCCGGCCAAATCCAGTTTTGTCCCCCCCCTCCCTCAAGAGTGAGTCAGGTGTTCCTATAGATGGACTGGGGTTTGAAGGGTCAGTCCAGGGTGTTTCTGATCCCAAGCTGTTCAGTGGTTGTGGTTTGCTGCTTGGGCATGTTTGGCTTTTTTTCTTGTTTGTTTGTTTAGAGACCACTAGTGAGTTTATCTCTCTGAGTTTGTGATACTTCGCTCAGGAGGATATTCTCCAAATCCATCCATTTGCCTGTGAATTTTAGAATATCATTTTTTCTTACTGCTGAGTAGTATTCCATTGTGTAGATGTACCACAGTTTGTTAATCCATTCTTCAGTTGAGGGACATCTAGGTTGTTTCCAGGTTCTTGCTATTGCAAATAATGCTGCTATGAACATAGTTGAGCTAATACCTTTGGAGTGTGAATGTGCATCTTTAGGGTATACACCCAGAAGTGGTATTGCTGGGTCCTAGGGGAGATTGATTCTCAATTTTCTGAGAAACCTCCATATTGTATTCCAAAGTGGCTCAACTAGCTTACAATCCCACCAACAATGGAGGAGTGTTCCCCTTGCTCCGCATCCTCTCCAGCATAGGTTGTCATCTGTACCTTTTATCTTAGCCAATCTAACAGGTGTTAGGTGGTATCACAAAGTTGTTTTGATTTGCATTTCTCTGATGGCTAAAGATGAAGAGCACTTTTTCAGGTGCCTTTCAGCCATTCGTAGTTCCTCTGCTGAGAATTCCCTTTTTAGATCTGAACCCCATTTTTTGATAGGGTTATTCAAGGTTTTGGGATCTAAATTCTTGAGCTCTATATACCTTAGAGATCAGTCCTCTGTCACTTGTAGGGTTGGTGAAAATCTTTTCCCATTCTGTAGGCTGGCGTTTTGTCCTATTGACAGTGTCCTTGGCTTTGCAGAAGATTCCCAGCTTCAGGAGATCCCACTTATTGATTGTTGGTCTTAGTGCCTGTGCCACTGGTGTTATATTTAGGAAATGGTGGCCTGTGCCAATTTGTAGAAGTGTATTTCCCACTTTCTTTTCTAACAAGTTCAAAGTGGTTGGGGTTAAGTTGAGGTCTTTGATCCACTTGGATTTGAGTTTTGTGCAGGGTGACAGGCTGGGATCTATTTGCATTTTTCTACACACTTCCTTCCAGTTAGGCCAACACCATTTTTTAAATATACTATCTTTTTTCCATTGAATGTTTTGGGCCTCTTTGTCAAAAATCAGGTGTTCATAGGTTTTTGGGTTAATGTCTGGATCCTCAATTCTATTCCATTGGTCCACAAGTCTATTTTTATGCCAGTACCAGGCTGTTTTTATTACTGTAACTCTATAGTATAGCTTGAAGTCAGGAATGGTGATACCTCCTGAGGTTCTTTTGTTGAGTAAAATTATTTTGGCAATCCTGGCTTTCCTGTTATTCCAAATGAAATTGAGTATTGTTCTTTCAAGGTCCAAAAAATATTGTGTTGGGATTTTTATAGGCAATGCATTGAATCTGTAGATTGCCTTTGGTAGAATTGCCATTTTTACTATGTTGATCCTACCAATCCAGGAACATGGGAGAGCTTTCCATTTTCTGATATCCTCTTCAGTTTCTTTCTTCAGTGATTTAAAATTTTTGTCAAATAGGTCTGTTACTTCTTTGGTTATATTTACTCCAAGGTATTTAATACTATTTGCAGCTAATATGAAGGGTAATGTTTCCCTTATTTCTTTTTCAGCTCTTCTATATTTAGCGTATAGAAGGGCTACTGATTTCTTTGAGTTTATCTTGTATCCTGCTACATTGCTGAAGGTGTTTATCAGCTGTAGCAGTTCTTTGGAAGAATTTTGTGGGTCACTTATGTATACAATCATATCATCTGCGAATAGAGATAGCTTCACTTCTTCTTTTCCAATTTGTATGCCCTTAATCTCTTTTCGTTCCCTT